>CM065474.1:32209980-32643252 GCA_032872505.1 Leptopilina syphax | reverse complement strand
AGGAATACTTGTTAACGATTCGCCGATTAATAAATGACCAGGTGTCAGAACAAGAAAGGTCATTAGGATCATTTGAGATAGGAGTTAAAGGTCTGGAATTCATAATGGCTTTAATTTCTATTGTAAAAGTATTAAATTTTTCAAATGTGAATAAAGAATCGGTTACTACTCTTTTAACATGATGTTTAAATGATTTGACACTTGCTTCCCAAAGTCCTCCGAAATGGGGAGAAACAGGTGGAATAAAATGCCAACGCACACATAAATCGCTTGAAAACTTGAAACATTTTGATTGATGCTCATTAGAATTGAACAAAGCATAGATTTCTTTAAGTTGGTTGTTCGCTCCAACAAAATTAGTCCCATTATCAGAAAAATGTTAAGAGGTTTCCCTCTGCGTGCTATAAATCTTTTTTAATGCGGCCAGAAATCCTTCGGTAGTCAAATCGCTGACTACTTCCAGATGTACTGCTTTAATTACGAGGCAAACAAAGACAGCTACATAAATTTTCACATTATTGCGATTTCTAAATTTCTTTTCTTTCACGAAAAAAGGGTTCCGCAATAATCAATACCTACATTTATGAATGGTCGTGCCTCCGTAATTCTAACCTTCGGTAAATTACCCATTATATACTCAACCTTTGGAGGATTTGTTCGAAAACATCGTACGCATTTACGAAGAACCTTTCGTACTACACTTCGACCATCCACTACCCAATACTTTTGTCTCATGGAATAAAGGGTCGTTTGAATTCCTGAATGGTGATTCTTTAAATGACAATTACGAATGATAAGATCAGTTATCGCATGAGATTTAGGCAAAAGAATAGGATGTTGAACCGCATATGGCAAATCTGAATGTTTTAATCTTCCACCCACTCTCAGAATTTTTTCCTCATCTAAAAATGGGTTAAGTGAAAGGATTTTGCTTCCCTTGGAAAGTTCTTTTGATTGAGATAATAGTCGAATCTCATTTGCAAAAGATGATGTCTGAATTATTTTAATTATTCTTTTTTCAGCTCGATTTAATTCATCGATATCCAAAAGTTCTGTGTTTTTTCGATATTTAAATCTCAAACAATATGCTATGACTTTCAATAATAAAGAATAACAAGAAAAGGATAATAAAAATTCAGGCATTTTCTCGCTTAACAAAAGACAAACATTTTTTTTTATTTCAGGAAGTTCGTTCATTTGTTCAAATTGAGATTGTGGCCAAAATTCTTCTTTGGTTTGAAGCCAATTTGGGCCGTTAAAACCAAAGATGATTTTTGAGAAAGTCTTACGGTAATTGTCCTCGTGATAACGCATCGGCTGGATTTTCTTTCGAAGATACGTGTCTCCATTGTTCGGGTAACGAATAATTTTGTATTTCCGAAACTCGATTCGCTACAAATGTTTTTAATAAGTGAGGAGACGTTTTAATCCAGTTAAGAGTGATAGTTGAGTCAGTCCAGTAAGTAATTGAATCGAATTCTAATTTGAGGTCTTTTTTTTACTTCGTCAGCGATTTTAACCAACAATTGCGCGCCGCATAATTCGAGACGCGGCAAGGAAACGGTTTTTAACGGAGCCACTCGCGATTTTGCATACACTAATTTGACAAGAATTTTTCCATTTTCGTCAAATGATCTTAAATATACGCAAGCCCCGTAACCTTTCTCACTGGCGTCGCTGAATCCGTGTAATTCAATTTTAATAAAATCAGAAATTAAAATTCTTCTTTCGAACATAACCTCCTTTAATGCTGGTAACTGATTACAATACCGCGACCATAAGGTGAAAATATTAGCGGGTACTGATTCATCCCAGTCTAATTTTAATTTCCAAAGTTCTTGCATTATTTGTTTTGCGAATAAAATGACTGACCTAAAAGACCTAATGGGTCGAAAATTTTTTGCTATTTCGGAAAGAATGTTTCCTTTTCGTTTTTACCAAATGTGATTCGATGGGATTAACCGTGTATTTAATGACATCGTTTTTCGCGTCCCACGTAATTCCCAAAGTTTTGACCGTTTGTTCTTTATCAAATTCAAAATCAACGCATTTATCGTCTTTATCTATGTCGCGAATTATTTCCTCATTATTAGAGGCCCATTGACGAAGAATAAATCCAGCACGACGCATAATCTCAATTAGTTCGTTTCGCATTTGAATCGTGTGTGAAATGGTTTCACCACCAGTTAAAACATTATCGACATAAAAGTGATTTTTTAAAATTTTCACGTGCTAAAGGAAATTCATCGCCTTCGTCTTCGGCAAGTTGATAAAGACATCGGATTGCTAGAAAAGGGGCCGGAGACAAACCAAATGTGACTGTGTTTAACGTGTACGTTTTAACAGCATCACCTTCTTTCCATAGAATTTTTTGAAATTTTCGGTTTTTTTCGCGAACAAAAATCCGTCGATACATTTTTTCTATATCAGTTATAATGACGTATTTATATTTACGAAAACGAATAATGTGACTAATTAAAGGGTCTTGTATCGTTGGTCCTGTCATTAAAACGTCATTTAATGATATACCAGTCAACGTTATAAACGAATTATCGAAAACAACGCGAAATTTTGTTGATAAACTTAAAATTTTAATCACAGCTTGATGTGGTAAATAAAATCCGTCATTTGGATCAGCTGAGTCCGTAACGTCAGTCATTTGTCCGAGAGTAATATATTCATTTATTACTCTTGTGTATTCTTTTGCGAAAACAGGATCTTTTTCAAATTTATAAAGAAGAGCTTTTAATCGTTTTTTAAAGCTCTTGAATACGAATTTCCGAGTTCCGGAAGTTTGGAATTAAACAATAACGCGACTTCATATTGACCGTTTTCAACGCGTTTTACCGTTTTGCGAAAGAATTCTTCACATTCAACTTCTTCCTTCGACCAAATTACATTTTTATTTCCTTCCTCGATTTCCCAAAAACGAGTTAACGTGTCGAGCAAGTTAATTAAGTTACATTTTGCTGAATTTACTTGCTTTGAATAATTAAAGTTTCCTCCAATTATCCATCCTAATCGCGTTTTTTGCAAAAAAATGTCTTCGTGATTTTTTGATAAATTAATTTGCCCTATGCATAACAGAGACAATGTTGGTCCAGAACCAATCAACATATTAATTGGAGCAGGAATATGAAATTCTGGATCGGCAAGAGGTAAATTTGAAGGCAATCTCAAACTTTCGCGATGTATTGGTTCGCTCGGGATACAATTTGATATAGAAGGAATTGTTAAGAAGTCAAGGGTTTTTTCAAATTCAGTGTAAGTTGAACGAAAGGTTATCGTGACTACGTGTTTTGTCACCGTTGTCATATCATTTAGAGCTCCTACTGGAACCGAGCATTTTCTTTTTATTAAACCCAATTTGTTTGCTAAATTTTCAGTGACAAAATTAGCAGTTGAACACATATCTAGTAATGCGCGACATTTAAAAAATTCATTATTTCGATTTGCAACGCGTAGGCACACACTAGTCATTAATTGATTGTTGGGCTCTCGAATATTTACTGAAAATGCGTAGGGCTTTGATACAACAGAAGAATCTAGTCATGTTTTATTTTGAGACAATGACTGTTTCGACGTTTGATCGAACAAATTTTCCTTAGGGTCATGGATCAATGTATTATGTTTCTGTGAACAAATTAAACATGGACCAAATGTACGTATTTTATCTCCATGATTACGTAAGCAATTCAGACACAATGACGCTTCTTTAGCAGCTTGAACGCGTTGAGGTATTGAAAATGAACGGAATCAGCTTAAGTGTCGGGAGATGATAAGGCGTTCGTCAGCATAAGCAGTTTCTAACAATTTCCAAGCACGTTTATAATTATCACTACTCATATTAAAATTTTTTATTTTATTTGCAGCCTCTCCTGATAACGTTGATTTAAGGTATTGTAATTTTTCAATATCAGTTAAATCTTCTTGATTGTGAATCATACTAGTAAACGAATCTTTAAATGAAAGCCAATCTTCATATCGACCTTCAAATTTTGGAAGTGAAGCTTCCGGAAGTTTAATACGTCTTTTAAATGATCGCGGATGTTCATTTACAGGTAATTCCGCTGCTTGAACAACGTTAACAGGAGTAGAACTTATTTTTAGTTGTTCTGCAAGTGTCAAAAGATCTAAATATGTTTCTTCGATTTCATAACGATCTACTGAATGATCAACTTCTTCATCAAGAAGTTCTAGTTGATCAGCAATATCGTCAAAATTGTGAAAATAAGCTTTAAATTTATCTAACCGAACATTTAATATTATTATATTTGGCGCGGTTGTTTGATATTCTTCAAGAAATTGTTTAAATTTTGTTGCTTGTGCCTTTAAAGTTGTGAACTTTTGTTTATTTTGTCTTATTTGAATCTCTGCCATTTTTTAGGAAGGAAATATTAAAGGATTCGCGAATCGATAAATGAGCGTTACCTTGTAGATGATCTGCTAGATCCCTTTGCTGCTTCTCGATCCAAATTGCCTCTGGAGTTATTGGAACAGGATTTTGGTCGTTGTTATAAAATCCAGTATGTTGTTTAAAATTTCACAAACAGTACACGGATTTAATAACTTTCGTATAAACGTCCAATTTCAATTGTCCAATAGTTTTTAATTATTGTTATTTTTATGACACTCTCACTTTATACTTTGTTCATAATGTCACTTGAACGATTTTTAGGAGGTCATAGAGAGTTGCTTTACGTTTATTAAAAGTGATATCAATAAATTGTACGATTTATTTAACACAAATGCACTTAATGTTTACGCATAGACTGTAAATTACTTAGAATATTCACAGTTGAAACATATTATTTAATCACTTTTTTCTTCACCTTTACTCTTCTTTATAGAATCCGGCTCGAAGGACCATGTTTTATAGTTGAATTAGTTTTCTTACAAAAAGTTAGAATTTAATTAACTATGCAACTCTACTTAAAAAGATGCATTGGATTTCGTGTAAATGAAACGCATATATTATTTTACGGATTCTATAAGTGTTTATTCAATGTATAGTTTATTACAGAGACGAAGAGCAACTGACTAACCTGGATCTAAGATCGGTTTTCTATCCTGAGATTGTAGTTTAAAAGTGGGGATACAGTGCAAAAAAGAGGGGATATAGCTAAATTTGTACAGTTTCAGGTAAAGGGTCCTGGGCCCTAATTACGAACAGATGAGAAGTCCGTTAAGTGCAATAAAGTTCAGAGTACAATGTCTATTGTCAAAATAGTTTTCAAATCTAAACTTATCTGGCTCTTAATCCCAAAAATAACTTTAAAAACACGTTCAATTTTATTACTTAATCTGTGAGTTTAAGTTATAAAAAAAGGTACTAGACCTAAGTATAGAAGTTGTAAAGTCATAAATATTTTTGACAATTTTTTACTGAAAAATATCTATCTTAAATTTATTCATTATTTTGAATATTGTAAAATTTTGTGTACAACACAACACTATGCATCTAAGTTTTTTAATACAATTTAAACAATAGCAAATACTTTTAGCTAAATAGCAATCTATATCATTTCTTACTTTATTTATTAGTCAGTTGATGACAGGGATTAAATGTTAATCTAAGATATTTTTTAGCTTAAAAAATCTGATTTTATGCAGGTCCCCAAACTATGCATCTAAGTTTATTAATAAAATTTGAACTTTAGCAAATACTTTTTAGCTAAATAGCAATCTATATCATTTCTTACTTTATTTATTAGTCAGTTGATGACAGGGTTTAAATGTTTATCTAAGATATTTTTAGCTTAAAAACTCTGATTTGATGCAGGTCCGCAAACTATGCATCTAAGTTTATTAATAAAATTTAAACTTCAGCAAATACTTTTTAGCTAAATTGCAATTTATAACATTTCTTACTTTATTTAATAGTTAGTTGATAGGAGGGTTCAAATTTTTTACAAAAATATATTTGTAGCTTAAAAACTTTAATTTGATGCGGGTTTCTCAAAGTATGCATCTAAGTCTTTTAATACAATTTTAACAATAGCAAATACTTTTTTGCTAAATAGCAATCTATATCATTTCTTACTTTATTGATTAGTCAGTTGATGACAGGTTTTAAATGTTTATCTAAGGTATTTTTAGCTTAAAAACTCTGATTTGATGCAGGTCCCCAAACTATGCATCTAACTTTTTAATACAATTTGAACATTTGCAAATACTTTTCATCTAAATTGCAAACTATAACATTTCTTACTTTATTTATTAGTTTCTTGAAAAGAGGGATTAAATGTTTTAGGAAGATATTTTTAGCTTAAATACACTGAATTGATTCAGGTCCCCAAATATGCATCTTACTTTTTTAATACAATTTAAACAATAGCAAATACTTTGTAGCTAATTTGCAATCTATAACATTTCTTACTTTATTTATTAGTTAGTTGATTATAGGGTTTAAATATTTGACAAATATATTTTTAACTTAAAAACTCCGATTTGAAGCAGGTCCACAAACAATGCATCTAGCTTTAATAATACAATTCAAACATTAGCAAATACTTTTTAGCTAATTTGCAATCTATAACATTTATTACTTTTTTTATTAGTTAGTTGATAAGAGGGTTCAAATATTTAACAAATGTATTCATCGCTTAAAAACTTCGATTTGATGCAGGTCCCCAATCTATGCATCTAAGTTTATTAATAAAATTTGAACTTTAGCAAATACTTTTTAGCTTAATTGCAATTTATAACATTTCTTACTTTATTTATAACTTAGTTGATAAAAGGGTTCAAATATTTAACAAATTTATTCCTCGCTTAAAAACTCCGATTTGATGTAGGTCCCCAAACTATGAATCTAAGTTTTTTAATACAATTTAAACAATAGCAAATACTTTTTTGCTAAATAGCAATCTATATCATTTCTTACTTTATTTATTAGTCAGTTGATGACAGGGTTTAAATGTTTATCTATGTTTAGCTTAAAAACTCTGATTTGATGCAGGTCTCCAAACTATGCATCTAATTTATAATTAAAATTTAAACTTTAACAAATACTTTTTAGCTTAATTGCAATCTATAACATTTCTTACTTTATTTATTAGTTAGTTGATAAAAGGGTTCAAATATTTAACAAATATATTTTTCGCTTAAAAACTCCGATTTGATGCAGGTCTCTAAACTATACATCTAAGTTTATTAATAAGATTTGAACTTTAGCAAATACTTTTTAGCTTAATTGCAATCTATAACATTTCTTATTTTATTTATTAGTTAGTTGATAAAAGGGTTCAAATATTTCACAAATATATTCTTCGCTTAAAAACTCCGATTTGATGCAAGTTCCCAAACTATGCATCTAAGTTTGTTAATACAATTTAAACAGTAGCAAATACTTTCTAGCTAATTTGCAATCTATATCATTTCTTACTTTATTTATTAATTAGTTGATAAGAGGGTTCAAATAATTAACAAATATATTTTTAGCTTAAAAACTCCGATTTGATGCAGGTCCCCAAACTATGCATCTAAGCTTTTTAATACAATTTAAACAATAGCAAATACTTTTTTGCTAAATAGCAATCTATATCATTTCTTACTTTATTTATTAGGCAGTTGATGACAGGTTTTAAAGGTTTATCTAAGGTATTTTTAGCTTAAAAACTCTGATTTGATGCAGGTCCCTAAACTATGCATCTAACTTTTTAATACAATTTAAACATTTGCAAATACTTTTCATCTAAATTGCAAACTATAACATTTCTTACTTTATTTATTAGTTTCTTGAAAAGAGGGATTAAATGTTTTAGGAAGATATTTTTAGCTTAAATACACTAAATTGATTCAGGTCTCCAAACTATGCATCTTACTTTTTTAATAGAATTTAAACATTAGCAAATACTTTTCATCTAATTTGCAATCTATAACATTTCTTACTTTATTTATTAGTTAGTTGATAAGAGGGTTTAAATATTTAACAAATATATTTTTAGCTTAAAAACTTCGATTTGATGCAGGTTCCCAAACTATGCATCTAGATTTTTTAATACAATTTAAACATTAGCAAATACTTTTTAGCTAATTTGCAATCTATATCATTTCTTACTTTATTTATTAATTAGTTGATAAGAGGGTTCAAATAATTAACAAATATATTTTTAGCTTAAAAACTCCGATTTGATGCAGGTCCCCAAACTATGCATCTAAGCTTTTTAATACAATTTAAACAATAGCAAATACTTTTTGCTAAATAGCAATCTATATCATTTCTTACTTTATTTATTAGTCAGTTAATAACAGGGTTTTAATGTTTATCTAATATATTTTTAGCTTAAAAACTCTGATTTGACGCAGGTCCCCAAACTATGCATCTAAGTTTATTAATAAAATTTAAACTTTAGCTTATACTTTTTAGCTAAATTGCAATCTATAACATTTCTTACTTTATTTAATAGTTAGTTGATAGGAAAGTTTAAATTTTTTACAAAAATATATTTGTAGCTTAAAAACTCTAATTTGATGCGGGTTTCCCAAAGTATGCATCTAAGTCTTTTAATACAATTTAAACAATAGCAAATACTTTTTTGCTAAATAGCAATCTATATCATTTCTTACTTTATTTATTAGGCAGTTGATGACAGGTTTTAAAGGTTTATCTAAGGTATTTTTAGCTTAAAAACTCTGATTTGATGCAGGTCCCTAAACTATGCATCTAACTTTTTAATACAATTTAAACATTTGCAAATACTTTTCATCTAAATTGCAAACTATAACATTTCTTACTTTATTTATTAGTTTCTTGAAAAGAGGGATTAAATGTTTTAGGAAGATATTTTTAGCTTAAATACACTGAATTGATTCAGGTCCCCAAACTATGCATCTTACTTTTTTAATACAATTTAAACATTAGCAAATACTTTTTATCTAATTTGCAATCTATAACATTTCTTACTTTATTTATTAGTTAGTTGATAAGAGGGTTTAAATATTTAAGAAATATATTTTTAGCTTAAAAACTTCGATTTGATGCAGGTTCCCAAACTATGCATCTAGATTTTTTAATACAATTTAAACATTAGCAAATACTTTTTATTTTAATTTGCAATCAATCATTTCTTACTTTATTTATTAGTTAGTTGATAAGAGGGTTTAAATATTTAACAAATGTATTTTTAGTTAAAAAACTCAGATTTGATGCAGGTCCCCAAACTATGCATCTAACTTTTTAATACAATTTAAACATTACAAAATACTTTTCAGCTAAATTGCAATCTATATCATTTCTTACTTTATTTATTAGTTAGTTGATGACAGGGTTTAAATGTTTATATAAGATATTTTTAGCTTAAATCGCTGATTTGATGCAGGTCCCCAAACTATGCATCTAACTTTTTTAATACAATTTAAACATTAGGAAATACTTTTTATCTAATTTAAAATCTATAAAATTTCTTAATTTATTTATTAGTTAGTTGATGACAGGGTTTAAATGTTTATATAAGATATTTTTAGCTTAAAAACTCTGATTTGATGCAGGTCCCTAAAGTATGGATCTAACTTTTTTAATACAATTTAAACATTACAAAATACTTTTAAGCTAAATTGCAATCTATTATTTCTTACTATATTTATTAGTTAGTTGATGACAGGATTCAAATGTTTATCTAAGATATTTTTAGCCTAAAAACTCTGATTTGATGCAGGTCCCCAAACTATGGATATAAATTTTAGATAATATTTAAATATTTACAAATACTTTTTAGCTAAATTGCAATCTATTACATTTTTTACTTTATTTATTAGTTAGTTGACGAGAGGGATTAACTGTTTTAAAAACTCTGATTTTATGCTGGTCCCCAAACTATGCATCTAACTTGATTGATACACTTTAAACATTAGTAAATACTTTTTAACTAAACTGCAATCTATTACATTTCTTACGTTATTTGTTAGTTAGTTGAAAAGAGGAATTAAATATTTTAGAAACATATTTTTAACTTAAAAACTCTGATTTGATGCAGGTCCCTAAACTATGCATCTAACTTTTTAATACAATTTAAACATTACAAAATACTTTTTAGCTAAATTGCAATTTATAAAATTTCTTACTTTGTTTATTAGCTAGTTTATAGAAGGGTTTAAATTTTTCACAAAGATATTTTTAGCTTAAAAACTCTGATTTTATGCTGGTCCCCAAACTATGCATCTAACTTTATTGATACAATTTAAACATTAGCAAATACTTTTTAGCTAAATTTCAATATATAACATCTTTAGCGATTTTTGTCAGTTACTTTTTGAATGTTTTTGATAATGCCTAATCTTGCAGATATGATTTCATGTGCATACATTAGTTTCAGAATTATCTACTGCGCATATATCTGTTTCAATCAAAAAAACAGCGTATGCTTCTCTTTTAATACAAGAAACAACGAAACTTTTCTCTTTTGTATATTTACTGCTCATGTCTTGTTTTAGATATGTCAACTGATCTCGTTTGCAAAGAGTCCGATGATGTGCGCATCTCTTTTTCTTAATCAGCATTACTGCGCATGTATTGGTTGCATATTTATCAACTGCGCATGAGTCTGTTTCAATTAAAGAAGCAACGCAACTTTTCTGTTTTGTATATTTACTGCGCATGTCTTGCTTCAAATATGTCTGCTGATCACGTTTGCAAAAGAGTCCGATGAAGTGCGCATCTCTTTTTCTCAATCAGCATTACTGCGCATGTATTGGTTGCATATTCATTAACTGCGCATGAGTCTGTTTCAAGTAAAGAAGCAACGCAACTTTTCTGTTTTGTATATTTACTGCGCATGTCTTGCTTAAAATATGTCTGCTGATCACGTTTGCAAAAGAGTCCGATAAAGTGCGCATCTCTTTTTCTCAATTAGCATTACTGCGCATGTGTAAGTAGCAGATTTATCTAATGCGCATGAAGTGCGCATCTCATTTTCCCCTTTTACTATTATTGCGCATGTATTAGTACCAGAATTATGTACTGCGCATGTGTCTGTTTAAATGAGAAAAACAGCGCAAATTTGTTACTTTTTTATAAATACTGCGCACGTCTTGTGTCACATATGTCTACTGATCACGTTTGCGAAACATTCAGATGAAGTGCGCATCTTCTTTTGTCCATTTAGTCTTACTGCGCATGTATTGGTTTCAGATTCATCTACTGCGCATGTATCTAGTTTAATTGAAGAAACGGCGCAACTTTTCTCTTTCGTATAATTACTGCCCATGTCTGATTTTAGATATGTCTTCTGATCACGTTTGCGAAACAGTCAGGTGAAGTGCGCATATCTAATTTCTAACTTTGGATTACTGCGCATGTATTAGATTTATCTACTGTGCAAGATATATATTAATTAAATAAAGTGCGCAATTGTTTCTTTTATGTGTCTTCACTGCGCATTTATAGGTTACAGATTTTTCTACTGCGCATGTATATATAAAATGTGTTAAAGTTACTCTCATTTAGCTGTACTGCTCAATTTTTTTTATTATAAATTTATTTAATATTGTAAAGACATGTACAATGTTAAAAAGTAATATTTACTTAAATTTTTTTCAAAGTATATTTTGAGGACTCTCTAACGAAATCCATATTTGTTCTAATTTCGACATCGACCTGCCATCTCCTTAGTCCTTCAAGAACTTTTAAGTCCTCAAAATATACAATTTCACCAAAATCCCTAAAATGTCCTCAAACTATGCGATGTACTAAGTGATAGTTTGGGGACGTCCCCAAAGAATCAAAATGTCCCCAAAACATGCGTTCGTTTCACGAAATGGTCTCAAAATATGCGATCGACATATATATTATATATATATATATATATATATAATCTAAAGAGAAACGAAAGGCCTGCTCGAGTACCTGGCCTATTGTTTAAAGGGTTTATTTCAACCAGTAGGCAGTCTATTGAGTGACCAGAAAGAGAGAGAGAGAGAGAGAGTTGCATTAGTAGTCTATTTTATACTTGAGTATATATACACTGTAAAAAATTTAGGAAGTTAACGGACTCGGGAGTTTGGAGTGAAATTTTTCGAGTTAAAAATCAACTCCAAAAGAAAGTTAATTTCTAACTCCCTTCATTCAACACCCGCGCGAGTTATTTTTTCATTAGGGAGTTAGCATTTGGGTGTGAAGTTTTAACTCTCTTTATTTAACTTCCCTGGCATTAACTCCCCAATGGGTGCGACTTTTATAGAATCCCCTGGGGGGTTACAATTTAACTCTCTTTTTTTACAGTGTAGTTATAGTTTATTAACAGATTTTTGCATTATATAATATAGAAAAATAAAAGTGCAATGTGAAGAACACTTTTTTCTCTCTTCAAAATTAAAAGACGAAAAAAAATTTTGTGATTAAAAATAAGGATAAGGAGGTAAGTTTTTAAAAATTGTGTAAAATACTACTTTTTAGTGATATAAAATGATTTTTCTTTTTTGTAATTAAGAAATGCAAGTAATAAATTAACAACTTTTCCGTCTAAGTCACTAACATTATCTACTTTTTCAACAATTAAACTTGTAAAGAAATTTAAATAACTTTCTAGAATCATTTTAAAAATGCTTGATCTCGTCCTTGAGTTTGCCTTGTTTTATTAAAAAATTAATATAATTTCAGAAATACTTTACATGGTTTATTATTTTTTTAATAAATCTTAAACCAGTACCCAGTTTTTTATTATAAAAAAGTTTATGTTGTCTTAAACAAAAAAAGAATATTTTTTATTTCAGTTCAAAATTAGAGTCTTGAAGGTAATAAACAGGTGCCATAATAATAAGGTGCCAGTTTCAGAATCACGTTTTTGACTTATTTTAAAAGTAATTTTGATTTGTGATTTTTTACTTCAAATTCTTAAAAATTGGTAAAAATTTAAAGCTTAGAGTGACCATCTGTATTGTTAATTTTAAAGTATTTTTGTAATAGTATTTAATGTTAAAATACTTTAATAAAACTAAAAATTACTTAAGGGGGGAAACCACATTAGACGTCTGAAAAAATCGATTTTTTCTTTTTTGCATAAATTGTTAGTTCGACGCCTCCCGTTCATAAAATGCTAACATAAATGTCAGAGCAAGATAATTCTAATTGAAAAACAAGTGCAATATAAAGTTAACAAAAAAAATTGTGCAAGATAATTCTATCTCAATATTCCGTGCAAGACAATTTTAATTCAAATTTGCGTGCAATATAATAACACGTGAAGTTGTGGACAATATAATTCTATCAAAAATATTAATGCAAGACAATTCTAACTTCTGACACAACGTAAAACAATGCCCATTCAACCTCAAAATAATAAAAACGTTCAAAAATACTCTAAATTTATGGTGTTGATATATTATCGGTTATGTGAAATATAGTAAAGCAAATTTTTGTTAATCAAAATTTGAATTAACAAATTCGAAATTGTCTTTAAAAGGACAAATAATATCTCTCTAGATTTAGAATTGTCTGGTCTATTTGTCAATTCAAATTTTGTTGTGGGCATTTTATATAATTGCGATTTCAGTTTAAAAAATATATACATAAGAAACTAAAATTGTTTATACACGCTATTGAAGTATCTTTTTAATTTTTATTTAGGGTAATTCTCAATAACGAATAATAATTTTTATCGTAAAAAGCTGGAAAAATGTCTTAAACTGCTACCTACAATTGTATTATTATTATGAATTCAAGTAAGAATTTTATATATAAAACCACGAAATTACTGAGAAAAATATTATTAGATTTAATTGTAAATTAATTGTTTGCATAAATAAATATTGGAATTTTTAGATCATAGATTCAGTTAAAGTAAACAGAAATGGAATTTTTTTATTTTTATTTAAAAGTATATTTATTTATAAATATTTTTATCTTCTTGTTAACAATAATTTAAACTATCAAAAAATTCAAGTAAATTAATTCCATAATTTATTATTATAAAAATTTCATATAAATGCTATTATGATTCTAATGTTGAATAAAAATTTGCTTCACTATATTTCACAAAACCGATAATATATCAACACCATAAATTTAGAGTATTTTTGAACGTTTTTATTATTTTGAGGTTGAGTGGGTATTGTTTTACGTTGTGTCAGAAATTAGAATTGTCTTGCATTAATATTTTTGATAGAATTATATTGTCCGCAACTTCACGTGTTATTATATTGCACGCAAATTTGAATTAGAATTGTCTTGCACGGAATATTGAGATATAATTATCTTGCACAATTTTTTTTGTTAACTTTATATTGCACTTATTTTTCAATTAGAATTATCTTGCTCTGACATTTATGTTAGCATTTTATGAACGGGAGGCGTCGAGTTAAGGTATTCAAAAATAGGCTAACAAAGTTTTTAGAGCAAAATTCGAAGTCCTCGCTGTACTAGCAATGAACGAAGAGCGCTCCAGGTTACCGTAGATTAGTAGAATAAGCGTAGCACTTTTGAGACTAAGGAGAGCAGAAAGTCACGAAAAGAGGAATTATTAGACTTACATGCTACTTATGAAGCAAATGAAAGGATATATGAGGCATTTTACGTAAAATGTCCTAAGTTGAAATTTCAACTTCTTGAAAAAAGTTGAAACTCGAGGAATTTGTTGTTCTATAAAGTAGAAATGTGACCAAAAAAATATTTTTGATTTTTTCGAAAAATTGGAGGGGGTAGAGGGGGGTCAATTTGACAAATTTTGTTAACACCGGCTACTTTAGAATATGTTTCTGATAGGTTTTTTCGTCCTCTTTCCAATGGTATAATTTATTTTTTAATATTTCAAAAATTTACCCTAATTTTTGATAATTAATAATTAATTTTCAATTTCCCAAAAATCGGTCCGTTTTTTTTTAATAAATTATTGCAAACGAAAGCTGAGGTTTTTTCTTATCAGCATGTAAATTTTCAGAATGCCCTTTTTTTGTTTTTGAGTTATTAAATCTCAAAAAATAAATTGCGTCCCGGGCGCCTCGTCTCACGCCGGTTACCACGCGGCTCAGTGCAAGCGCGACGCAGCGCGCCGCAATTTATTCTTTGAAATTTAATAACTCAAAAACAAAAAAAGGGCATACTGAAAATTTACATGCCGATAGGAAAAAACCTCAGTTTTCGTTTACAATAATTTATTCTAAAAAAACGGACAATATGTCCGCCAATTTTTGAAATTTTTTAAAATCGCTTGGGGATTTTATTTACTACCACCAGAGGATATAATCTACCCAATTTCAACCGAATCCCAAAACCTAATAAAATTTTTTGTGTTGAACTGACGTGGAATACACCAATAATTAAGTAATTTTTTTAAATTAAAGCTTAAAGTCTATACTTTAATGATAAAATAAAGGGATTGTTAAAAAATGAAATTTTAAAATTGTTATTAACAATTCTTTAAAACAATTGCAAATTCAAGAATGTTCTCAATATTTTGGGAAAATTAAATTACCCTGTATTGATGTGCAAAACTCCAAGTATTAATTTTAAAAAAATTTCGTCTATATTTTGGCAGAAAAATCTACACAATTTCTATAATATAGAAGGTTACTGATTTTTCTCTTTTTAAATTAATCCTTGGAGTTTGTACATAATTTTTCAAGTCATTTAATCAATATTTTATTTAGACATTTTTAAAAAATGATAATTTTCAATGTTTTACAAAAATTTTAATGACTTCTAAAATACTGAATGCTTTTTAATGATTTTAGGCTTATGTTACATCCCGAGCAGAAGGCAATTTTATAGGTTAGGTTATAGAATTTTGGAGGAATGGTAGGCTGATTATGGTCAAGTTGGTAAAGCTTGACCTTTATTTTTAAGTAGGATCGTTTGTACTTATCAAAACTACGGGTTTTGCGTTAACAACTCAATAAATATTCCCTTTTAACAATGTTTATTAAATATTCAAATAATGTTTACAAATAGTTGTTACATAAATATTACTTACTTTTATTACAGATTAGTCGTAGAATACAGGTTATAGCGCTGGTCGGTATAAGTTTGGTTTCAAGATGTTGTTTCAATTGAATGAAACTAAGAAAGTTTGTTATGTTACACTTATGTAACTTTCACAACTTTAGGGTTTTTGCGTTTGTTTCAAGAGTTAGTACTGCTTCTAAGTGTTACTTATCGTCACTTGCACCTATTACGGAAAGAAACTTGTTTCTAAGTGTGAGAAAAGCAACTTGCACAATAATCGAGTACAACGCGGACTGAATTGCCGATTAAAGAAAGAATTGGTGAAAATTCGTAGTTAATTATGGGGGTAAAGTATGTTATCTCCTAGGAATTTAGGTCTGTTTTGTCCTAAGTCTATTTATAAGTTGTTTTGATGAAGGAATGCGCATTCCTTCATAAGCGACCTTATAGGTCACCATATATGGAAAGTGAAGATCGAGTTACATGTTGTTGTCTAGGAGCTACAGCTCGAGATAACGATACAAGAGGCCCGAGCTTGCGTCGTTCGTCCTTGGCATGGCGCATCGCTTTTCACCTACTTTCATCTATAACATTCCTATGTCGCTTGCTTATCTCGCTTCTCAATCCTTCAAAACTCCAGATTTTACAACAACAAGAATTGTTCTCATTTCTCTAGAGTTACTAAAATATTTGTTATTGAATATAGAGGTTAATTATATATTTAATTAAAATATTATGCCTTCTTCAATTTTTGTTTAATTTGGAAAAGTTTAAATTGTGCAGGGAATATGTTACTGGGATGTAACAGTCCTCCCTCCTTAAATTTTTCATCGTCTCGATGAAATCAACAAATAAAATTTTATTTTACTTGTTGGTAACTTTGTAAGAACTCCGGAATTTTGAAACTGAGACAATCATATGGCGCTATAGTTCTTTACAATGTTTTTTAGCAATGCGGACGTCTCTAGTTTATCAATGATACGAAGACAACAAGAATGGTGAATCGTTATCAATATTACGTTATAATGTGTGATGAGTGTTGTGTTGGAAAGTGTTATGATAACTTCTTGAGGTAGGTATCATTTTCAATCCTCTCAGAATAGTCAATAACCTCTTTTGGAATGCTCAAGTGGAGGTGGATTGTTGACATCTTCTTCATCCCCATGTGACGTGGTGGGTGCTGGGCATCTTCAGTTTATCGTTTGTCGCCACAGAGTAGTCATTAATTCAAAAGTGAGTGCAGTGAATTTTTTAATTGTATAATATTAGTATATAAATATATGCATAATTATTGTGAAAAATTATATATATATTTTTTTTTTGTTTTGCAGTGTCCAGTGGAAAGAAATGTTCTTCCAATTTAATTTAATTTTTTTTAACGGTGCAGAGGTTAGCAGCTTCTATTTTCTATTCCTTAGAAGAGATGCAAATATTGGAGAAAATGAGTCGACCTGGTCGTCGAAGAAAGGATGCATCTCAAAATTTTATAGTTGATCTTAAAACACGGAAAGCTTGTTTGCGCCGATTAAGAGAGGAAGCATTGGAGGATTCCAGAAATATGACGAGCATGTTCAATTTATTATTGTAAGTAGTAAAATTTCTTCCTTTTCTTTTCTATTTATAGCAAAGCCCCTTCTTCTTTTTTTTATTGATGTATACGTATATTTTAGTCGTTCTGGCCGCCCGGAAGGATGTTTTTGCGGGCAGTGTCAGATCCCGATGGTGACTATACCAGCATCTGAACTGTCGAATTTTGCTCGTTTCGCAGGAGAAGATGAAAGTAAGCTCTTTTGTTTTTGCCCCTTTTTGTAATATTTTTTAAGTAAATGTATACAATCTAATTAAAACATTCCTTTTACTTTTCTCTTCTCTTTTTTTTTAGATACTCTTGTCAACACAGAAATGGCAGGATTGGCGGGCAGATCACGGCATTTTATGTCGGGATTTGTCGAAATGCCAGTTGAAACGGTCCTTGATGTTGCACCTGAGCCACAACCTGGTCCTTCGTGGGAACCACAACCTGGTCCTTCGTGGGAGCCACAACCTGGTCCTTCGTGGGAGCCACAACCTGGTCCTTCGTGGGAGCCACAACCGAGTCCATCCAGGGAGTCAAAACCGGGTAAATAATTTTATTTTATAATAAAGAACTTCTTTCTTAATTTCTCTCCTTTTGTTTTATGATTAAAGCGTTTTCTTTTGTTTTAGATATCAAACGGAAGCCAGATGGTGATATTGTATATCCAAAAATAAAATTGAGGAAGTTGGATTCATTTTTAGAGAACCCGGAGGTTAACACACATTGTTTATCAACTGCTAGTGACAACTTTGAGGGTCCAAGATGGTACAGGTTACCGGAGGATTCTCTTGAAGAGGAAGATCCCTTAAAATTAAAATTCTGTGTTTGTGGAAATTGTTGTTTTTAAGGACTACTATTATTGATTTATCGACTCCATTATATATATATACTCTCTTTTTTTTACACACACATATATACATACATATATAAAGTATAATAATTCAGTATTTTAGTATTTCTTGATTTTTATAGTATGAATGCGAGAGTGTTTTTGAATAAATTTGATACATTTCTATAAATTTATGGTTTTTAATATTACCTGAACACACCCTTTTTTATAATAAATTATAGTTTTTATAATATTCGCAATATAATAAGATATTAACTATTTATTGAGAATTTTGCTAAATAAAATACTGAAGTTTAACTAATAATAAAATAATTTAAATTATAATCCTTTTAATTATTTAAACCCTTTTTTTATTAAGTTGAAATATGGTCCAAAAATTGAAAATTTGAAGGTTTTGTGTTAGAATTCTTATTAGGAATATATAGGCTATTAAGAGGCATAATTTACATACAGGAGCAACGTTTGTGACGCAAGCTATACGTAAGCGTAAGGACGTAGCGAGTCAAAGAGATGTAAGACTCGACCTGCAAGCACTTGACAGTGGGCGCGTATCGTCTTTATTCTTTATATTCGCCTAATACTCGAGACTTGACTCGCTTCTTTTAGATCTCTATTATTTGTAAAATTATTATATACATATATATATATATTTTTTAATAATATTATTTAATTATTGTGATCAACAATTATTGTTAGTTAAATTATTAATTACAATAGAATCAATCTCTAATTTTAACAACTGAATTGATTAATTTATATTTTATTGTTAAATAATTATAGTTGCTTGATATGTTAATTTAAGCATAAAAACTGTTTATTAGGTATAGTTTAGTACTGATTTAATCACCATTACTCCTCACTATGGTCACTGCTATTATCATATATATATATATGGGCAATTCTACGTGAGATTTCAGTCGACCTCTTAGAATCGGCCAAAAATATATTTTTTTTATTCTGTATTGAAAAAAAACAGATACGTATTTTTTTATTATTTTTTTGGAGGCCAAATTTTTGAGTTATGAATTTTCAAAATTTTCGCTTTTTAAATGTAGGTATATTTTTAATATCAGATAACTAAAAAAATATTGCTTCTTTTCATTTTTTGACAAGAAAAAAAAAGTTTTGTTTTTCTCTCTACTTTTGAATAATCATAACAAAAATTTTTTTTTTCATTTTTTATTAAAAAAATAAAAAAATTTTATAAACAAATTATTTTTTTTTAACTTTGGGTATGATAAATTTTTAATTTTCTTTTTTTAAAACATACCTGGAAATGATAAGAAGGTTTTGCAAAAAGTTTCAGAGTGGGCCTGACAAGTTTGATGGGTCCAAAAAAATAATTAAGCTCTCCGTGCAGGTCTCACGCACGTGGCACAATGGGATTTTTTTACAATTTATTATTAAAAATTGTTTAGAGCCTTAAAATTCAATAATAATCAAAATCCGATAAAATTTGTAGGCTCTAGACAATTTTTAAAAATAAATTGTAAAAAAATCCCATTGTGCTACGTGCGTGCGACCTGCACGGATAATTAATTATTTTTTTAGACTCATCAAACTTGTCAGGCCCACTCTGAAACTTTTTGCAAAACCTTCTTATCATTTCCAGGTATGTTTTAAAAAAAGAAAATTAAAAATTTATCATACCCAAAGTTAAAAAAAATTAATTTGTTTATAAAATTTTTTTATTTTTTAAATAAAAAATGAAAAAAAAAATTTTTTGTTATGATTATTCAAAAGTAGAGAGAAAAACAAAACTTTTTTTTTCTTGTCAAAAAATGAAAAGAAGCAATATTTTTTTAGTTATCTGACATTAAAAATATACCTACATTTAAAAAGCGAAAATTTTGAAAATTCATAACTTAAAAATTTGGCCTCCAAAAAAATAATAAAAAAATACGTATCTGTTTTTTTTCAATACAGAATAGAAAAAAAATATTTTTGGCCGATTTTAAGAGGTCGACTGAAATCTCACGTGGAATTGCCCATATATATATTTTAATAATAATAACAATAATAATGTTAACAATGACAACAATAATAATAGCAATAATCACAATAACAGCAATAATAATAGTAATAATAAAATAATAATTATAATAATAAAATAATGAAAAGAACAATATTTATACTGTTAAATATATTATACTATTACTAGTGCACTACTACAATTTAAGCATAAATCGTTAATTAAATTTTGGTTATATTTTTAGTAGTTATATTCTTAAACTATTAATATTATAGAAGCAAATGTTCTCTATTATTTAAGCTTATTTTCTGTCCAATAGTTATATTATTATTAGTATTTTATTGTTATTTTATTGTTATATTAAAAATTTGTTAGTTAAAATTGTGAATTTGAAATGTTTGATATTGGTGCATTATGTTGGAATATGCTTTGGACCGACAGCATGGGTTCGAATCCCACCGCTGCCACCAAATCAGCTGTTACATCCCGAGCAGAAGGCAATTTTATAGGTTAGGTTATAGAATTTTGGAGGAATGGTAGGCTGATTATGGTCAAGTTGGTAAAGCTTGACCTTTATTTTTAAGTAGGATCGTTTGTACTTATCAAAACTACGGGTTTTGCGTTAACAACTCAATAAATATTCCCTTTTAACAATGTTTATTAAATATTCAAATAATGTTTACAAATAGTTGTTACATAAATATTACTTACTTTTATTACAGATTAGTCGTAGAATACAGGTTATAGCGCTGGTCGGTATAAGTTTGGTTTCAAGATGTTGTTTCAATTGAATGAAACTAAGAAAGTTTGTTATGTTACACTTATGTAACTTTCACAACTTTAGGGTTTTTGCGTTTGTTTCAAGAGTTAGTACTGCTTCTAAGTGTTACTTATCGTCACTTGCACCTATTACGGAAAGAAACTTGTTTCTAAGTGTGAGAAAAGCAACTTGCACAATAATCGAGTACAACGCGGACTGAATTGCCGATTAAAGAAAGAATTGGTGAAAAACTACAATTAATGAAACGTGACACGCAAAATACGACAGTTAATACATTTAAATTATTGATTCTAAGTGTCAATTTGCTCTTCTTGCACCTTTTACGGAAAGAAACTTGTTTCTAAGTGAATAACAAAATAGACTTGCACGATAATCGAGTACAACGCGGACTGAATTGCCGATTAAAGAAAGAATACAATAAATTTTATATAACTGAAGGGTCGCTCTACAATGACTACTGGTCTATAAAACCGCACCGGAACATTTGACAAGCTTTGTGGAGAAAGCTTTGGCTTATATACTCTAAAAATGACAAAAAGTGGGAAAATTCGTAGTTAATTATGGGGGTAAAGTATGTTATCTCCTAGGAATTTAGGTCTGTTTTGTCCTAAGTCTATTTATAAGTTGTTTTGATGAAGGAATGCGCATTCCTTCATAAGCGACCTTATAGGTCACCATATATGGAAAGTGAAGATCGAGTTACATGTTGTTGTCTAGGAGCTACAGCTCGAGATAACGATACAAGAGGCCCGAGCTTGCGTCGTTCGTCCTTGGCATGGCGCATCGCTTTTCACCTACTTTCATCTATAACATTCCTATGTCGCTTGCTTATCTCGCTTCTCAATCCTTCAAAACTCCAGATTTTACAACAACAAGAATTGTTCTCATTTCTCTAGAGTTACTAAAATATTTGTTATTGAATATAGAGGTTAATTATATATTTAATTAAAATATTATGCTTTCTTCAATTTTTGTTTAATTTGGACACAGGAAAACGTGTAAAAAAATAAGCATCCGTCACAAATAAAACTTTTTGCAACGAAACAAAAAGAAAATATAAACAATGTACGAGAGGTACAGAAAATACGTGCGAACTCGACAACGGTTCGAGTGGAACTCGTCTGTAATTTAATTCAAAAAGGATAAAATTTCGTAAATTGTACGATATAATTTGGATAATTTTAAAGAAATAAAATTACAAATGATTGCAGAAATTTAATTATTTTCAAAAGTAATAAAATTCTTCACAGAAATTCAATTATGTTCAAAAATGTTCCTCAATTCAATTATTTAAAAAAAAGTTTAATAAAATTGTTTACAAACTTTTAATTATTTTCAAAAAATAATAAAAATTTCACAGGAATCTTATTATTTACACATTTTTTTATAAATATTGTTTGCAATTCTTTAATTATTTTCAATGATAAAATTTTTACTTGAATTCAATTATTTTAGTAAATAATAAAAAAATAAAATTCTTTTAGGAATTCAATTCGATTATTATTTTTATAAATAATAAAACTGATTGCCAAATTTTAATTATTTTTAATACAAATGAATGAATTTCTAACAGTTCTGTAGAATCAATTTTTTTAAAATTATTTAAAGTTTTTATTTTCTAATATATATTTAATTGAAGAATTTTTACGAATAATAATTAAAATTTTGAAAAATTGAATTGTAAACAAATAAATTTGAAAATTCTTGAAGAACTTTTTTAAAAATTATTAAAAATAATGGATTTAGGGAAGATGTTTAGGTAAAAACACGAAAAAAATTCAATTTTGTAAAAGTTACAAATTATTGCAAAAATTCAATTATTTTCAAGAGTTTTAATATTCTTCGTAAAAATTAAATATTGTTCAAAAGTAATAAAATTCTCCTTAGAAATTTAATTATTTTCACAAATAATAAAAGTCATTGCAGAATTTCAATTCTTTTTAATACAGTTTTAATCGAAATTCTCGAAAATATAATTATTTTTAAAAAGTTTTTATTAAAATTCGTTGATGGGATTCAATTATTTAAAAATGTTGATAAAGATTCTTTATGGAAATTGAATTTTAAGAAACATTCAATTATTGAATAAATTATTTATTTTTGTATTAAAATAATTGAATTGTAGTAGAATTTTCTAATAAAAATTGATTTAAAAATTAATTAAAGTTAAATTTTTTTAGATAATAATTGAGTATAGTAAAAACAATATAACTTGAATATTTAGAAAAAATTGAATTTTGCAATTATTTTTTTTGAAATACCAAATTGAATTTTTTTAATATTATTTGAAGTTTTTATTTTCTAATATATAGGTAAGACTCCGTCAGAAAAAAAGCGATTTGCAAGTGGTCTTCCGATTTCTTTGAAAGCTTGGGAACGCCATATTAAAAATGAGGGTTGCGTTTTTTTCAAAAATTAATATCTCTGAAACTTTTTGATTGATTTTAATAAAATTTACAGGCGATATAGTTAAAAATACGTCGTTTAATTTAATATTATAAACAAAAACAAATTTCCAAAATTTGTCAAAAAAAAGTCAAAAAAATTTTTTGAATTAATTTTTAGTTCAGTTGGCCTAAATTTTGAATTTTTTTATAAGTAAATATCGATTTCTCGTAATTTCACCTTTCATTTCATAAAAAAAATTTATAGAGACTCTAATAGTTCTCGAGATATTGCGATTTTAGTGGGAGCGCGTACCGCGGAATTAAACTCCGTAGCGAGGCGGAATATAAAGCGAGCGTACAAACGTGCACAATAGGGTGTCCGTAACAATGCGACTTTCGAATTTTGCTTACGCCACCCCCCAGTTTGGTTTTTATGCAAAAAATTCTCCAGGTCACATTTGCCTTCATTTTTAGCTGTACTATAAAATAGCACTTTGCCAAAAATTCAATTTTCAAAAATTTTTAAAATGGCGGATGTTTAAAGTTGGTTATAAAAATGCACCACAATATATCCAAGGTTTTAACACATAAATGTTGTTAAAAATTCAAAAAAATTTCTTACTCGGGGGTATTTTCGATCGTTTATCATGAATCTGATATCAGAAATTAATTTTTCAAAATTTTCGATCCAATATGGCGGGTTCAAAATTTTGATTTTCTACATTTTTAAAGTAAAAATTCTGAAACAACGTCGAGGGCGATTTTTGAAAGCGCTATTTACGAATCTAATTTTAAAATTTTATTTTTTAAATTATCCGATCCACTATGACGGATTCAAAATTATGATTTTCCACATTTTTGAAGTAAATACTCTAAATATTAATTTATAGATTAATAGTTACAAAAAATAATTATTGGGGTGTTTTAGAAACTCTCTTTTAGAAATTTAACTTTTTATACCTCTGCTCTTAAAATCGATTATTAAAGGAATATTTAAAAAAAAATTTTAATCCGCCATGCCATATTAGATCGGGTAATTTGAAAAATAAATTTTTACATTAGATTCGTAAATAGCGCTTCCAAATATCGCCCTTGACGTTGTTTTAGAATATTTACTTCAAAAATGTAGAAAATTAAAATTTTGAACCTGCCATATTGGATCGAAAATTTTGAAAATTAATTTCTGATATCAGATTCATGATAAACGATCAAAAATAGCCCAGAGTGAGAAATTTTTTTGAATTTTTGACAACATTTATGTGTTAAAACCTTGGATATATTGTGGTGCATTTTTCTGACCCACTTTAATAATCCGCCATTTTAAAATTTTTTCAAAATTGAATTTTTGGCAAAGTGCTATCTTATAGTGCAGCTAAAAATGAAGACAAATGCGACCTGGAGAATTTTTCGCATGAAAATTAAAAAGTTATAAATTTTTTTTAAAAAGTGCATTTTTCCTATGGATTTTTAATGGGAAATTTCGATCGATCACTGGCACGTGTTAATATTGATCAATCGGCTTCAAATTTTAGGAAATTTTTATTTTGTTGGAACCAAACTAGGGGGTGGCGTAAACAAAATTCGAAAGTCGCATTGTTACGGACACCTTATTGTGCACGTTTGTACACTCGCTTCATATTCCGCCTCGCTACGGAGTTTAATTCCGCGGTACGCGCTCCCACTAAAATCGCAATATCTCGAGAACTATTAGAGTCTCCATAAATTTTTTTTTTATGAAATGACAGGTGAAATTACAAGGAATCGATATTTACTTATTAGAAAATTTAAAAATTAGGCCAACTGAACTAAAAATTAATTCAAAAAATTTTTTTGACTTTTTTTTTAAAATTTTGGAAATATTTTTTTGTTTATAATATCAAATTAAACGACGTATTTTTAACTATATCGCCTATAAATTTTATTAAAATCGATCAGAAAGTTTCAGAGTTATTAATTTTTGAAAAAAACGCAACACTCATTTTCAATATGGCGTAGCGGCCGCCATTTTGAAAATTTTTAAAAAACTTTTTAGGGTTAAATTTAATTCATATAAGACTTCTATTTCTCAAGCTTTCAAAAAAATCGGAAGACCACTTGCAAATCGCTTTTTTTCCGACGGAGTCTTACCCATATTTATTCAATAGAAGAATTTACGAATAATTCAAATTTCGTAAAATTGAATATTGTAAAGAAATGGATTTAAAAATTGTCAAAGGAAAGTCAGGGAAATGACAGAAAAAAATTCTTTTCAGGGAAATAAGAAAATTGAGACTTTTTTCAACTTATTTTCAAAAATTGCAATTTTTTGACTTTTTTCCTAATATTACAACAAAATACCGTTGATTTTTTAGTATAAAATGCAACATATTTCGATTTTTGTAGTGCGAAAAATAATAACTATAAGCAAATCTTTCAAAAATTATTTTTGAATTATTTTTAAGGTAATTTTCAAATATATATCTATAATAAAAATTGTTTTGAATAATTTGAATTTTGTCAAATTTAATTGAAAATAATTTAATAAATAATTAAATAATTAAAATAATTTAATTTAATTTTCGTATGTTGTTTTATTATTTTGTATTATTTTTTGTTTTAATGTTTTCATATATGTATTACTCCAAATTTTAGGAGAATACTAAGAATGTCAACACGTGTTATTAACAGTGTAATATATGCTTGAAAAGGCCCTACTTCTTAGATGTGAAAGCTCGATTTGAAAATAATGATTATATTGATAAGTTCTTGGACAATTAATAAACATCTTTGACAATAATTTAACTCTCATCAACAATAAATTCTTACATCTTCTATATTTTAATTGAAAATAATTATTTTTTTCAAGTATTCAGTTTCAATTTTTGAAAATCAAGGTTTAAAGAATTTTTAATGCAAATATGCAAAATAATTGAATTATCAATAATTTTAATGAAAAATCTTTAAATGTAAATTTAACAATTAAAATTAATGAAAATTAGTTTTTAATTTTTAAAAATTTAATATTTTTAGTATTTTTAATTGCATATTTCCAAAAATATTAAAAAACTTATTCCTATAAAATTGTTTTATCATAATTTTTTAAGATTCAATTTATTTATTAAAATTTCGGAAAAATTATGGTCCTATTTGTAATTAAAATTCTTAAAAAATTAAATTATTTTATATTTTCCAATATTCAATTATTTTTAAAAGATTTTACCAAATTCCAATATTTTGGAAATTTTTCAATTGTATCTAATTAAAAAACTGTCAACAAAAAATTCAAACATTATTTTAAAAAAGAATCAATTATTTTTATATATTTAAGTAATTGGATTGTAGAAAAACTTCAGGTAAAAAATATTTTTAAATGATTTACAGATCAAGTTTAGTTAAACATTATAAAAAATTGTTGAATTCAGGAAGGGTTATAATTATTGCATCTAATTTTTAGAAATTACTAAAGTTTATAAATTTTATTCATTTTCCATAAACACTTATATTTTCCTGTAAAAAGAATTTTGTCAGGGAAATTAATTTCAGTGTCAGTAAATTGTCAGGGAAATGAATAAAATGAAATTTGTGATCACTCTATATTTGCTTCAGATAACTTGAATAATTTGAATTACATTTTTTATTTGAATCAAATATATCTTAATTGGATTAATTAAATAATTAATTGAATTTATTAAATGAATAATTTGTTTAACAGAAATAATAAGTTATGCATTATTGAATCAAGTAATTTTCATAATTGAGTGAAAGCAATATTTATAAGATCCAATTATTCCATTTCTTTGACTTAATTAATTCGTGATTGGTTCAAATAAATATTTATTTGATACTTTAAATCAAAATACTTATGTACAGTACAATTTACTTAGTTCAAATAAACATTTAATGGATAATAAATAATTAAATCATTTAATTGCATCAAGTTTTTTTTAATGTAGAGAGCATAATTAATCTTTTTAAAATTAGTTGTTTATATGTGAAGATTTAATCCCCCTTTTCTAAAGGGGTGGTCCATACATCACGTCATATTTCAACTTGCAGAAAAAATAGCGCTAATTTATGTAATATGAAGGAGGGGGGGGGGCAAAAATAGTGTGACGTAATATATGGATGGCCCCTATTTTTATGTATGACTGAGTTTTCATAACTTTTTGTAATTTAAAGTAATTTTTTTACACTTCATTTTCTTCGAAATAATCAATTTGTGGATTTTTCAAAATTCTATGCATTTCAGAACGCGCTACAAAACTAAGTAAGAACCTTTCTAGGTCTCGAAACATTTTTTCTAAATATTTGCAAAAAATGTTTTTAGAATAGTTTTAAAACGTGAAAAAAGTTAATCTTAATAAATAAGATTTAAAGAGCAATGATTATTTGTCCGCCAAAGTTATTTACAATGTAAAAATATTCATTTCTTTAGCTGACATAGAACTCAAAATAATTATGAGATGTTTACATACACATGCACACGAAATTACCTTTTTTTAAAATGTCATTTTTGAGATTCTGTTGTTTGGAAACGTAAAATTTAAAAAATTGATTTTTAAAATATTTGATAAAACATTGTTTTCATAATAAAGCAATAAATTTATAATGCTGAATAAATAAATATACAATGAAACCTCGATTATCCGAACTCTCTATTATCCGAACCGAATATCATTTTATCCGAACTTCTTTTTGGCCTCCCAAATCTTTCAAAGAAAAATAACGAAATTTATGCCAAAAAAATCTTAAAAAATTCTAAATTCTCTGTTTTATCAATAAGGTAAATGTCCCTATTTGTGGACTACTTAAATTTCTTCTACAATTATTAGTTAAAAAATACCTTTTATTTTCTTTTTACAAAATTCTTTTTCTTATGTAACGAAGATATAAATATAAATTTTTAAACAAATACAACTTTATATAAAGTTTTATTGTCAAAATATAGTAAAATATTGCGTTTTTATGAAAAAATGTTAAAGTAACAATTTGTAAACGCTTACACTCTAATTGTCCCAATTAGTGCACTTCCAATATTTTAGTCAATTTATTAATTTATTAAATTAACTACAGGGTTATAAAAAATAATGTTTTGAGATTTTTTTTAATAAATTACAAAAATTAGAACTCAATAACCCCAATGTTAAGGCTCTATTGACAAAGAAACAACACTCACTTTGACACTGACAATTTTGTTTAATGATTTAATACATTAAAAGTCTGTTTATTTGAAAGTTGACAATATTTTTAAAAAATTCTAGTATTAAGGTTATTTAAAATAATATCTACTTTTATATAATGTAAAAATTGTATTGTTTATAAATAGTTCACAAATAGAAGCATATGTAATTTGTGTGTACCGATTTGTATTTTTCATGTTTACGTTTAAATACACTCACCTTTATATGTACCAGCTGTTGAAGAAGGTAAATTGGTATCAAATCTCATAAATACTAAGTTTAATTTATATAAATTTAGTTTCTTTTTGCTCTGTTAAACTTTAAAATGTTAATCTGTCAAATAACAAATGATACAAGATGGCGAAATGTTTCGTTTGATTGTTTGCAGATGGCAAAAGGCTATAAGTATTAATTTTTTCTAATTGAATTATGAAAATATTTATTGTCAAAAATTATCATTTTTTATCAAAAAATACTTTATACAATAGAAATTAATTAATCACAACACTATATTTAATTAAATTATATTTAAATTTGCACATATATGCGCAAATGTGCACAAGTCGGTACACGTGGACAAATACGGACATTTACCTTATATTGTTTAATATATCAATATATGTTTTTAATTAATATATTTACGTATATATATATACATATATAGAGATCAATAGTTATAAACAGATTCGCTAGAAATCTAAAAATCTCTATGATTTCGCTATAATTGTAAAAAAATTTCCTCAACATAACCTCACTTTTTTATTAAATATCAAAATATGGCGGATGTCAAATTAAAAAATTGATCGGATCCGCAGTCAGCTGGTAAGTATACTACGTTACTTACGACCGCAGAGTTTAGCACATGGAGGTATGCGGTCTAATTTTAAACTCCATTAGTTATTTTGTTTTTTAAATATTTTTTTTGTTTGTTTTTATATTGGATCCGCCATTTTCAAAACCGATATTACATTTTTAATCTACGATATCAATAAATCCCAAGTAACAAGCTTGAAACTAGTTACTCAAGGGTTTTCGGGGTCCCTAATTATGAATCTGCTATTTGTTTTCAAAAATTCAAAATGGCGGATCCAATATGGCGGCTGTCAAAATAAAAAATTAATTGGTATTTGCTTGAAACTTGTTACACGTGGGTTTTTGTGGTCGCTGTTTATGAATCTGATGTCAGATTTTGAAAATTCAAAATGGCGGATTCAATATGGCGAACGACATTTTCTAAAATTTATCGAATTCCCTTGAAACTTTTTACTCGGAGGTTTTCAGGGTCGCTGATTACGAATCCGCTTTCAGATTTTATAAATTAACAATGGCGGATCCAATGTGGCGGACAACATTTTGTAAAATTCATCGGATTCACTTGAAACTTTTTCTCGGTCGTGTTCAGGGTCGCTTATTGCGAATATAGCATCAGATTTTTAAAATACAATGTGGCAGTTCGAATATGGAAGGCGCCATTTTAAAAAATTTATTAGACTTACTTAAAACTTACTTTGGATTAATTGATGTCGTAGATTAAAAATGTAATATCGGTTTTGAAAATGGCAGATCCTATATAAGAATAAACAAAAAATATTAAAAAACAAAATAACTAATGGAGTGTTAAATCCGACCGCATATCTACACGTGGTAAACTCTGGGGTCGTAAGTAACGTAAGATACTTACCTGCTGACTGCAGGGTTAAAATTTTGTATTTATTATCGTTTAAAAAGTTGTTCGTAATCAGCAAAAACCCTCTAGTAAGGAGCTTCAAATGAATCCGATGAATTTTAGAAAATTTTGTCCGCCATATTGGATTCACTATTTTGAATTTTCAAAATCTGAAAGCGGATTCGTAATTACCGACCCTGAAAACCTCCGAGTAAAAAGTTTCAAGTGAATCCGATAAATTTTAGAAAATTTCCGTCACATTGGATCCGACATTTTGGATTTACAAAATCTGATATCGGATTCGTAATCAGCGACCCCGAAACCCCCTTAGTAACAAGTTGCAAGTGAATCCGATATATTTTTGAAAAGGTCGTCTGCCATATTGGATCCGCCATTTTTAATTTTTAAAAAATAATAGCAGATTCGTAATCAGCGACCCCGAAAACCTGTGAGTAACAAGTTCAAGCAAATTCGATCAATTTTTTATTTGACAGTCGCCATATTGGATCCGCAATTTTGAATTCTGGAAAACTAACATCAGATTCGTAATCAGCGACCCCGAAAAACCCTTACAACTGCTGCTTTAAATTTAATTCATCTGCTTTAAAAATTCGTGCTTCAAAGGGTTAAAAAGAATATCTTAACCCTTTAAAGGGGCGCTTTTTTAAAAATTGCTTAGTTTTACATGAAATTCATCACTCGGGGGTTTTAGGGATCGCTGATGACGATTATGTTGTTAGTTTCTAAAAATTTAAAATGGCAGAACCAATTTGTCTGATAATTTTTTTAAAATTGTTTAGTTTTACCTAAAACTTGTCACTCGGGAGTTTCAGGTTTCGCTGATGACGAATCTGATGTTAGTTTAAAAAAATTCAAAATGGCGGATCTAATATGGCGAAAGATTTTTTTTAATTGTCTAGTTTTACCTGAAACTTATCACTCGGGGATTTTTGGAAACGTCGATGACGAATCTGATGTCAGTCTTTAAAAATTCGGAATTGCGGATCCAATATGACAGATGACAAATGTAAAAATTTATTAGATTGTCACGAAACATGTTACTCGGAGGTTGTTGTAGTCCCTGATAATCAATCTTTAGTCTATTTTTAAATTTAGATTGTGGATTAATTATAAGCGGAGAAATTTTTAAAATTAATAAACTGGAATATTGGATCCGCCATTTTGAATTTTAAAAATCTAACATCAAATTCGTAATCAGCGACTCCAGAAACCTCCTAATAAACATTTTCAAGCAAATACGATTATTAAAAAAAATTGTCCGACATATTGAATTCTCCATTTTGAATTTTTAAAAACTGACTTCACATTCGTAATCAGCGACCCCAGAAACCACCGAATGACCGACAGATTAGCTCGGTCGGATAAATGCCTGGCTCGGTGGGCGGATCAAGGGTACTTGGTTCGCACCCATTAGCCTGGGATTTTTCCGGCACGTGAGATAATCTGAGCGGGAGGTTTGACGTCGAAGTATAATGATGTGCACCGTCGATTATTGTCCGGTACACACCATTAGAATTCGACTGTCGATAAACCGGTTGTACTCGGAAAGGTTTTCTACAGTTTCCCTCTCCACTGGCGAGAAAACCCATTAGACGGGTGGTCCAGGCAAATGCGAGTACTCCTAACCTCAAAGTCGTTCTGTAGAAACGCAAAATCAAGTTGGTATATAAGAGTGTGTGTTCTGACAGTTGGCCAAGCCTCAAGTCATTTAAGAAAAAAAAAAAAAAAAAGAAACCACCGAATAAACATTTTCAATCTGTAACGATTACTCTCACAAAATTTACTTTTATTTTATTAAATGTCATTCCAGTGGTCTTTTCTAATTAATTATATTTTACTTTTTGTATTATTATTATTAGCGCGACTTTTCAAACGAAAAGTTGCAGATGGCGCATAATTCGCGCCTGGCAGACGACAAAAGCACATGTTGCTCGCCGGGCAAAATTTGCGCCAGAGAGAGATTAGCATTTCACCAAAAACGTACTCCGCGCATATATTGCGACTATTGTTTGTATTATTTTTTGAATATCAATTAAAAACTATTATTAATCAATCCCGCAGCAGGCATCGGTATTTTTAGCAGGTCTAAAATTATTGTTAAATCTTAAATAAACAAAAAATATTTTTTTAATAAAATAAGGTTTTTAATAAAGTGAAAAAGTGTATTTATTGAACTAAAAAATGCTGATTAATATAATCCATAGAAATCGTAAAAAAATTTTTAGAAAATAGCTTCATTTTCAAGCGTGTAAAGTGGTATGAACCCTTATTCTCTAAATTAAATCTTTCCCGATTGCCTACATTTTTGGCGGCCAACGTAGTTTTTTTTTAAAGCCAAAATTGTGTCTTCGCCACATTTTTAGCCCCTAACATAAAATTTTTAAAACCATAATTGTGTTTTCAACACATTTTTGACACTTAAAACAATTTTTGCAAGTTAAAAATAGTCAAATTTGTTCCATTTTTTAACACTTAATGCATGAAAATTGGATTCAAAAGCTTGAAATGCGAATATTAACACATCTTTAACATATTTATTTCCTTTTAAATGATCAATTTCAAACATAATGTGCTTCTCATTTCTGCCTATGAAACCAATTTTCTTTATCTCTCACACCTTTACAGCAAGAGACCCACACAGTGACGCTCATTTGCACCGACATACTAACCCCTCTCGCGCGTAAACGTGCTACCTAGTACTTTCCACAGAGTTACAAACCAAGAGCAGAGTCTCCTCAGGTTGATAGCGACTGACTCAGAAGGTCACTATATTAGACAAAATTAATGCAATCAATCTTTCTCACCGCTTTAAAATTGTCACATGCAGCATAAAAATTACCAAAATTCAAATACAAAACCTCGCTTTCTTTTCTGATGCTTATTTCGCTTTGTATTTATAATTTGTTTTGCTACATTGTACAAAATTTAATACAAATACTACGCATGTTTAAACGAATGGTTACTACGTAATATAATTTTGCATTTTCTTTTGCGCTTTAAGGGGAGGTTCCCATTGCGGAAATCAAAAAAATTAATTTCTTTTTTATTGTATTTTTTTAAAGCTATCGATTCCATATCAAGTGATCAAGGCAAAAAAATTTTTTTTCTAATCGGGCTTAAATTTCGGGCATTTGTAGTAACTATATATAGTAGTCTTTGGTTAAAATATTTTTTAATTTAGTCAAATATTTTTCGAGGGGGAGGGGGTGAAAGTTTCATGGTTTTCCGGTACACCACATTGTATATTAATTTTTTCCTAATATATAATTAAGAAAAAAAAATTGTGTATATCAGTCTCGATAGACTTTTTCATGCTCTTTCGATTGGTGAAATCCATTTTCAAAAAAAAAATTGTTGAACCTAAAAAAATCAAAATCAAAAATAAATTTGAGTTTTTCAGGGTGAAGGATACGATTTTTTTTTTAATCGAAAGCTGAGCTTTTTTCCTAAAAGGACATTTAAATATTTTTAAAGAGCCTCGGCAAGCCCCATGCAAAAAATGCCCCTTTTTTGTACCTCGAATTTTGAAACTTTTTTTATGCCAAATGGTTGCATATGATGACCCAATATGGCGGACGACATTTTTGAAAATCGATCCAATTGATTTGAAACTTGTTACTCGGGGGTTTTTGGGGTCGCTGATTACGAATGTGATGTCCGTTTTCAAAAATTCAAAATGTCTGATCTAATATAACGAATAAAGGCAAGATTTAAGGCTAAATTCAGCTTGCAAAGGCCAGATGTAATAATTTTGAAACCATCTAAAGTAAGATGTAATATTCCAATCAACAAAGATAAGGGATTAGAATCCAACCAATGAAGGCAAAATGTAATCAACAACCCGATCAGCAAAGATAAAAGATAATAATCCAACCAACAAAGGTAAGATAAAGTTATCCAACCAATGAAGGCAAGATGTAATCGACAACCCGATTGTCATCCGCTATATTGAATCCGCTATTTTGAATTTTTAAAAACGGACATCATATTCGTAATCAGAGACCCCAAAAACCCCCGAGTAATAAGTTTCAAGTCAATTGGATCGATTTTCAAAAATGTCGTCCGCCATATTGGGTCATCATATGCAACCATTTGGCATAAAAAAAGTTTCAAAATTCGAGGTACAAAAAAGGGTCATTTTTTGCATGGGGCTTGCCGAGGCTCTTTAAAAAATATTAAAAATTTACTTATTTTAATTATAAAAAATAAAATTAATTTATTAACTTTTAAATTTAAAAATTATAAGTATTAAAAAATAATAATTGTACACTACCGTCGGGAATTATCGGTACGGCTGCACACGCACGGCCCAAAAACATATTAATCTTTAAATCACGATTGTTTTGTAAATACAAATGTCAGAAAATTAACTAATATACCATTCAAAAGATTGTTAAATTCTGCGATTAATGATACATAACAGAAAAATTTATTAATTTATACAAAGATTGCAGCAATCGAAAAATTTGACAAAAAAATTTTAAAAATAAAATTTTTTTGGAAATTTTTTCAACCCCTGCACATTTTTTAAAAATTGTAGAAAAAATTTAAAACTTATATAGGTGTAATCATTGAAATATCATCTTTAATTTAAGACCAAAAGAGTTTAAAAATCTTAATCGGTTAGCGAGATATCATTATAAACGGCCGAGCATGTTTTGTCAAAAAACATGCTCGGACGTTTATAATTATATCTCACGAACCGAATCAGTTTTTTAAACTCTTTTGGTCTTAAATTAAAGATAAGACTTGAGTGATCACACTTATGTAAGTTTCAAATTTTTTCTACAATTTTTAAAAAATGTGCAAGGGTTGAAAAAATTTCCAAAAAAATTGTATTTTTTTTGTCAAATTTGTTGATTGCTGCAATCTTTGTATAAATTATTAAAATTTTTAGTTATGTACCATTAATCATAGAATTTAATAATCTTTCGAATGGTATATTTGTTAATTTTCTGACATTTGTATTTACAAAAAAATCGTGATTTATAGATTGGTATGTTTTTGGGCCGTGCGCGTACAGCCGTACCGATAATTCCCGACGGTAGTGTATTTTATTATTATTTTTTGTTTATTTATATTGTTATACTTTTTTAAATAAACATTATTAAAATCAACAGTCTATATTAATTTTAAAGATAATGAAATACTAATAAAATCAGAAACTCTCTACAAAATAAAATAGTTATTCAAAAAATCCAAGCATTATGTAATAAATAGAATAATTATAAATTAACAATTTTAGCCTAATATATTATATAAACAAAAGCTGTTAATATTTAATTGTTATTTAATTTAATATTTAATTTAATATTTAATAAATATTAAATAACAATATTAATTTTTTTAAATTTAATTTAATAATATAATATTAATAACATTAATAATATAATAATAATATTTAATTTTTTTTCAAGTAAAATATGTAATTTTCAAATAATTCTCAAATTTAAAAGTTAATAAATTAATTTTATTTTTTATAATTAAAATAAGTAAATTTTTAATATTTTCCAAATTCAAACGTTAAAGTAATGCAGGCATTTATGTAATGACAGTCTCCACCCTGTAAAATGCAGAGAGCTTTAATTTGTAGCTCTTTATACTGCGACCAATTGGCCCGGCCGACAGCCCGCAGCGTGCGGTGCGTGTCGCGTGGGACAAAACTCTAATTTTTATAGCTTAAATCGTCTAGGCCCACTTTCATATTTAAATGTCCTTTTAGGAAAAAAGCTCAGCTTTTGATTAAAAAAAAATCGTATCCTTTACCCTGAAAAACTCAAATTTATTTTTGATTTTGATTTTTTAGGTTCAAATTTTTTTTTTCAAAAATGGAGTTTACCAATCGAAAGAGCATGAAAAAATCTATCGAAACTGATATACACAATTTTTTTTCCTAATTATATATTAGGAAAAAATTAATATACAATGTGGTGTACCGGAAAACCTTGAAATTTTCACCCCCTCCCCCTCGAAAAATATTTGACTAAATTAAAAAATATTTTAACCAAAGACTACTATATATAGTTACTACAAATGCCCGCAATTTGAGCCCGATTAGAAAAAAATTTTTTTTTGCCTTGGTCACTTGATATGGAATCGCTCATATATATATATATATATATATGTAGATTATGTGTGTATAGCGATTTTTTGATCCGAAGAATATTTTCGTTCTTATGGAGTCTTGAACTCACCGCCGTCTCGAGCACTGAGTAACAAATGTCAGGCAAATCGAATCGATTTTTAAAAATTTTGCAAATCTGACCTCAGAATCGTAAAGAGCGACCCTAAATACCTATAGATATTTATCATATACGCAAATTGAACAAAGAATTGCAAAGAATACAATTATTGCACAAAAATGTTTCTCAAACTTTAAACGCGTTTTTCTCGAAACAAGATTTTTTAAACTGGTGGGCATCGTAGCGTCTAAACTATTTAATCAATCAACTTCGGGTTTGCGGCTTATTAAAGGTAACTAAATTTTACTGGGGTTATACCTATAATATGATAAAATTGTTAACAATAGAGATTTTTACAAGAGGTCAAATATAGAAAAATAATAAAATAAAGATTTCCTTCTTTCTTGTGGTCTAATAGCTTTAAACTTTATTTAAATTACATCAAAATTTTGACGCGTTTTGATGCAGTATTCTGCATTCTCATCAAAAAAACGGAACAAAACTTCTGTAAAAAGACAATATAATAGATACACAGATCTAATGACTCACACACAGATACATATGTTTTTATAAAGATATACATTATGTGTCTCAACATACGTACTAGGGTGGTCCACAACAAACTTTTTTTTAATTTTATTTAGTGCTCATGGAGATTTAAATTCCTTTTACCAAAATATAAAAGTACATATTTTTTTTATTTAAAAAAAATTTTTTAAAGGTCGCGCATGTCACTTTTATATAAAAAATACTTATTTCTTAAGTTTTCTTTATTTTTAACATTGTTATTGTACAGTTCAATAAGTCGTCCTAGTATGAAATTATAGCTTACTTTATGGTACAAAAGACTGCATATGATTGATGATTTAAAATTGACATATAAGGTCCACGCAGCTTTGAGAAGTTGTGTTTTTATGCAGGAGTTGAGTTATAAATGCATGTTTCAATCTCAAATATTTGTTTTTTATCTAACAAAAATTGCAGTTTACTCTTGATTCATCAGAGAAAAAATACACTAGAAAATTAGGAATAAATTGATTAAATAGATCTTCCAAAAATACAGAAAGTTAAATTTTTAAATGTGGAAATTTTTATTTTTGCCATTTTTATCCCTTTTAACATCTTTGATTTTTCTCATACAATGCGTTTGAAAATTTATATAACCATTGTTATATTAAAATATTCAAAAAGCAAGGTTATGTTGCAAAAGTCTTCTGTTTTTTTGTTAACGATGTTTACCTTAGCAACAGAAAGTGAATCGAAATCGTGTTAGAAAATTATACTGATAATCTGAAAGAAAATTGTGTGGAATTTTTTATGTTTAGTTTAAGAGTTGAATAAGTATATTTTTACGGTTCGGTTATTTTCAATTCCCTTTTTTGGAATTATGAGTGCAAAATATAAAAAGCAAGATTTTTGGTTAGTTGGAAGTCCTTTACAAAATTTAATAGGAAATAATGACAGCTTACCTTTAGCAAGAGATGTTTTGCGCCGCTTTCTCTACTCTCATATAAAAGATGAAGCTACAATTACAGAAAGTGCAAAGGTAACAACTTCGGAATTGATAGAGATATGGGGAAGAACGAACATTCCTCTTAAATTAGAAAAAAACATTGTAAGGCAGGTAACAGAAATTTATTTGAAATGGGTAAATCTTAAGAAAGGCATTTCCAGGAAATCAGATACAGAAGAAAGTAAGAGAAACGACTTTATCAATCAGTTGTCGAAGCTTTTCGATATAGGCCAATCAAACGCTCTTCAATCAATGCAACAAGAAGAAGACAAAATGTTTTACATGTTTCAAAAAGAAGGCAAAAGAGCCCCAATAAAAATGAAAGCTCTTCAGAAGGTTGAAAAGAAATCTGAATTAGAAGGTATGAAGAAACATGATAAATATAAGATTAAAATAATTGAAAATGAGCGTGATTCGAAAACTGATTCTGAGAGTATGGATTATTTAGAAAGTGAAGAGAGCACTGATGATGAAATAGAATACCGACCACATAAAAAATTACTGAAAATCAATAAAAAGAAATTAAGCATAAGCAAAGAAGTGTGCACTGCCCTTGACCGCACAGGAGTCAGTGATCGAAGTGCATGTTTTATTTTAGCAAGCGATGATAAACGAAGCAGGTCATCAATTAGAAGAGATTGGTTAAAAGCACGTAATGAAGTAACGGAAGATATTAAAAACTCTTTTAACCCTAATGTTGCTTTGACTATCCATTGGGACGGAAAATTATTGCCTGATTCCTCGAAAAAAAAGGTAGACCGACTAGCAATATTGGTTTCAGGGGAAGGTCTTGAAAAACTTTTAGGGGTCCCAGGAATTTCTGCAGGAACAGGAAAGGCACAGGCTAGTGCGGTTTTTGAAGAAATAAAAAAGTGGAATCTTACGGATAATGTAATATCTATGTGTTTTGACACTACTTCAAGCAACACTGGTCTGAAAGCTGACGCATGTACCCTTCTAGAACAAAAATTGGAGAAGGAACTTTTTGCTCTAGCATGTAGACATCACATACTCGAACTAATTGTAAAAGTTGCATTTGATTTGTTGTTGGACCATCAAGTGGACCAGATATTTTACTCTTTAAAAGATTTCAAGCAGCTTGGAATTCTGTTGACCAAACGAAATATCAAAGTGCTATGGTAGATGAAAAAATATCTAGTTTTCTTCTTCCAATTCGAGAAAATTTAATTGAATTTGTTAATAATCAATTGTTAACATTCCAACCACGAAACGACTATAGGGAGTTACTTCTACTTACTTTGGTATTTCTCAATTCACATACTGAAGAAAACGTCAAATTCTACACTCCTGGCGCTTATCATCGGGCTAGATGAATGGCTAAATTAATTTACTGTTTAAAAATATACATTTTTCGAAGTCAGTTTAAATTGCCAGTCAAAGAGTTACACGGTCTTTAACAATTTAACATGTTTGTTGTGAAGGTATACTTACAAAAATAGTATACTTCTCAATGTCCGATTTTGGCCCCACTAAATGATCTTCAACTTTTAAAAGAACTTATCGATTACAGTTCAGTGCATCCTAAAATTTCAAAAGTAACATACAAATGCTTTTCCGGACATTTGTGGTATTTGAGTGAAACATTAGTTGGTTTCAGTCTTTTCGATTCCCGCGTTTCTATTGAAGACAAAAAACTCATAGTTCTAGCTCTAGAAAAGGATTCAAGTGAGAGAGTTTTAAGACGTGTTACAGTGAACAAAAACAATGCATTAAACAAAAAGTTATCCGATTTTGTAACTAATGAAAGCAAAAAAATTTTTGTGGCCAATAATGTTCCACTCGATTTTATAAATGAAGATCCTACTTCTTGGGAAGAAAACCAAAGTTACAACCTATCTCGCGAAAGACTACAAAAATTAAAGGTTGTAAATGATTTGGCTGAGAGAGGTGTGGCTTTAATTTCCAAATTCAATTCCATTTTTACGAAGGACGAGAATCAAAAACAATGTTTGTTACAAGTTGTCGAGGCACACAGAAAGCAATATCCTACATGCAATAAACTAAAAAATGTATAAGGTAATGCAATTTCAATTTTTTTATTAAAATAATGTACTATAACTTCCTCAAATATTATACCGAAATATTAAAATTAATTTTGGGAGTTTTGAACAAAATGAAAGAAAATTTTGTAACATGTTATTTAATATACCTTAAAAAATTAAAACTTTCCCATATTTTAATTTTTTTCAGCAGTTCTAACAATTTCAATTTCAAGGATATATCTCATATTTTGTCACTGATGAATCAAGAGTAAACTGTAATTTTTTGGATAAAAAAACAAATATTTGAGATTGAAACATGCATTTATAACTCAACTCCTGTATAAAAAGACAACTTCTCAAAGCTGCGTGGACCTCATATATTAATTTTTAATCATCAATCATATACAGTCTTTCGTACCATAAAGTAAGCTATAATTTCTTACTAGGATGACTTATTTAACTGCACAATAACTATGTTAAAAATAAAGAAAACTTAAGAAATAAGTATTTTTTATATAAAAGTGCCATGCGCGACCAATAAAATTTTTTTTTTAAATAAAAAAAATATGTACTTTCATATTTTGGTGAAAGGAATTCAAATCACCATGAGCACTAAATAAAATTAAAAAAAGTTTTTTGTGGACCACCCTAATACGTACCAGACAAAATAAAAGTCAAAAAATATAAACAAACATGGAACATCCAACATTCAGACATAACCTCAAAATAGGTCTGTCACTATTTCTTTAAAATCTTCATAAACGATAAAAGAAATCATAAAATGATAAAAAACCACATTCAGACAAACAATAGTAAAAAACCTTTTTTAAAAAAAACTTTTTCATATGAGATTATATAATAATAAAATTATTAAAAAAAGTTTTTTTCACGTTTTTCCATGTGACATATATGCTCTATGGTTTATATTAGTTTGTATAGAAGGTAATAATGAATGTATGAAAAAAAAATTTAAAAAATAATAAAATTATCTGAACCAAAATATCATTCAGATAATATAAAATTGGTTTTTGATACTCTACAAGAAAATGGCTATCCAACCATCTTTTTGAACAAGTATATAAATAAGAGAATTGAGAGTTATGGAATTGAAGATAGACTAAAAGTTGATTTAGATTTTTAAAAGAAATCTCTGTTCCTTATATAAACAAATTTTCAGGCATTTTTACAAGAATTATGAAGACTTTTAACATCATTGTCGTTTTCAAATCTATAAATAAAATAGAAGAAAATTTGATTAAACTCCCAAAAACCCGTTTAGTAAAATTTGAAAAAACAAACCTTATATATAAAATCAAATGTAAAAATTGTAACTCTTGTTACATCGGTCAAACTTTTAGACATTTCAAAACTAGAATCTACGAACATAAATATCAAGAAACCAATAAAAGTAAATCCACCGCCCTATGCAAACACTCAACGGAAAACAAGCATTGTTTCGATTATTCACAAAACAGCGTTAAAATTCTAGATACAGAAAATGACTTAAACAAACGAAAAATCTTAGAAATGTTTTATATTTTAAAAGAAAAAAATTCCATAAATTTTAGAAGTGATGTCGAAAATTTGAGTATTCTTTATTTAAACTTAATTAATTAACTTCTCTCCTTTTTTTTAAACAAGTTACTCTTTTTTCACCTAACATGCTATTTGCAGACCTTGTCTACTTCTCCGTCACCCACCATGTTATCTATGGACTTTGTGTTTTTTTTCATACATTCATTATTACCTTCTATACAAACTAATATAAACCATGGAGCATATATGTCACATGGAAAAATGTGAAAAAAACCCTTTTTTAATAATTTTATTATTATATAATCTCATATAAAAAAGTTTTTTTCAAAAAAGGTTTTTACTACTGTTTGTCTGAACGTGGTTTTTTTTATCATTTTATGATTTCTTTTATCGTTTAAGAAGATTTTAAAGAAATAGTGACAGACCTATTTTGAGGTAATGTCTGAATGTTGGATGTTCCATGTTTGTTTATATTTTTTGACTTTTATTTTGTTTGGTACGTATGTTGAGACACATAATGTATATCTTTATAAAAACATATGTATCCGTGTGTGAGTCATTAGATGTGTGTATCTATTATATTGTCTTTTTACAGACGTTTTGTTCCGTTTTTTTTTAATGAGGATGCAGAATACTGCATCGAAACGCGTCAAAATTTTGATGTAATTTAAATAAAGTTTAAAGCCATTAGGCCACAAGAAAGAAGGAAATCTTTACTTTATTATACTTGGCTTAAAATAAAAAAGGAGTTATACACTCCATATACTTATAGAAAAATAATGCAAAAACGCAGTTTTTTTAAAAATGTGTCTGCCATTTTGTCATTTTATTAACTTTTTAACTATTTTATAGGTATAACCTATTCTTTAGGATGTCACCTTTATAAAAAAATTTTGAATTTTGGTTTAAACTAAAAATTGCTCAGTGTAGAATGCCCACCGTTTTCCCTATTTGAAAAAACATTATTTTCTAGATGCGCCATATTAGCCGCCATTTTGCATTTGTTTGAAAATGAAATATATATTTTAAAAGTTCAAGAATGTATCTCTATTTAGAAAAAAAATTACATCGTTAAGTCATAGCCGTTCCTCGCAAAAAATTGTCAAAGTTTGTGTTTATTTTGGCCTCCGCAATGAGAACCTCCCCTTAATAATTGTTGTCGAAATAATTTTTTTGTAACATTATTTACAACAATTTTGACAATTAATAATTGCTTTTAAAAATAATTATTAGCGACCACCATGGAAATAAATTCTCTTAATTAATTTATTTCTCTTTCGAAAAATTAAAATAAAATCTTTTTCGAAATAGCAGATCTCCAGTTCAATTAGCGCGTAAAAAAAACAGCTGTGTTTACATCCACAGCAAAAATACCTTGCTTCTTCCAGTTTTAATTCGAATTTACAAAAATAATAAAATTTTGATTTTATTTCAATTAAATTCTGTATAATCTATATATTAAAGAGAGAAACTTTTTTGAAAAGGAAAATATAACGAATAGAAAATCTTGCAATTACCCAAGCAAAAGAAAATAAAAAATTTAAAAATGAAATGCAACAAATGTTCCGACACCATTTAAAAAATACGCGTCAACAAACACTCGATGCGTATAACGAAAATCGCCTCGAAATAACCGCGCTAAGAAAAGAAACATCTAAATCGATTGAAAAACTTCGCGCCGAAATGTCAGCTAACATACAGGACCTTACAAAAAAATGTCACAAATCCAAACGCGACACGCGCCATCTCCATGGCACGACTCTCGTTGCGCATTCGACAACAGTGGCGAACACATCGCGCAACAGACTAGTTTACCCCCCCACTACAATCACAAACACGGTCACATTCACGGGTAACACTTCGACCACAACGCAAAGCGCAACCACAGTCACAGCGCCGATACACCCTCCCACTATCGTTCACCACACCTTTGCGACAAGGACCTCCTGCAAATCGCACACTACATTTCGCGAAACAACCAGATTTTATGTTTCCAACTCCCGAAAACTTAAACAACAGGAATCAACACAATTTAATTGACCTTCCTTTGAACCCGGTTTTCAACGCCTCCATCGCGCAACGAACACAAGTTCCAAACCTACATAAAATCATTAAATCGTGGGATCTCAAATTTCCGGGAAAATTAGACGCAAACGAGTTTCTCGATGAATTCGAAAGAAAAATGGTAGCATCTGCGATCGATCCCAATGACGCGCTTCCGATTTTCTCCCAAACGCTCACAGAAATAGCGTATTCATGGTTTAATATGCTTCACCATAAATGGACAACATGGACCGAATTTTCTAGATCATTCCGAAAAACATTCAGCGATGTAAATGACGATAACCAAATCCTCAATAAAATTCATCGCGCGGTTCAAATAGAAAACGAAACAGGGATAGACGACGTCATAAAAATCGGCGCGCTCTACAACAAATTGAAAATTAAGTCCCAGAAAATATCCAGCTCGATAAAATCTATCTAAGCTTACACTCTGAACTAATTTCTCTCTGATCGAGACAGCTTTAACTCTTATAAAGAACTTTTAGATAAGATACGCAAGTATCAAGAAAAAATTGAATTCATGCAACAATCGAATAAATTGCGCGAACAAGACGCGAAACGGTCTCGTAACCCGCGCAATAGAAATCAATTAAACGCAATTGATTTGCAAACCTCACAATCTAAAAATTCTTTAGACGAATTAACCGAAAAAGAAAATAAAACAGAAACAAAAACAAGCGAAAAAGGTTAAACAAAAAGCGAATCTAGAGCCCGAACAAAAGTTAAATAAAATAGACATTTATCAAAAACAGTTCGAGTCTCTTAAACAAAAATTAAATATAAGCGACACAGAAAATTCCAATGCGAGTAAATCTAAAAGCGCTTTGATCACTTCGAACAAATCTTTGTCTTCTCATAGGTCGCGCAAACGTTCCACTTCTACTTCCTCTCGCTCCTCAAGCTCTGCTTCGTCGCAGAAAGGGGGGAAAATCGTAGATCGTCTGCGCACAAGAAAAGCGAAAATCCTCGTGGTCGTGGAAATGGCCACCGAGGCGGTAACAATCAAAATAATTGCGGACGCGGTTACAAAAATGGTTGGAATGGTAATGGCCGTGGTTGCAATCACAACCAAGACTACTACCATAATTCCCCTCACTCTTCGCAGTACTACCAGCTAGATTGACAGTGCAGCGCGCAAAACGTGAGAGCTCCTTGTCCCCCGCACGCGCCTCCATCGCAACCAACGCAGCCACCATGGCACGGTAATTACAACCGCGATTATCCACAACATTTCGGTCACAACGCGCACGATAATAACTTGCAATCAAAAAACGACAGAGATGCCAGAAGAGACTAGATCTCCCTAGCAAAGCCCTATCAAAACAAAACAAAAACCGACCGATAAATTACTCAAACGAAATTGATACTTCTTCAAATTCAGAAGGCATCCCTATCGCTAATTAATCAACGTACAATCCTCAAATTGCATTAACGCTAAACAAAGCGCAAGCAGGCAGGATTGATACTAGTGATTCTGAGAGCGATTGTGATGATTGCTTATATTCTGAATCTGAAACGAAGTACTCTGAATCTGAGAAAGATTTCTCTCCCACAATAGGCGCGTGCATATCTTCAGTCAGATCGTTGCCACTGATTAATCAGTCAAACAATTTATTTGTATTGACTGATAAAACTAAGCGCAGAGTAAACAAAGGGCACGCATCACCCTCACCGCCTCAGGAAAGATGTACAATCTCCACGGTAATCAAAATCGGTAACGAAAAAATAACAGCGCTTCTTGACACAGGTAGTGATCAAACTTTTATGTCAGGAGAACTTTTCGACAAACTCGAAAGATTAGCTAAGGGCGATCCGATTAAGGATGCGATAACGCGCGCCGGCGTATAACTCGCGCAACGCGATCACGTAGCCGCACCTCGCCATTCCGTTAAATTCGACATCAAAATAGATAATTGTCACGGTAAAATATGGTTTGCCGTTCTCGACGGTCTAACTACACCAGTCATTTTAGGCATGGACTTAATAACTAGTTGGCAAGTTATTATTGACGCAAGCCAAGGTTATTATTCCATGAAAGGGTCAACGACTCGTCACCTTTTAGGCTCCAACTCCAATGCGCGCAGCTTCCTAAATTCGGCTCAATTAATCGAATTATCTCCGGATCAAAGGAATAAATTAAATGCGTTTCTAGATGGTAAACTATCGAAATTTACTTCTGGTACCGGTGTTTAAAATCTAACGACACACGTCATAGAACTCACCGACCCAGCGCCATTTAAATTAAAACATTATCGCCGCAGCTTAGGAGCGAACAAAATAATTAACGATCAAATTGACATTTACCTAGACAAACAGTTTATTGTTAGGAGCAATGGACGTTTTGCTAGTCCAGTAGTGCTCACTTATCGTAAGGATGGTAGGCTTAGAGTATGCATGGATTTCCGAAAGTTGAATAAGAACATAAAGAAATCAGCATACCTTTTGCCACGTATGGACATCATACTTGATGCGCTATCTAAGGCTAACATTATTAGCACTATTGATTTAACCGACGCATTTCACCACATACCAATTGACCCGAAATCGCGAGAATACACCGCCTTCGTTGTCCCTGGTCGTAAAAAGTTTGAATGATTCAGAATGCCCTTCCGAATTGGATAATAATATACAAAACTTTTAAAGAACATATGGGCAATTCCACGTGAGATTTCAGTCGACCTCTTAAAATCGGCCAAAAATATTTTTTTTCTATTCTGTATTGAAAAAAAACAAATACGTATTTTTTTATTATTTTTTTGGAGGCCAAATTTTTGAGTTATGAATTTTCAAAATTTTCGCTTTTTAAATGTAGGTATATTTTTAATGTCAGATAACTAAAAAAATATTGCTTCTTTTCATTTTTTGACCAAAAAAAAAGTTTTGTTTTTCTCTCTACTTTTGAATAATCATAACAAAAAAATTTTTTTTTCATTTTTTATTAAAAAAATAAAAAAATTTTATAAACAAATTAATTTTTTTTAACTTTGGGTATGATAAATTTTTAATTTTCTTTTTTTAAAACATACCTGGAAATGATAAGAAGGTTTTGCAAAAAGTTTCAGAGTGGGCCTGACAAGTTTGATGGGTCCAAAAAAATAATTAAGCTGTCCGTGCAGGTCGCACGCACGTGGCACAATGGGATTTTTTTACAATTTATTATTAAAAATTGTCTAGAGCCTACAAATTTTATCGGATTTTGATTATTATTGAATTTTAAGGCTCTAAACAATTTTTAATAATAAATTGTAAAAAAATCCCATTGTGCCATGTGCGTGAGACCTGCACGGAGAGCTTAATTATTTTTTTGGACCCATCAAACTTGTCAGGCCCACTCTAAAACTTTTTGCAAAACCTTCTTATCATTTCCAGGTATGTTTTAAAAAAATAAAATTAAAAATTTATCATACCCAAAGTTAAAAAAAATTAATTTGTTTATAAATTTTTTTTTATTTTTTCAATAAAAAATGAAAAAAAAATTTTTTTGTTATGATTATTCAAAAGTAGAGAGAAAAACAAAACTTTTTTTCTCTTGTCAAAAAATGAAAAGAAGCAATATTTTTTAGTTATCTGACATTAAAAATATACCTACATTTAAAAAGCGAAAATTTTGAAAATTCATAACTAAAAAATTTGGCCCCAAAAAAATAATAAAAAAATACGTATCTGTTTTTTTTTAATACAGAATAAAAAAAATATATTTTTGGACGATTTTAAGAGGTCGACTGAAATCTCACGTAGAATTGCCCATATACTGCTTCTCGTTGTAGTTTTTACCATTCTACAGGAAGCGGGATTGTCCATAAATCGCGACAAATCTTATTTCGCGAAATCGTCGGTAAATATTTAGGTTTCATCCTCGACAAAGACGGTTTAAAACCAAATGCAAAGCGCGTCGAACCAATCCTCGAACGAACGACTCCTCGTAATCGAAAAGAATTACGTCGGTTCAACGGTTCAGTGAACTGGTACCATCGACACCTGCGCAATATTGCAAAAGTGCAAGGACCGCTAAATAAATTAGCGAGTCCAAAGGTACCTTGGAACTGGACCAAAGAACACGAGGCCGCGTTTAACGAAGTTAAAGAATCTTTGAAAAGCGCTTTAACTTTAGTCGCGCCTAGGCCCGGTTTACCCCTCTACTTGTATACTGATGCAAGCGACACCGGTATGGGTGCTATCTTGACACAGCAAGATAGAGAAAAAGAATACTTAATCACATGCTTAAGCAGACCTTTAAGAGGCGCTGAATTAAATTACACCACCACTGAAAAAAAATGCTTAGCTGTGATTTACGCTATTAAAAAGCTCTGCTGCTACCTCGAATGCGCTGAATTTACTGTGATAACGGATCACTCTAGTTTAATTTGGTTGCAAGGCCTCAAAGACCCAAAAGGTAGACTCGCGCGATGGGCTCTTGAACTTGTAACGATATCAATATGATAGCAAATAAGAGAATAAATAAGAGTGAGGGATATGGACGAATGAGAGTTGATAATTATATGTATGTGTGGATCCACAAACAAGTCAAAGGTGGGGATTGTCATAGAGAGTGAATTTGAATGTAATCGGCACTGACAATCATTTAATATCTTGACGTACTACAGTTGACTTAAATTGAAAATTGCTATTAATTAAATATAAAATTCAAATTAAAATAATAAGGACAACGCTTCGAAAGCGGAGGTACCGAAATAAATTTAGAAAGCCACACCATAAATTGTGTGTGTGTAAAATTGAGTATGAATGGTCTTTAGAGATTATTTTTATGTAATATTTCGCGACGGATACTTATATATATGAGGCATTATTCCTGAACTGCCCCAAAAATAAAAAAAAGTTCTTGGATTTCCTTTATACTTTGGAAATATGTTACCCTAGTAGGTACAAGTTACTACACCAATTTACAGGTCCAACCCCCCACCCCTATCAAAAGGGTGGAAGGTTGAAATTTCAGCTTAAACTCGAACATACGTTTTTTAAACATTTGTAGTTTCTACTTAAATTATTCGATTAAAAAAAGTAAGTAGTGTTTTGGAAAGGTTTTTTTGTGTACTTTTAAAATATTTTATTTATTTAATAAAAAAAAAATTTATGAAAAAATTTTTAAAAATAAATAGTTTTTTGCAATTTTGTGCAAGTTCGGCAGTTTTTATTTTCTTTTTAATAATCTCAAATGAAAGCTTGGAATTTCCTCTAAAAGAAGATATAAGTTTGAAAATGGGCCGAAAAAGTTTGCCAAAGATATAGTGTAATAAGTAAAATTTGTCCATCCGCTCGCGCACTCCAGCGCGATGAACAGTGAAATTTTTTTACAATTTACTATTGAAAATTGTCTAGAAACTACAAATTTTATCGGATAATGATGTTCTTGGTCTAAAATTACTAAGAGATCCATCAAAATCTATTTTTAAATTTTTATTTTTTTCGTGTTACTCAAAAAGTTGACAAATTACAATATTTTTAGAAAAAATCATGTTTATTTTTTTTATTTTTCCATTGCACATGATCAAAATCAATTTAAATTAGTCTAGTATCACCACCGGACAATTAATAATGCATAATACAATTTATTTAAATTGTTGCAAACAATGTTTATTAACAAATAGATTACTTCGGACCTTCTTCATAAAAAAATTGGCTTTTTTGCAGACAAATTTAAATTTAAGTCTAATTTAGTGAAAAATTATTTTAAAGTTAAAAATTATCATTGTTATTTACAATTATATAAACAATAATCAACTTCCTTTTGTATTTGTAAACATTTTCGTCCTTTTTAAACTATAAATATTTATATCATATGTATATTTTTTCAAAAAATTCTTCATTTTTAAACAAATAAGTAGCTTTCTTCAACAAACAAAATTTTTTTCTTTTTTTACATTAACTATCATAAAAAAGAACTCCTTAATGAAATAGGAATACCTTAAATAATTTATATAATTTTAATAAACATTATAAGTTAAGAAATATTTATATTTTTAATTTTTTAGTTAAAATTGTAAAAAAATTTCACTGTTCATCGCGCTGGAGTGCGCGAGCGGATGGACAAATTTTACTCATTACACTATATCTTTGGCAAACTTTTTCGGCTCATTTTCAAACTTATATCTTCTTTTAGGGGAAATCCCAAGCTTTCATTTGAGATTATTAAAAAGAAAATAAAAACTGCCGAACTTGCACAAAATTGCAAAAAACTATTTATTTTTAAAAATTTTTTCATAATTTTTTTTTTATTAAATAAATAAAATATTTTAAAAGTACACAAAAAAACCTTTCCAAAACACTACATACTTTTTTTAATCGAATAATTTAAGTAGAAACTACAAATGTTTAAAAAACGCATGTTCGAGTTTAAGCTGGAATTTCAACCTCCCACCCTTTTGATAGGGGTGGGGGGTTGGACCTGTAAATTGTTGTAGTAACTTGTACCTACTAGGGTAACATATTTCCAAAGTATAAAGGAAATCCAAGAACTTTTTTTTATTTTTGGGGCAGTTCAGGAATAATGCCTCATATATAAATTTATGTTAGATGATTTGAAAGTTAATAAATGTTATATTCATTTTAGAATTGAAGTATTTTGATCAGTTATCATTTGTCAATAAAAATCGAAACGTAATTTAATGTTGAAAAATAATAATTATAATATTGGATAAAATATTCTTAACATTTGCAATAGTAATCAGTTAGACAATTTTTGACTTGTAACATTTGACGCCCAACGTGGGGCAAGACATCTCTGAGAGTTTATTTTTTATATTTTGCATGGATGATCACTGAATGAAAGTATGGTAATTTAATATTATAAATTGAGAAATATTTTAACATTCGTAAATTTTCATTTTTGTGATTTAGAAGGTGAGAAATCGTCTTCTTTCTTTTGGTTTATAGATCTAATTGTCTTGTCCTTTATTGTTTACTGTGTTTTGGAAATAATTACCTTATTTATTTTTGTTTGTTTATTGAATATAATATAAAATAATTGATTCATACTTAAATTGGCAAAGTGAATTTGAAGTTTGTTTTCACATTAAAATATTTTATATTAGTATTTTCCATAATAATATATTAGCCGTTCTGTGTAAATTGATCTTTCTATTCTTTCTGTTTTGCTCGACGTGCATAAAAATTGAAAAGTAATGGCACCGAATGCCTGGTCGACACCTTATAATCAACGGAGAAATGTCACTTTTGGAAGAAATAACGTTCGCGATTCTTTCTCTCGCGAGTTTGACGATACAAAATTCCATTATAATAATAGTAATAATAGGTTTCGTGGTCATAGAGACATGTTATCGGCGTCACGAGATTTTTCAGTTTATCGAGATTCGGGTTTAAATAATATTAGGAACGATAATAGAGAAACACGACATGAAAGTGGACTTTACCACCGTATCGAAGTTTTGGAGGGGGGAAATTGAATTATTGAGAGAGGAATTATATAGTTTAAGAAATCAGAATTATGGAGATTGGTCTAAGCAGCATCAGGTTGATATAGCTTTGCCGATTTTTTCGGGGTATTTGTCGGAGGATCCGGTTGAATTCATTCAGGAACTAGAACAGTATATAATATTTCGTCGTATACCATCAGAATATCAAACAAAAACAATACAAAACGCGCTTAGAGGGAATGCTAAAATCTGGTTTGATGCAGTAAGACACGATTTAGATAATTTTGGCCAATTTTGTGACGCTTTTCGCAATGAATTTTTGTCGGTCGATACACAAGAGCGAAAGCGTGATAGGTGGCGTAATAGAAAATATGACGCATATCAATCAAATTTGGTCAATTATTATTATAGACAATTAAGTGAAGCTGCACATCTACAACCTCCCATGTCAGTCATGGAAAAAAATCGGATTATTATTAATCAAATGCCGCGTGATGTACAAGTAGCTCTAGCGGGTATCTCTTTAAACAACCAACGAGCAGTGGTCCAGGTGTTGTCACGTTTAGATGATTCTCGAGTAGTTAACAGAGGTAGCGAAAAACGGGATAGAGACAATGATTTTAGATCTATGAATAGTGGTAGAAGGGACGATGCCACGCGTAGGGAGGACGTTACACGGAATAATAAAGAAGATGAATATATGGGTGGAGGTATGCATTATACGAATTGGAACCGTAATAGAAACATACAAAATAATAGACATGGTCAACAAGACGAGAGGAGAAATAGGAACACCGCAAGGGAGGAGATTAGAGGCGGGGAGAATGTCCAAGATGATCAAAAAGGAGGGGTAGTGACTCAGGTGACAGTAGGCGTGATTCGTCATACGTAACCGCAGAGACTCGAAATTTAGGAACAGTGAGAAGACCATTTAACACACGACAAGCGGTAATGAGTTTAAATGTACAGACCGAAGGTATAGACAAAGCGTCGGGAGGCGTGAATTACGATAGTGGGGACATTCAATACCGAAGTAACGAAAACGAAAAAGTAGGAAGTACCAGTCGATTACAAACAATACAGGAGGTATCTGAGGGGAATATAGAAGATAATCAAGAATCGGAAAACTATTACCCCACTCGAAATTAATGGATCCGGTATCGAGACGGGGAATCGAGTTAGCATACCAGGATCTTTCTTATGACGTGATAGGTGATTACGTTCCAGCCCACACGAGACCCGTGGTGGGGCATAGCCCGCGAATAATGACGAATGTGGCAGACGAGTGGTGCATTTCACTTGTCGATACAGGGAGCCAAGTGACGTGCATGTCAACAGAAAAGTTCGAAATAATAAATAAATAAACATAAAATCGAAATCTTATTGGTAACTAATTTAAAAGTTGTAGGTGCTTTTGGAAAAATGGCAAAAAAGATAGATACTCAAATACAAGCAGATATTCGTATAGGCGAGAATAAGTGGCGGGTTCGTTTTCTAGTAATACCGGCATTATCATATGACGTCATAATAGGCAACGATATTATGGATAAACTAAATGCAATAATTGACTACGGGCAAAAAAGTATTGGATTCGGAGAGTCTTTAATTAAAGGATTATCGATCTCATTCAATACAGATTTACTAAACATTAATAATGAATTAAATAAAGTTATCGTTCGCTCAGGAATATTAATTAATGATGGAGAAATAAATAATCAAAGTGTAAATAGAATTTTATCAATAGAATCGATATTATTGAATGAGATGGAATCGAATAAAAGCACGGTTGAACATGTCGAAATAAATTACATCGATCAAAATGAAATAATCAAATATATCCGCGAAACAGTTAATATAAATGAGATAGATTTAAAGAAATTAATAGATTTGGTATTAGAATATCAGGAAGTATTTGCTGAAGAACCCGGATGCTTGCTTGCCTATGAACATCATTTGAAATTATGCGTTAACAGACCGATAATAAGAATGTCGTATTCCCTTCCAATCGCTCTTCGTGAACGATCACAAGTAGCATTAAAAAATTGATAGAGGCGAAAATTATAGAAAAATCGTGTAGCGCACATTGCAATCCAATAAGGGCGGTAGAAAAAAAAGATGGGACAGTACGATTGTGCTTGGATGCAAGAAAATTGAATACAATGATAGATAGCGATCAGGAGGGACGACCTGCTATCGCAGATGTTGTCCAAAAATATTATGGAACTACACACTTCTTTAGTACTGATTTGACCAGCGGTTATCATCATGTAGTACTAGCAAAAGAATCGCGACCATATACTGCATTCTTGATCGAAGGTCAATGTTACCAGTTTACTAGAATTCCTTTGGGTTTGAAGACAGCGGGTGCAATATTTATGCGGGTGTTACGCGAGGTTTTTGGTCCGGAATTCGAAACATTCCTCACAGCATACGTTGACGATCTATTAATAAATTCGCGAAGTTTTGAGAATAATTTATGGAATTTGAGAAAAATGTTTGATAAATGTTTAGAAGTGGGTTTGAAGTTACGATTGAAGAAAACAATTTTTTGTAGATCTGATGTACCACTTGTAGGACACGGTGAGCTTGGACTGACTTCAACCCAAAAAGTTCTCCACCTCCCATTTTTTTCTGATATTTTTTCGGTGATGCCTGACGATTATTTAAAGACATAAAAGAAAAAAATCGCCCGAGGGAATCTCAAATAAACTCAATTATTTGATTTTTTTGCTAGGTTATTGAATGAATTTCTTCCACGATAGCACTTACAAAGCTCAATTTCATACGGAATCTTTCTATTTGCGCCAAAAAAGAGTTCTATAGTAGAAAACACTGGTTACTACTTTAAAATCTTGAAAAAATTCAAAAAATATTAAAAAATTAGGGGTTATCATCAATTTTTCACAAATTTCTTAACTAGGAGGAATTTTACAGAAAAACAGGTTATAGACAAATAAAAGTACATTAAATCTTAAATGAAACAAAAAAAAGAGAATCCATTTATCTTCTATAGTTTCGAAAATATCTGCATTCGAACTTTATTTTTAGCAAAGAAAATCATTTATAACTGCTTTCAATTAAGGTTTTTCACTAATAGTTTGATTTTATGAATCGTAAGCAATAGTTAAAATAACATGATCTTAAATTAGCTCAATTTCCAGCGATTCTAGAGAGATGCAATCAATTCATCTCTTGTATATGCAAAGTTATCATGCTTACAATTAATGCAATTTCTCGTAAAATCCTACTGTCTTAAAAGCTTCTATTTTCTGTTCTTACAATTAAAGTATTATTGTTTCCATGGTAACTATTCAACTTTTAATTTGTTTTCTCTTTCTTATTTATTATTTATTCGAAATGTTGTTTTGTGCAACTACTGTAAAAGAAACTTATATGACGAAAATAAGAAAGAAAACATCGCAAAATTACCAAATTTTTCTGCTCTTGAGCCGTATAGGAAAATAAAGACTAGATTAAGTGACACAGTTACTTGTTTTTGTCATATTTGTCAACTTGCTAGGAAACCAGGACACAAAAATTTCTCAAATCCTACATCCAATAGTATTTGCTCGGATCCAAATGTGATTCACGAAACAAGTAATAAACATTCAGGTATGATATTTCATATGGAGCATACAGATAGATAAGAAAAGTCTTTATCGTTTTTTTTACATATGCAAGCGTGGGCGGTGTCTAAAATATTTTTAATCCCTTATTTTTAGAAAAAATCAATTCTCCCTCTGTTGAAAGCAGATGCAGTTACTGTTTTTCATTAATTGGTAGAGGAATATCCCACAAATGTAACTTGTCAAGTCGCTTGAATAGTTTAACAAAAACTGTCATGGAATCGGGTCCAAAAGTAGTTGAACAAGTTGTTTCTTCACTGATAAAACGAAAAATTGACGAGAATGAAGGGAATAATGCAACTTTATCATTGACTCAATCACGTGGTGGTCAATGTCTTCAGGTCACTGTAGGTAGAGAAAAGAAGAAAAATACCTTCGGAGGATCGCTTTTAAGTGCTTCTGACTTTTTAAAAATTCAATCCCGGTTTCATCTAAGTCAGAGGAAAGTTCTTGGCATTGCGCAAGCTTTTCGTGTAGCTACAAGAAACTCCAAACTTATTGAACCTCATTTGAAAAAAAGTATCAGCGGAAAGTCACTGTATGGATATATTTTTTAAAACTAAGAATTTTGATTTCGTCAATTTGAAAAGTAACAAAACTATTTCATCTTCAACAGAAGTAGTCGCTTACTGCGTTGATCTTGAAGGCCTCATAAATTACATCAAAGAAAAGCGAGAACTCACTACGTATCATTTAAAGTTTGGTATTGACGGCGGTAGAGGATTTTTGAAAATATGTCTTTCTATTCAATCAACTGCTGAAGAAGACGAGCTCAACAGTTCGCGCCAGAAATACGATCAAGGAATTCTCGCAAAACGCTTTAGGCCGATTCCAGAATGGATATACGTAAGGTAGAAACTACTGATACCATTTGTTTACTTGATTCCAGTGTATTTCCGTTTAGTTTCCTTTCTGCAACTTTTATATTTAAGGCAATTAGCTCTTCTATTTTGCTCGAGCAACTGACAATAGCATCTTCAACCCGTGAATTTTTACTTTTATCATTCAATTTTTTTATAGCAAAATCATCAAATGGTGGCACAATGGTATTTTTTTGCTTCGAACCAATGCTAGCTCTTTTTAGTACCTGCAGTTTTTTATTCAGGTCACCTTCATCACTTTCATTTGCAGTTGGTAAATAGTGGTTCCCATTCCTAAAAATTTTAGCAGACTTTAGATTTAAGCTGTTATGAGTTGTTTTTGATGTAGATGCTTTTGTTCCCATACTTTGAAAATCAACTGAATGTTGAGAAGATCGTGGAATTGTCGCAGATAGTATTTGAGAGTCAACGATAGTTGGTTTGCAAGATGTTTCCAGTCCCACATTTTCACGTCCAGGTTCTTCACTAGCAGAGTTTGACAATGTCGAAGATGGCCCTGGAGCGTCGATCAAAATTGGTTTACGAGCAGGTAATGTTGACCAATTAACTGAATGTTGAGAAGAAATTGGTATTTTCGCAGATAGTATTTGGGAGTCGATGATTTTTGGTTTGCAAGATGTTTTCGGTCCCACATTTTCACGTTCAGGTTCTTCATGAACAAAGTTTGACAATGTCGAAGATGGCTCTGGAGCGTCGATCAAAATTGGTTTACTAGCAGGTGTAATTGGACACGTGGTTGGATGTTGATAAGAGGGTGGATATGTCGAAGATACTTTGTGAGAATCAGTGATAGTTTGTTTGGAATATGTTTCAGGTCCCATTTTTCCATCTTCATATACTGCAGGATCAAAGTTTGATAATGTCGAGAGTAAATTTGAGTCGTTGACACTAGTTCCGTGTTGAATTTCATCAACAAAAGAGTTTGATGTTTTCAACAGTGTATTTCCCTTGACGACGATATGGGAAACTTGTTTCGGAAATGTTTCTTCCCTCGAAACGTCGATTTGACTCATATTTTCGGTTTGTGATACATCCCAATATTCATCAATGATCATCAAATTTCGAAAATCACTCTCTTCATTCTGCGGTTCATGATATACTGCATTTTTCTGGCGTGCAGTGTCATCTTCATCAATTTGTTCCTGAGAAAAATTTTGTCCTGAAAACAATGTTATTTTGATTTATAAATTTCCACAGGCCCGTGTAGCATTCCACATGAGTTAATCTGGGATTAAATTCGAGCAAACTATAGCCTTGTTGAATAATTGAAAAATGCGAATAGAAACTAGAATTTTGCTATCTTGAAAAATTGATTTTTTTTCCATAAAAATAATAAAATTTTGAAAAAATGTACATGTCAAAAAATAAGACGAAAAATTTCAAATGATTATTTCAAACGCTTTCTTAAACAGTGCAAAGGAGCTAAATTTAACCAGCTTGAAGTTTTTGCCCTGTTCTCAACGTTCACTTTTTTGAGAAAATTTCCTCAACCCAGTGAGAAGAAACTAAAAAATTTAATTGAAAGTGTTCATTTATAAAAAAAATTACTGTTTGCTTGCAATTTTCAAGGTCAGAAATTCGTTTCACTAATACTTTTAATATCATTAAAAACGCGTAAAAAGAGCTCTAAAATCGATAAAAACATTTTTGGTTTTGTTTTAAAAAGATTACAGACATTATTTCAAAAATGTCTTGCAAAAAAAATCTTATATTTTTTACCCCCTGCAGCATAAATATTTTGTGTTTATATAAATCAATTATATGCGACATTCAAAATCGCATTCAATAGGGCTATAGGTTTTGCTAAATTTTGCTCAATCCAATTCTGACCGGGGATATTGTATACATATATACAAATATTATATAATATATTTTTCATTCTACAAATAATACGAAAATAACGATTTTTAAAAATTCTAATTCGATTCTCGACTTTAAACAATTATTGTATAATTTAACTTTAATTGAAACCTCTTCTTTAAGATTTGAATCAGGAGAAAAAATCATTTCCATTTTGTAAGTTTCGAAAAACTTCTCGAGTTTTTCATGCTTGTACTAAATTCCCATCTAATTCCGTATTTTTCCCGATATCCCACTTGATAAACTCATAAATTTTAATAAAAGAATATATATATATATATATATATATATATATATACATCAATCTATGAGTGCGAAGAGGACACTCACGTTTAGGGCCTACCACCTAAATATAAGAACGAAAAATTTAATTTAAAAATCATATCGTCGATTATTTTCCTTGGAGCACGTTCTACGTGTCTTCAACGAAATTGAAGTATAACAATTTTTTTTGGGAATTCACTTACTATAGGTGAGTGAATAAAAAAGTTAAATAAATGAATTATCAGTGAATATTTCGTGAATTAGTAAATAGTGATTTAGTGAATAGTAAGTATTAGTGAATATAATTAAATAAGTGAATATTAAATAATAATAGAAATACATTAAAATACTTTTTTCTAATTTTTTTCAATCATTTAAATAATTATATGTATTTGAGTTGTGTTTAGTTTTCGAAGTTAATTAATAAAGTTAAAAAATTTTTTTTTTATGTTTATTAATAAATTAAAAAATTTGTTATAATTTGGAAATCGTATGTAATTGGAATCCAAAGGCAAAATTAGAAGTTGGTTATATTGGATGAAAGGCAAAATTGGTTAAAATGGTTATATTGGATAAAAGGCAAAATTGGTTACATTGGTTTTATTGGATAAAAGGCAAAATTGGTTATATTGGTTTTATTGGATAAAAGACAAAATTGGTTATATTGGATAAAAGGCAAAATTGGTTACATTGGTTTTATTGGATAAAAGGCAAAATTGGTTATATTGGTTTTATTGGATAAAAGACAAAATTGGTTATATTGGATAAAAGGCAAAATTGGTTATATTGGATAAAAAGCTGGAAATTGGTTGAATTGTATAACAGGAATATTGGATAAAATAAAAAATTAGAAATTGGTTATATTGGATAAAAGCTGGAAATTGGTTATATTGGATAAGAGGCAAAATTGGTTATATTGGATAAAAAGAAAGCTGGAAATTGGTTAAATTGGATTAAAGGAAAAATAGTAAATTGGTTATATTGGATAAAAGGCAAAATTGGTTATATTGGATAAAAAGCAAAATTGGAAATTAATTATATTGGATAAAAAGAAAGCTAGAAATTGGTTAAATTGGATTAAAGGAAAAATAGTAAATTGGTTATATATTGGATAAGAGACAAAATTGGAAATTTGTTTGTATTTTCTATAAGAGGCAAAATTTGGTAATATCATTGAATAAAAAGGAAATTATAATATTTATAATTAAATGTATAAAACTTGATCTTAAAATTCTACTGTAATATTGCTATTTTTAAATTTTTAATTCCTTGATATAAGTAAATTTTATAAAATAAAAGAACAATGTCTAACAAAGGAGAAACTGTTAATTTGACTACTGATGATTTAAGTATTGTTGTCACTGAAGGAGCAATGCTAAATAATGATCATATGTATGAATTTTAAAAGCTATTGGGAAGACAATCAAATTTTTTTTATAATATGCAAAATACTTTGTGTTTACAAACACTTGATTTGATAGTTCCAATCGAGAAAAATAAGCAGCACATTCAAATACTTTTTAGTGGATATTATAAGTCTGGTCATTGGATTTGTACTTATTATGATGGAAAAAGCCTTTACATTTTTGATAGTCTTAATAAAAAATATTTAAATGACGATCAAAGGGCTTACTTAATTAGATTATATCCTTTTGAACCAACAGTAGTTTTCACAACTGTTGATCAACAACCATTAAACAGTCTTGCTTGTGGAATATATGCAATAGCATTCGCAACATCGTTATTTTTTAATATTATGCCTGATTCTGTCAATTACTATTATTGTAATATGAGAAATCATTTAATGTTAATGTTCAAAAACAATAGTTTAAGTGAATTTCCCTCTAAACAACTTTCTAATAGTAGATCTTGCATAGTTGTGAATGACTGGAATTGCCTTTTAAATGAAAAAGATATTCAACTTAAGTATGGAGAATCAAACTTTTCTAAAAACTCTATGAAGAAAGAAATTTTTTTCCCGAGAATAATAAATAAAATAAATAAAGGGAGTATTGCATCAACAACAGTTAAACAAAGTAGGGCTGAAATTCAAAGAAATTATCGGGAAAGGCAAAAATTGAAGCCTAAAGTTGATAATGCAAATTATTCAGAGGAAGCAAACACTTCCCTTTCTTTTCCGAGAGCAATAAATAAAATAAATGAAGGAAATGTTGAATCATCAACAACATCTAAACAGAGTAAGGCTGAAATTCAAAGAAATTATCGCGAAAGGCAAAAATTGAAGCGTAAAGTTGATAATCCAAATTATTCAGAGGAAGCAAACACTTCTCTTTCTTTTCCGAGAGCAATAAATAAAATAAATGAAGGAAATGTTGAATCATCAACAACACCTAAACAGAGTAAGGCTGAAATTCAAAGAAATTATCGCGAAAGGAAAAAATTGAAGCGTAAAGTTGATAATCCAAATTATTCAGAGGAAGCAAACACTTCCCTTTTTTTTCCGAGAGCAATAAATAAAATAAATGAAGGAAATGTTGAATCATCAACAACACCTAAACAGAGTAAGGCTGAAATTCAAAGAAATTATCGCGAAAGGCAAAAGTTGAAGCGTAAAGTTGATAATCCAAATTATTCAGAGGAAGCAAACACTTCCCTTTCTTTTCCGAGAGCAATAAATAAAATAAATGAAGGAAATGTTGAATCATCAACAACACCTAAACAAAGTAAGGCTTAAATTCAAAGAAATTATCGCGAAAGGCAAAAACTGAAATGTAAAAGTGATAATGTAAATTATTCAGGTGAAGTGCACACTTCAACTAAAAAAAAACTTCAAGTTGAATCTAAAATAGAATATGCTCAAAACCTTAAATTAAAAAATATAAACAGTGATAGAAGTACTTTGTCAAAAACAAAAAATACTCTATGTCCAAGAAATTATTGTGAAAGAGTATTAAATCATCAAATTCAAAATGAGTTGAAACTGGTAAATAATAGTATAAATTCAAATTTGAATATTTCTGTTCCAAAGAAAATATTAAATATAGATTTAGATGATAATGAAACATTTAAGTCAAATAATGTTGAAAATTATCTAGGTCCAATGAATTATTATTGCACACATTGTCAAGCTAAACATTTTAAAGATGAACAAGTTGCTGGTAGAAAAGTTAGTTTTAATGATTGTTGTAGTCATGGAGGTGTTGTTTTAACTTCCATACAATATCCAGATGAATTAAAGCTTTTGCTAAAAGGGCTTCATGAAAAATCTGGTCATTTTAAAAAGAATATAAGGCTGTACAATAATTCTTTTTCTTTTGCATCTTTAAATGCTAATGTAATTAATTTTAATGGAAGAAGAAGAGGACCATTCTGTTACAAAATTCAAGGTCAAATTTACTATCAAATTAATAGTGCTTTATATCCGGATAAAGGTGAAGATCCATGTTTTGGTCAATTATTTATTTATGACCCTGAAGAATCAATCAGATACAGATTGAAAAGTAACGACAATTTGGATGAAGATATTTTAAAATCTATAGAAAATACTATGAGAAATTCTAATGCATACACAAAATCTTACATGATGATGTCAGAGGTAATTAGAATAGAAACTGAATTAGCAAGACAAAAAAATGAAGAAATTCCTGAATTACAATTATTGTTCACTTTGAAAAAAGGCTTTGATAAAAATAGATATAATTTTCAAAGTTTTAATGAAGTTGCTGCAATTTTTAATACAAACTCTGAGGGAGAAATACCAGAATCTTATGTAACGGTTTATAATAAATCTACAAAGGAATTAAAATTGGTTAGCAATTTAGATCCCAATGTTGAACCTTGGATTTATCCTATATTTTATCCACTTAGAAATAAGGGTTATAATATTAATATGATTCGTAGTGATAGTGATTACAGAAGTAGAAATCATACTATTTCTAGATCTGCCTACATTAAATATAAAATTGCTATAAGAGATAAGGAATTTAATCCATTTTTATATGGGGGTAGATTGTTTCAACAATGGGTGGTTGACAATTATGTAAAAATAGAAAAAGATAGATTAAGATTTTGTGCAAATAATCAAGCTCAATTAAGAAGTGAAACATATAAAGGATTGATCGATTATTTACACAATCATGAGTTGGAAAATGATGTACACGTGGGAAAAACGCTTATATTGCCTTCCACTTTTATTGGATCACCTCGCAATATGATGCAACAATATCAGGATTCGATGGCTATTGTTGCACGTCATGGTAGACCAGATTTATTTATTACAATGACGTGTAATCCAAATTGGAAAGAGATACAGGAAAATTTATTACCCCATCAAACTGCTGCTGATAGACCTGATATTGTAACTAGAGTATTCGCATTAAAAGTAAAACATTTACTTAAACATATTGTTGATAACAAATTATTTGGAGAGGTCAAATCTTATGTTTATGTTATTGAATTTCAAAAGCGAGGATTGCCACACATTCATTTGTTAGTTATATTGAAAGAAAATTCTAAAATATTAACAGTTGAAAGTGTCGATCGTTATATTTCTGCAGAGATTCCCGATGAAAATAATAATCCTATTTTACATAAAATAATAATGCAAAATAATATTAATGGACCTTGTGGAGATTGGTGTTTAATTGATGGAAAATGTTCAAAAAAAATTTCCAAAAAGTTACCAAGAAGAAACTACAATTGAAGAAAATTGTTATGTTCATTGTCGTCGGAGAAATAATAATAAAGTGTATGAACGACCAAATGGATTTATTGTTGATAATTCTAATGTTGTTCCGTATTGTCCTAAACTTTCAGAAATATTTAATTGCCATATTAATGTAGAAATAGTTTCGAGTATCAAGTCTGTTAAATATTTATATAAATATATTCTCAAAGGGCATGACGCTGCATCTATTATTATCACAAATGCGAATGGGGATGTAACTATTAATCATAATGAAATAAATCATTATGAAGAAAATAGATATGTTGGTCCAGTTGAGGCAGTTTGGAGAATTCTAAGTAAACCTTTAGGAAAAAAAAGTCATAGCGTTAATCGCTTGCCCATACATTTGCCAAATGAACAGAATGTTATTATTCGAGAAGAAAAAGATAGTAACGGTATTTCTTTCGATTTAAATAAAAAATACAAAACTTCTGGATTACTTTAAACTTAACCAACGGGATAGTAATGCTCAAAAGTATTATTATTCAGAAATACCAGAGCATTATACATGGGTAACAAAATCTCTTGAATGGAAACAAAGAATTCGTAAAGAAATAGTTTTGGGAAGAATGTATTCAGTTAATCCAAATCAATTAGAGTTATTTAATCTTAGATTATTATTGCTTACAGTAAAAGGAGCAACTTCTTTTGAAAGTTTGAGAACAGTTAATGGAGTTGTTCATGAATCTTTTACATCTGCTTGTTTGGCATTAGGACTTGTAGAAGATGATAGTGAGTGGATTAGAACAATGGAAGAAGCTGCATTATGGATGATGCCTCATTCACTTCGCCAATTATTTACAAGAATTTTAATTCATTGTCATCATGTACAACCGGATAAACTTTGGGAACAATTTAAGGGTCAAATGTCAGAAGATTATTCAAAAACTAACGACATTGATGCTGAACAAAGGGCTTATAGAAATATTAAAACAATGTTATTTAACGAAGGATATAATTTAACTGACTTTTAGGGATTGTTAGATATACAAGATGAAATTCTTACTCAACAAGTTAATGATATAAGTATTGCAAAACATATTAACATAGGAGAACAGAATTATGCTAAATTAAATGTAAAACAAAAACTTGTAGTTGATTATGTACTTGATGCCCTAAAGGATTCTTCTTTTGATAGTTCTAAGTGCTTATATGTTGATGGTTGTGGAGGATCTGGAAAAACATTTTTATACATTACGCTATGGCATTTGTTAAGAAGTAAAGGAATAAATGTTTGCAACATGGCATTTACAGGTATAGCTGCGACTCTGCTTCCTAATGGAAAAACTGTTCATAAAGTTTTAGGCTTACCCGTTCCATTATACAGTGATTCATCTTCAAACATTAAAGTTCAATCTAAAGAAGGCCTCTTTTTAAAAAATATAGATGTCTTTATTTGGGATGAAGCACCAATGGCTCCAAAATATGCTTTAGAAATTATGGATTATCTATTAAGAGATATAATGAATTCCAATGAACCTTTTGGTGGTAAAATTGTAATTCTAGGCGGAGATTTTCGACAAACTTTACCAATTAAAGAACGGGGTACTAGATCAGAAATAGTTAATTTATCAATAAAAAATAGTAAACTATGGAAACATTTCAAAAAATACACATTAACAGATAATATGAGAGCCTTACCACAAGAAACGGAATTTGTAGATTTTTTACTTAAAGTAGGCAATGGTGAATTAAATGATGCAGATCATAATGTTATATTACCAGAACATATTATTCAAAAAGGGAATGTAGATATTGCAGTAGAAATGTATTGTCAGTTCATACAACAGAATAAATTTCAGGAGTTGTCAGAGTGTGCAATTTTAGCACCTAGAAACGTTGACGTTGATGATATTAATAAGAGAGTGGTGCGTCTCTTAGACAGTAAAGGTGAAAAAATATATAAAAGTATTGATTCTACTGAAAATTGTGATAATGGAAAATTTTCTGAAACTTTATTACTAGAATATTTAAATACTCTCTCTCCACCTTCTTTACCACCACATGAATTACATTTAAGAATTAATTCCGTTGTAATGCTTATTAGAAATCTTAGTATTAATGAAGGATTATGTAACGGAACAAGGTTAATTGTTTTAGATTTATCACATAATGTTATTAAATGTCAAATATTAACGGGAGATAAGAGTGGAAATATTGTCTTTTTACATAGAGTAACTTTATATTGTGAAAATTTATATCCGTTTACTTTTAAAAGAAGACAATTTCCTATAAAATTAGCTTTTGCAATGACTATTAACAAGTCTCGAGGACAAACATTTAACAGAATATATATAGATTTAAGAAGAGATGTATTTAATCACGGTCAGATGTATGTTGCATTATCAAGGGTACGTTCATTTGAATCCGTAAAAATATATTTAGGAGATAATAGAAGTAATATGTATATAAAAAATTATGTTTATAGTGAAATTTTTGAATAATTAAGGAGCCGGATATAACACCTGCCGCTACGCGCCGCCGTAAAGGACCATACCAGTCAGTGAGTAGTGAGCGCTTCTGGGCCTCTCACTGCTACCTGACTGGTATTATTTCTTGCGATAGCGCGCAGCGGCAGTTGATACATCCGGCCCATCAATTTTAATTAAGTTTAATTTGCTATATTTATGTTTATCGGAATTTTCAATGTGAAATATTTACAGTACCGGTCAAAATGTAAGTTCATCTATTTTCAAAGGAAAGAAAAAAATTTTGTAACAAAAAATTTATGAAAACTAAACTTTTTTCGGTATACATTTATGTAATATAAAAAAATATGTTTTAATTTAAAAAATTATTTTTCTTTTAATAAGATTCAACAACCAAATGGATTATATACAAATGTTTACAAAAGCTGAGAATAATATTTATTAGTATAAATTTATTATCATGCAAATAGAATATGTAAATTTTTGGACTGCTAATTGAAATCGCGAAGGGTTATTAGTGAAGAAAATGACCACCATCATTATTTGTTAATTTGTATAACTGTTTGAAACTATCGCTGAATGTATTTAAATACCATTCTTATTATAGTCCTCTTTTTTTAATTAATTCTATTATCTGTTTTCTATCTCCTTAAAGTAATAAAAATCCTCTAAAATATTAAGATTTCCCCTTTTCCCAGTTCTTCTTAAGGGGGGTAAGGTTTTAAAATTTTTTATTGCATTTTCTTAGAATTTTTTTAATGATTGTATAATATCTCCAGAATATTATGTTAAAATTTCAAGTTAATTATAGCAAAATTAACGGAGTTATGAGTATTTTAGTCGCGTAAGTACAGGCTTCAGGATTAATGTTTTTTATTAAGAAATCTACCCACTTTAAAACGCCCTAAAAAGGTTATTTTTGTACATTTTTTCAGGTTTAAATAATAAATATTGACATATAAGGTTTTACACGATTTTTGCTTTTTGCAAAACTGACAAAATGGTGGTCATTTTTCGAAAAACATGTATAAAAATTTGTTTTTTTATCCCACATGCACAAAAATGGCGCTTTTAGATAGCTGACGACATGGAGTAAAGTCACTCATTTGTTCGACCATATGAAAATGGCGTCCATTTTCTCCCATGTGCAAACATATCCGCTGTTCCCATGCGTTATTTTTGCCCAAGGGACTGGCACTAATAAACATACCCTTACTAATATTTCAGGTCCAACTTTCAACCCCAAAATTACCCCTTTTTTCGATTTAATTAACAAAAATACTAAGAAAACTAATAAATGTTTAACTTTTTTTAAATTAATCGTTGAATAATTATAATATCATTTTGCAGACTACCAGTTTTAATTTTTCACCTCAACCCTTATCTCAAAACTAACTCCTTAGCTAAACATACTAATCATACAGCCTTATGATATTTGGAATTTTATAAAATAACAAATCTGAAGTCAGTTTTTAGTTTCTTTTGTTAAAAGGTAAAATGGACGGATTTCTTTTGCATGAACTTGTTACTTTACTTTCCTAGAAAAATTTTATGAGGTACAAAAAAATATTGATGCACCTGAATCGCCTAAAACTGACTGGTTACATTTACCTTGAGATTTTGAAATTTTTCTAAAATTCGGGGTAAAGGTAAACTCCACTGTAGTTAAGCGAGGTTTAAGAAACAAGTTATTTTAAGTATACTACTGTTTTAAGGGATGGACAAATTGAAAAAAAATTCAACCAGTTAACTGATAACACAGCCACACAAAAAAAAATAAAAGTATTGACCTGGGGGTCTCACTATGTAGACTTTATGTTTTTTGGGTCGCTGAATCCGAATCCGAGGTCCATTTAACCCCATCAGATCAGGATTTTGACATAACCTCAAAAAACCAATATGGCGGACACGTTTTTGAAAAATTTATCGGATTCGCTTGAAATTCGTTATTCGGGGGGTTTTGGGGTCGCAATATGGCGAACACGTTTTTGTATATTTGAATTTTGAAATCTGACTTCAAATTCGTATTCAGCGACCCCAAAAACCCCCGAGTAACGAGTTTTATTATTTTTATTATTTTTATGCAAATGCGAGACAAAATATTGAAACAGTAAAACTTTGATTTTCTATTGTTTTTACATTAAAAGATAACTTACACTATGGCATTGCTAATTGTAAAAATAAAATATTGGTAATATTCAGAACATCTTGTAGGTGAGCTGAGGTAAAAATATTGACGTTGAACTTATTTTTAAATTTGTAAATTTAGCTAAAACATCTACTGTTTACATTTATCCCCAAATGACCCTAATTTGTTATTGAAAATTAATATTCCCAAAGTAAATTTGACTATTTTTGAAGCAAACTTACTATGAAAACAGATAAAAAATTTTTAAAATTAACAAAACAAATATTAAATTTTAACTATTTCCAAAATAAATTTTAATACGCTAATAGTTTATTTTACTAAATATTTTCTTCGGATATTATAAAATTTACTCTGAAAATAATTATTTTTAATTAGTAAAGTTTACTATTTCCACAATTAATTTTTATACTTAAAATTTTTTTTAAATTTGTATAAACATTTATTTTTGTTTTAAAATTCCATAAGGTCGTAGGTTTCAGATTTTAATACAATTGTAATAAATTAGTGCTTTTAGTATTTTTATAATACTTTCTAGCTTGAGTCTCTCAGAAGGTAGAGTCGATGGTGCAAAATTTGAATTTTTATTATTTTTATAATTATAAAAATTATAAAAATTTTCATTTATTTAATACAAATTAAGATTTAGTTGATCCAGAACTGTTTTAAGTTTAAGCAAACAATTTTGTATTTCGATTAAATAATTAATTATTTGATTCAATTAATGAAATATTAATCTTAATTAAAAGAATTAATTGTGATAAAAAATTGAATATTTGATACAAATAAAGATTTAGTTTCTTAAAAAAAATTATTTTATTGATGCAAATAAATATTTATTTCATACTGTCAAATAAAATACTCAGATCTAATAAATATTTACTTGGTTCAAATAAATATTTATTGGATAATAGACAATTATACTATTTAATTCAGTCAATTAATTTTTATTTGATTCAATTAAATTATTTTTAGTGTAGAAATTATGCAAATTATTTCCTGAAAGAAAAGAATGAGTTGGTGAACAATATTGTTATTGAGAAATAAAAATTATGCAATTCAAGTGCAATTTAGGAATACAAAATTTAAAGCAAAATTTAATCCTTTAAGATAAATTCTTTTAATAAATATGTGTTCATCTTTAGAATAATGTTAGAAACTTTTTCAATGTTAAAATATTTTCATATTGAATAGCAGAAAGAAAGGGGGCGCGCGTAGCGCGCAAGTAAAAGTGACTAGTTTTAATTAACGAAGTACTTAACTTTCATGGGTTTTTCTTACATTAATTTGGTTTTCCAAATATAGATCATAAACTTCCTAATGATTATAATTTTGTAGATTTAGAAAATAATAAATTAGCATTACGATTGTTGAAAATAGAAGCTGTTATTTTCATTGAGAGTTTAAATAACACAGGCACACAAAAAAAAAAGTTGTCTGTTCATTGAACCAGACCTACATGTCTTATAGTATTTTGGCCCCCTGAATACGAATATGAAGTCAGAATTGCTCCATCACCCTTTGTTTTTTTTAAATCGAGATAACTACCCTTAAGTCTAAAATTCAAGAACTAAATTTAAAAAAATAAAATAACCGCGGTTTCCTTCGGAGTAGAAAAATATATTTATGCGTTTTTTTCTTTCAACAACTCAGAAATAATGTCAAAATTGCTCCATCACCCCCTGTTTTTTTAAATCGAAGAAACTACCCTTAAATCAAAAATTCAAGAACTAAATTAAAAAAAATGAAATAACCGCGGTTTCCTTCGGAGTAGAAAAATATATTTTTGCGTTTTCTTCTTTCAACAACTCAGAAATAATGTCAAAATTGCTCCATCACCCCCTGTTTTTTTTTAATTGAAGAAACTACCCTTAAATCAAAAATTCAAGAACTAAATTAAAAAAAATGAAATAACCGCGGTTTCCTTCGGAGTAGAAAAATATATTTATGCGTTTTCTTCTTTCAACAACTCAAATAATTTTAAAATTGCTCCATCACCCTCTGTTTTTTTTAAATCGAAGAAACTACCCTTAAATCAAAAATTCAAGAACTAAATTAAAAAAAATTAAATAACCGCGGTTTCCTTCGGAGTAGAAAAATATATTTATGCTTTTTCTTCTTTCAACAACTCAGAAATAATTTCAAAATTGCTCCATCACCCCCTGTTTTTTTTAAATCGAAGAAAACTACCCTTAAATCAAAAATTCAAGAACTAAATTAAAAAAAATGAAATAACCGCGGTTTCCTTCGGAGTAGAAGAATATATTTATGCGTTTTCTTCTTTCAAAAACTCAGAAATAATGTTATTTCATTTTTTTTAAATTTAGTTCTTGAATTTTAGATTTAAGGGTAGTTTCTCCGATTTAAAAAAACAGGGGGTGATGGAGCAATTTTGACATTATTTCTAAGTTGTTGAAAGAAGAATACGCATAAATATATTCTTCTACTCAGAAGAAAACCGCGGTTATTTCATTTTTTTTAATTTAGTTCTTGAATTTTTGATTTAAGGGTAGTTTCTTCGATTAAAAAAAACAGGGGGTGATGGAGCAATTTTGACATTATTTCTAAGTTGTTGAAAGAAGAATACGCATAAATATATTCTTCTACTCAGAAGAAAACCGCGGTTATTTCATTTTTTTAAATTTAGTTCTTGAGATTTAGACTTAAGGGTAGTTTTTTCGATTTAAAAAAACAGAGGGTGATGGAGCAATTCTGACTTCATATTCGTATTCAGGGGGCCAAAATACTATAAGACATGTAGGTCTGGTTCAATGAACAGACAACTTTTTTTTTGTGTGCCTGTGTAATGATCAAAGGCAAATTTTTGATGAGGTTATGATGGCAATACATAACGATGTGTTGGAGTTTATTTCAAATATATTTAAATATTAGTTTACAAAGTTTAATAAAACATAAATAATACACGGATAACCGTCACATTTAATACTAAAATATAAGATATTGTTTCACGCCTTAGCGTCCTTTTCTCAGAGCGAAGCTCACACAAATCAATCTAACCGGAACTCTTCCTCTCTCTCCTAAACACTTCTCTCATACACCCAACATTGAATGCGTTTCACACTTCCGGCATTTAAATTTAAACTTATATTCAATACTCGGCCATTCTGACACTTGGTTTGGCCCTCCAAACCATTTCATAAATGCTTTTACAATAGTTACAGGATTTATAATTCTACGTCAGTATTCTAGCTTTTAATTTTTGAGTCGGAAAATTGAATTCAGTATCTTAAATAGTCTGGTTTCCGTCTTAATCTAGTTTCTCTTGTTCTAACATCAATTCTAGGATTTACATCAGCTGTTTCATTTGTTTCCAAAGGCGCAGTACAGTTACTCGCCAGATCTTTTACATTTTGCTGCGTTGCCTTAACTTCATCACTTTCACTCTCGCTATTACTCTCATTCTCGCCACTAGAACACTCATTTTCGCTCTCAACAACCTTGCTGTTTTCGCCTTTCCATAGCTTCAACTGGCTCACATGCGCCGTCGTTGTAAAACCTCGATCTCCCGTTTCATTCAGTTTTTTGATAACATAAGTATCACTCGGTAAAACTTTAACGATAATCATTGGGCCACCGTAAGCTGGTTGAAGTTTCTTGGAAAATCCCGTTGCGATTGGATTTTTTTTGTAAATACAATATCACCTAAATCATACTTTACATTTTAAATTCGTCCTTTATCATAATACTCTTTATATTTATTTTTCTCGCTTTCGATTCTCGCCATAATTTTGTTTTGAATTACACTAGGATGTGAATACGTTTCGCCATTTTCGGTTAACAATCTTAAATTTCCTTCATTCAGTCGCGGAATGTAGCCTAATAAAGCCTCATACGGCATTAAACCAATTGATTTACTAATCGTACAGTTTAGAGTTCTTTTAATTTCTTTTAGACTTTTGTCCCAATCATTATTTTCTCCATTTTGCGTCGCTATTTTCTTTATCGGAAGTACAGTTCGATTTAATCTCTCTATTAGCCCGTTGGCCTGGGGATGTCGACTCGAATTCAACATATGCTTTATCCCATGTTTACAACAAAACTTTTGAAATGTTTCACTCGTAAAACCTGTTCCGCGATCAGTTACAATTCTTTTTGGAGCTCCGAAGCTCTGAACAAAATTTTCAAATTTCTAGACTTTAGCATTCGAAGTTACATTTCTGACCGCATACAACGTAGCGAACTTCGTCAAATTGTCAATTAAACCAAGAACATACTGATATTTACCAGACGCTGTGGGAAATGGTCCCAAATGATCACAGTGAACTACATCAAACGGTTTTTTTCCCTAGTGGAATCGGATGCAATTCACCTTCTTGACGACCTGATTTCCATTTCGAAACAATACATTCTATACAATTTCTGATATGTACTTTAAGGTAACGCCTCATATACGGAAAATAATAGTGCTCGCTAATTTTACTCAAAGTTTTATCCAACCCAAAGTGATTATAAAGGTCGTGGTATCTTAACGCTATCGATTTTCTCATCTTGTTTGGTACATAATAGAGATCTTTTTGACCCTTTTCCGTTTTAACTCTTTTGAACAATAAACCCTCGAATAAAATAAAATTTGTTACTCTACCTTTTTCAGTTTTTGTTCGCACTGATTCGGGCTTCCGCAAAATCTCAATTAATTCATTGGCTTTAGAATCGGATCTCTGAAACATCAATAGCTTGTCTTCTCTCGAAATTATCGATAAAATTTCCCCTGATATTATAGTTGATTCATTTTCGATCGGTGCGCGAGATAATGCGTCTACATGACCCATTCTTTCCCCTTTTCGATGCTGTATCTCGAACTTAAATTCGCTTATCTCACTTATCCAACGCGTTATCTGAGGATTTTGCGTTTTCTACGCATTCATACTGACTAGACTTTGACAATCAGTAATAATAGTAAATTTTAGACCTATCAAGTAATTTCTCAAACGACGCAACGACCAAGCAATCGCAAGTAACTCTAAACGACTCGAATAGTATTTTTCCTCGCTTTCGCTGGTTCTCCTGCTAATTGCGTATACCAATTGTAAGTCACCGCTATCTGTATCGGATTGCATTAACATTGCACCTAATCCCAATGACGATGCATCTGTACGCAGCTCTGTGCGCGTCGCTTTCGGATTAAATATTTTTAAAACCGGTCTACATGTCAATTTCTGTTTTAACTCACTTAACGCTGTATCTTGTTCTTCTCGCCAAACAAAAGGTTCATCTTTCCTTAAAAGCATTGTAATCGGCGCTGCAATTTTTGAAAAATTAACGATAAACTTTCGGAAAAAACTCGCCAAACCAATAAACCTTCGAACTTCGTGCTGTGATTTCGGTCTCGGCACGTTTTCGATAGCTACTATTTTTCGCTAGCCTGGCTTAATTTTACCTTCACCTAGAATGTAACCCAAATAATCTACATTTCGCATGCCAAATGAACACTTCGAAAGATTTAAAGTTAACCCCGCTTGTCTTAAAAGGCCAAGAACAATTCTAAAATTTATCATCATCAAATTCTTCCCAACACTTTGCGTATATGCACACATCATCGAAGAACGTGAAAGCTATTTCCTTTCTTCAGGTTATTCCCAGAGCTTTGTCCATGAGCTTTGCAAAATACATGGGAGCATTTGCTAAGCCAAACATCGCTCGTTGAAATTCGCCCGTTGGTGTCTCCGTGATAAAAGCTGTTTTATCTTTACATCCCTCCTCTAAAGGTAAATGAAGATACCCCATAGCAAGATCTGTCTACTATATGAAAAAGTAACCTAATAATTAAAACAACAATACATTTTTTTCAAAAGCATAAAATTTATAAAGATTTAAAAAATTTTATTACATTCTTAAAATAATGGTAAAATTATAACAAGTTATAATTTTGTTTATACTTCTTTGGTTTAAGGGCATAACAGTATAATTAAAATCTGAATTTGAGAAATAATTTTAATAGTCATTTTAAGAGGTAAGGATGCTGGGCCCTTTCGGAACGACTACCTGCGTCGGTTGACTACTTGATGAGCAGAAACTGCATAGAAGATAGTACAAATATAGAAAGATGTTCTTATGGTGCTGGAATTGCAGATTAATGGTAAACATTTTTTAATAGTAAAAATTTTCCCTTTTTTATAAATATGTGACTGTCCACGAGAAAACAAGGCTTAGCTCCCAAACGTGAATTTCACAGGGCGAGCGATTGAAGTACTACGATTGAAGTTAACTACGCTTGACATACCCATCTTTAAAACGATATATTGTCGAAAGTAATTGATATTTTTAACTTCTGACTTTTGCATTTGAAAAAGCAACATAAAATCTGTCGATTACCATAAAAAACTCAAATTGATTTTTTCGACCTAAGCCGTGTTTTATCGTGGACAGTCAACGATTGAGGTTAACTACGCTTAACATACCCATCTTTAAAACGATATATTGTCGAAAGTAATTCATATTTTTAACTTTTGACTTTTGCATTTGAAGAAGCAACATAAAATTTGTCGATTATCATAAAAAAATCAAAATTGATTTTTTGAACCTAAGCCTTGTTTTCTCGTGGACAGTCACATATGTATTATACATTTTAAAAGTTTAAAAGTTTTTTTTGTCGAAAAATGATTCTTTTCAAAGGATTTTGAATTTTTGCAAAGTACACAAAAATTAATATTTCTTAAAATCCCTACGTGTTTATTTAGCTATTCTCATGTAGATAATGAAAACATTTTATATTTTGTTCCAGATTCAATTTTGCACCCGCGTGCCACGAAGCTCTTCAAAGGCAAAGCACTTTACAAAAATGTCTGTAGTTTCGCTATTTTGTAATATCTCTTATTGTTAATTTGTATTCTTTTATTTAAATATAAGACTAATCATATTTCACATAGATATAATTGTATTCCTTTTCCTTATATCAAAAAAATTCTTGAAAACAGGCGCTTTTATTACATTTACAGAGGCTTACCCCAATAAAAAATTGAACTAGTGTGAGTTACACTGACTCCCAAATCTAGGGTTTCGTTTACAAAATATACAAACACTTTTTATTTATTCATTAAATTCTTATTTTTTAATTTGGTTGCTTTAATGTTATCAGTAATAATTTTCTTCTTTATATTTACTGATATAAACATTTAAATGTATTTAAATGTATTTTTTTATTTTTTTAGAAGCTAAATTTTTCTGTTATGGATTTTTTTTTAAATGTAGATTTATTTTTAATGTCAGATAACTCAAAAGTATTCCTTTTTTTATTTTTTTAAAAGAGAAAAAAAGTTTAAATTTTCTCTCTACTTTTGAATAATGATAAAAATTTTATTCATTTTTTAGTAAAAAATAAATAAATTATAAGGTTTTTAACTTTGGAATGATAAATTTAAAAAAACCTACCTCAAAATGTTAAGAAGGTTTTCAAAAAGTTTCAGAGTGGACTTGACATGTGTGATGAGATAAAATTTATTTTTATTTATGTAATTTATGTCAATTTTGTTAAAATTGATTTTAGAGTTAATGATTACACAGCCCAACAAAAAAACGAAAAAATTTTGCACCTGGGTTTATATAATGATTTTTCTATTTATTATTCACTAAAATAAAGGAAAAATAAACATATTATTTTTAAAGTTTGCTTTTGTAGCAGTTGCAGATATATTAAGGGGGGTTTATTACGAAAATTAGACATATTTTAGGAATTTTTTTTGGCTCCATGAAATGGTCAATTAATAATGTGTAAAGTACGTTTTATTTATGTTGATGTATAGGAAGTAACAAATTTTCGTTTTTTTCCAAATAAAAAATTATGTACGTTAGTTGTCTGGCCATAGAATCCTAAAACGAGACGCTTTTACAATAAAATGTTGCAAATCCACGATTTTTTAATAAAATTTAGAAAATATATTTACTTTGCACATACATACTTATGCAATCCTTAATATGAAACGAGTAGATATGCAAATTAGAAAGACATTCTTATTTATATTGCCCTTAGAGAAAGAGAGAAACCAGAGCCGGCGTTACTGGCGCCGTTACCTAGACGTTACCTTTTGTGTTTCAATTATAAAAGTATACATATGTATATTTTTAATGTCAGATAACTCAAAAAATATTGCTTCTTTTCATTTTTTGACAAGAGAAAAAAAGTTTTGTTTTTCTATCTACTTTTGAATAATCACAACAAAAAATTTTTTTTTCATTTTTTATTAAAAAAATAAAAAAATTTTATAAAAAAATTAATTTTTTTTAACTTTGGGTATGATAAATTTTTAATTTTCTTTTTTTAAAACATACCTGGAAATGATAAGAAGGTTTTGCAAAAAGTTTCAAAGTGGGCCTGACAAGTTTGATGCGTCCAAAAAAATAATTAAGCTGTCCATGCAGGTCGCACGCACGTGGCACAATGGGATTTTTTTACAATTTGTTATTAAAAATTGTCTAGAGCCTACAAATTTTATCGGATTTTGGTTATTATTGAATTTTTAGGCTCTAAACAATTTCTAATAATAAATTGTAAAAAAATCCCATTGTGCCACGTGCGTGCGACCTGCACGGACAGCTTAATTATTTTTTTTTACCCATCAAACTTGTCAGGCCCACTCTGACACTTTTTGCAAAACCTTTTTATCATTTCCAGGTATGTTTTAAAAAAAAATTAAAAATTTATCATACCCAAAGTTAAAAAAAATTAATTTGTTTATAAAATTTTTTTTATTTTTTTAATAAAAAATGAAAAAAAAATTTTTGTTGTGATTATTCAAAAGTAGAGAGAAAAACAAAACTTTTTTTTTCTTGTCAAAAAAGGAAAAGAAGCAATATTTTTTTAGTTATCTGACATTAAAAATATACCTACATTTAAAAAGCGAAAATTTTGAAAATTCATAACTCAAAAATTTGGCCTCCAAAAAAATAATAAAAAAATACGTATCTGTTTTTTTTCAATACAGAATAGAAAAAAAATATTTTTGGCCGATTTTTAGAGGTCGACTGAAATCTCACGTGGAATTGCCCATATGTATATAAATATTGACTTTTATCTATAGTTTTCCTTGCGATGAAGGAAGAAAGAAAATATTATTACCTGGGTCCCTCATTTACAAAGGGGTTCAAGGGTTCGTATTGTTTGTGGTAATCCTTCGTAGGGTCTAATACAGGTTTTATATATATATATATATATATATATATCCTTTCTAAAAAAATGCAAAGCAGAAAAAGCTCGAATTGAAAAAAGTCGAACTCGAAAAGTATCGAAGCAAGAAATAAGCATAGAGAATAAAAAAGAACATAGAAAGCGCACCTCACACTCTAAATGTAAACGAAATAGATGGAGCTGTCTTGGGTTTGTCTGGTTTATCTCAAGAAAAATTTATAAATAAAATGATTTTATTTATAAATAAAATGAAATCTTAAATAAAAAAAGAAGGATATCAAATAATAAAAATATAATAATTAAAAATATAAAATAGAATTTAATTAAAAATTAAAATAGAATTAAGAATAAAGCAGCAACAAAGTCGACCGCCAAGCGGTCGACGAGGGCTCTGGTTTTATATAAAAAATTATTAAATTAAAAAAGTGAACATTAGAACTTTTAAAAATTGAACAAAAATGAAGAAGGAATAGAAGCAACAAAGACGGCCGAAGGCCGTCTGAGGCGCTAGTATATATAAATATAATAGAACATTTTTTTGAGCATCTAATCATTTTTACAATAAACCAGAATATTCTTTAGGGTTAAGGAAAAAGTCCAAATTCGGTCTGAAAATTAGGGAAAAGTCGGGAAAGAACATTATACTTTACAGATACTTTTAAACAATAGAATGACTACTTTTTTTAAACTTAGAATTTAATAATGATATATAATATTATATAATTAGGGTAGAGTCTCCAGTTGTGAGACACCTCCAGTTGTGAGACAGTCAATTTTTTTTAACATGCAATATTAAAAATCCGATTGGTTTATATAAAAACATTTCTTTTTACATGAGCCAACTTTTTCATGTACGCCGAAGCGAATATATAAACTGTTTTTGTTAAATACCAACACTGTGTGTGATAATCGACTAAAAAGCGTTTTTTCAATAAATGCAAAGTACTTTTTTTCCAAGTTAATTAATTGGAAAAGGTAAATGTAATGCATTTTCTTTTAGTCTTTTCCTTATATTTTGTGATGCAATATTGCATTGTTCCAATCTACGGTTGAAAATAATTAAATTTTCCTTTTTCAAAATAGCGCCAATTTCTGGGTGTGAGACACAGCATATCACCAGTTGTGAGACGGTGTCAACACCCATCTGGGCAGCATAAAAAATACAAATTTGCAGGCATACTATTTAAATGTTGTTTTGATTTCTTTTTCTAGTATTTTTGGGCATGTCAAGTGGAAAAAAGTCAATTGATTCCGAAGAAATCAATTTTAATGCTCTTGTTGAAGCTATTAAATTGTGTTTATTTGATATTCATATTTTGTCGAATAAATATTATTATTTAGTATATAATAATATATATTATTAATATATTTAATTATTTCTACTAAACATAACGTTTTATGTCAAACTTATTAAATTTTAGCAATTTTTAATGAGTGTCTCACAACTGGAGACATTTTTTTTTTGAAAAAAGCGATGTGCTCGGAAAATGTATCGTAAAATTTTTTGAGTTCATCGAAACACTATACTTTCTTTTAATAAAAGTTGCGTATTTCTGTTACCTTTCGAACGGTGTATTTTATTTACAATTTCGTTTACCTGTTTACAATTTACGGGTCAAAAATGAAACCCGTCTCACAACTGGAGACTTTCCTCTATAATTATATAATAAAATTATTTTTCTTTCAATAAATTAATTTTTTTCGATTTTTGGAAGACGTATATAAAAGGTAAAAGAAAAACACTCTTTTACTTTTTTATAAAATAGACGACGTTTCGGTGGTCAGGTTCGCCACCATTAAAGTTATTAAATAACAGTTATTAAATAACTGTGGAAGAATTTACTAAATATTTATTTTTCTTTCATTATTTTAAATTATTTTCTAATGTGTATTTTTTTAAAAATATTAACAAAAAATTGTTAAAAGCGTTATCGATTTCTATATTTTTATTGTTATAATAACAAATTAATAATAATTAAGTAAATTCAAAAATTTAAATTATTTATTTTGAACCACTTATATGGTCAGATAAATATTTTTAATATAATTTCTTCTCCCTTCTTGCCCTCCCCCTCTCCCTCCTCTCCATCCTCTTCCATGTCCTCCTCCATGTCCTCCTCTATGTCCTCTTTCCCATCCTCTCTATCCACCTCGGTTTCTGCCATGACCCCTTTTTTGTTGACCTCTATTTCCCGTACTTCCTTGCCCTCTACCAGCTTCGTCTCCGTTACCTTTGGTACTCCTTCGATTTTCATAATTACTTCTGCGCCAATACCACTCCCTTCGACTTCTGCCCCCTGATTTTCCTCTCTTTCTTCTTCTCTTTACATCTACAAGAAATAAATAATATAATTCACCGTCTTACAATTTTAGGATATATTGTATACATATTGTTTTGCTTGTTAACCAAAAAAATTTTCTTAAATGTCAATTTTATAAAGGTCAATTTTGGAATACCTTCTCCTCTTTTGTTTTCTTCATCCTTATTCAACGATCCTTCCTGTTTCTGATTTTTGATGCTTGAATTTTCCCATTGACCACTCCAAACTATTCTATGCCTCTTATTTCCTTCATCACATCCATCTATAAGAAGTAGTTTTTTATTAATTTTAATTAATTAAAAATTAAATTAATTTATTTATTGTAATTTATTTTATTTATTTTATATTGACTTTCATTTATTAAATATTAAATTTATTTATTTTATTCATCTTTAATTAATTTTAATTTATTAAATATTAAATTGTTTTGTTATGTTTATTCAAAATTAGAGTAAAAAACAAAACTTTTTTCTTCTTGTGAAAAAATGAAAAGAAGGAATATTTTTTGAGTTATTTCACATTGAAAACATATCTACTTTTAAAAAACGAAAACTGAAAATTCATAACTCTAAAATTTAGCCTCCAATAGGTATTACATTACTGTGAACCAAAAATTTTACATTTGTGATCTTACCTTTTTTACTCTTGTGACGTATAATTTTAAACTATTTTAATTTTAGTTCAAAAGTTCTGCTTTACGTCAGGCAAAATCCAACGCTTTCAACAAAAATAATAATATGAAATTTAATTTAATAAATTTCGCCGTCAGGCGCCAATAAATTTTTAAGCTCAATTAATAAACTACTCGACTCTTTAACAACCCGACAAACAACAACACCTATGAGACGCTCTCAATCGTCAGAGGAAATTCTGCCTGAACAAGTTGGCAAGCAGAAATGCCAACGACGAGACACGACTGGTACAACACTGGCACGATACTGACTCACCCAGCGGTGTTTCTCAACCTCTCTTTCACTGGTTTCTCGGCGGCTGTTTTCCTCAGAGATAATTACGGAATAGTCCAAAGAAAACAACGTCACTCTAATTCACACTCTTTATTAATTCTCTTTTTACACAAAACTTTCACGCTTCGACACAGACAAAATTTTATCGACAACTATTTCACACTCTTTCTACAGAACACTACTCTCTCTACGCATCTCGTAGATCAACTCAAAAACAATATGTCGGCGAAAAGCTACAGACACCTGTTCTTGGCTTTTCCCACACGTGCTCGGCTTCTTCGTCTCTTCTTCTCTCTCGTTCCGCTGGCTCTTCTCTCTCTACCTCTTTCTAATAGACAGCGGCTCTGCCCTCTAGCACTTTCTCTTCTACTAACTAGCCGCGCGACACACATTCACCACTGATAGTGGGTCACACGGCAGTTCCGACTTTCTAAATTACCATACCAATTAACGATCACGGTTCAGGGATAATTCCGACAGATGACATGACGATTCAGAATTTCGACAAAATAAAGAACGACAATTCACATCGTCACACTCTTATGCCTTTTCTTGTCCTGGCTTTCATCAAATAAGTCCATTTCCATAAATGCACCAGTTGCTGAAACTAAGAACAGGATTTTTTTTTTGAAATAAGTATTAATTTATTTTAATAAATTAAATTTTATATACTTACAATTTTTCAATAATTCTACATCTTTAGTCAATTTCGAGATTTTCTCTTGTAATTTTTCTATTGTGACATTTTCTTCACTCATCTTGACATCTATGTATTGAATATCATACAGACAACATATTACTTATTACAAGTTTCATTTGTTAATTTTACGTCATAAATACAATTATGTTCATGGAATTAGAAAATAAAGAGAGATAAATTCATTTTTATTTCTCTTATATTTTTATACCTTTTACATAAATTTATGTAATTTTTAATTTTTAATACAATTTTAAATAAATTCTTTGAAAAATTTAATTTATCTTAAAAATGTTGATAAAATTCTTTATAAGGATTTACTTTTAGGAAATAATAAATTATTTAATCATTCATTTTTGTGTAAAAAAAGAAAAGTATTTAAATTTTTTTTATATAAGAATTATAAATTATCTACAATCATTTAAAAAATTCATAATTATTATACTACTAGAAAATATAAGTAAAGTTTATTTATAATTATATTTACATTTCACATTATAGAAAAACGGATATTTTTTAATAAAGAAGTAAACTTCTTGAGTTTTGAGAAACCCTTAAATTTTAATGCATTTGAAAATGTGAAAAGTAGGTATTAAAATTTTTTTCCGATTTTTTATTATTTTATCTTTTAAATTTTTCAATATATTGATAGTAAACCATATATTTAATTTTTTAAATTACTAAATTTAGAAAAAATAAATATTGTATATAGTTTGTAACTTATAAATTTTTATACTTACTGTATAAATTGTATACTCACTACAATACATACATTTTTGTAAAATTTAAAGCACTCGATATTAATAAATTTCAGAGAAATTTTTTTAATTGATTGAAAAATAAAAATCGGTTTATGTGCAATACTATAATTATATTGCATCAATTTATTTTGATAAAAATCAAATAAATCACGAGAAAATACAAAAAGTATATATTTCAAAGGAATAAAGGTATTATTGACAAATTCCACGCCAAGTGATCATAAAAATTTTCGATGATTTTAGGAATATTAGAAATACTTTCTGAATTTGTTCCTTTATATCCATGGAATAAGACTGTGTAAAAGTGTTTTCAAAATATTTTGAGTTACCGCTTATTTAAAATATTGGTCGGTTTTTCAAAAAAAGCACATAACTTTTTTTCTTTGTCACCAATTAGGATATTTTTTTGAAAAAGTTTCATAATAAGAAGTACTTTAAGGAAAAAATAGAAAAAAAAAACCTTTTTTTTGCTTGCTAAAAATTAAAAAAAAATTTTTAATTCAAATTTTGATAAAAATATATCTTTGATTAAAAAAATTTTTTCTTGTAAATGTTGTCAATAAAGTAAAGAATACTTTCTATAAATTTCATTATGGGACAACAATAACTTTACGAGAAAAAAAATAAAATGTCCAGCGTGGAGTGCCGGGACTCGTGCAGTATTCGCTTTTGGTGGCGCAAATTTTATTTTAAATCACTCTATTCATTACCAAAATCCTTTTTCTTATTTTTTAAATCTTCGCAAACAATTTCTCTATCGATCTCTCGAGTCCTATTTTTGAATTTTTGTTTTCAAACATTTTTTAAACAAAAATCAGAATTAAAACGTCATGAAATCGTAAAATATATTTTTTAGCTTTATTTATTAGGAAAATTAACCAAAAAACAAATTAAAATAATGTTTATGACAAAAATAATAACTTTTAATTGTTTAAACAATATTTAATTAATTTATTTTTTATTATTCAAACATTATTTTAATTGATGGAAATGTTCTATTATTTTTTTCTCAATTGTGCAATTTTCCATAAGTAAAATATCCTCTGATAATAAAAAAAATTATTAATTTTAAAACTGTTTAAACTGTTTTTCTTTTATACTTGAATATTTTAATTGCAAAAAAACACTATTGCTATAATGAATAATAAAAAGAATATATTAATAAACTAATTTTTCAATTGTTGAAACTAGAAAAATAGGGAATCTAGGTTCTGGGAAACAACTGTCTATAAAATTCTAAGACATATGAAAATAAAAAATTATCTTACCGAATCTGATGAAATATTTTTTTCATGTCGTCGTAGTTCTCGTAAAATTCTCCTCTGTGTCGGTTGCGAATAATTATCAAAATCCTTGTATCGATTCATTTTTTCTCATTCATTCGAATATATAAACCATTAAAATATACTTCATTAGAATATACTTTTTATTCTTTTATACTTTGTTGTTTGTTTATACTTTTTAATTGTCTTAGATTTTATTTTCAATTTAATAATTTTCTAAATCAATTGACATATTTGTCGTATTGAAAATTCGTTTTTCAATTTTAAAAAATTAAAAACAAAGGATGAAAACAATAAATTGAATAACAAACTTTAATCTTATTTTGATTTATTTATAAAAGGGATTACAAAAATCAAAATTGATAAATAAAAAATAAAAATATTTTTATTTGAAAATGCCTATTAATCTTAATTATTAATAGAATAATTTTTATTCAAATAAATTCGAAGAAATTTAATACTTTTGTGCTATATTCACTGCACTAGTTATAATTGACGAAGTTCAGTTTATAGAATGACATTTATTCTGAAATCAAACTAGTCGGTGAGAAAAATGTCGTCCAAAGGAAAAATGTATTGCCTGGTATACTGGTGTAAGGGACAATCGTATAGTGTGGTAGAAGAACAGGATGATTCGAAGAATGTTCCTGATAATGAAGAAACGGAGATATATGAAAGTGGAATTGCTTATAAAGCAATAATTTTGTCACGAAGCGGTTAGTATCGTCTATTTCAAAAAATAAATAAAAATTTCATTAGTTTTTAAAAATATTTAAGTAGTTTAATTTATTTATATTTTTTAAATTACATTATATTATATTTGTTATTTTATATATTTATTATTTATTTTTTAATATTTAATATTTATTAATTATTATTTATTAATTATTATTTATTTATTATTTATTATTTATTATTTATTATTTATTATTTATTATTTATTATTTATTATTTATTATTTATTATTTATTATTTATTATTTATTATTTATTATTTATTATTTATTATTTATTATTTATTATTTATTATTTATTATTTATTATTTATTATTTATTATTTATTATTTATTATTTATTATTTATTATTTATTATTTATTATTTATTATTTATTATTTATTATTTATTATTTATTATTTATTATTTATTATTTATTATTTATTATTTATTATTTATTATTTATTATTTATTATTTATTATTTATTATTTATTATTTATTATTTATTATTTATTATTTATTATTTATTATTTATTATTTATTATTTATTATTTATTATTTATTATTTATTATTTATTATTTATTATTTATTATTTATTATTTATTATTTATTATTTATTATTTATTATTTATTATTTATTATTTATTATTTATTATTTATTATTACATGTACTGACGATTTTAGAAGACAGAAAACACCTAATGTCATTGGAGGTGTCAAAGGATGGAAAAATTATAAAGAAAACTAAAAATACAGGAAAATCTTCAGCGAAGAAAAACGATGCGATGTCAGCAACAAAGACAAAAAATAAACACTACGTTTAGTTTTTTTAAATTATACAAAAATTATTTTAAGAAATTAAATTATTTTCAAAAAATTACATAACAATATTTTTAAAATAAAATTCATAGAATTGTGTAATGATAATTTAAAGATTTAATTATGTGATTAATCTTATTAATTACATAATTTGACTTTTTTAAATATTTTTAAAGAAATCAATAGTTTGAAAAACGTTTAATAGTATATAATTAAAAAAACTGTAATCTATCAAAAAATATTTAAAAATTTTCTTAAATTATTTGAAGAATTTCAACACTAAAAAAACTAAACTTTCGACAATTATTAGACTAACGAATTTTTATAAGACACTTTAACAAACTATTAATGGAACCTTTCAATATATAAAATAATTTACCTGAAACTTGCTTATAGGTGATAAATTTTATATTAAATTTAAATTAAATTAATTTTTAAATCAATTCTTATTAGAAACTTGTGCTAAAATTTAATTATTTAAATACAAAAAATTTATTGAATACTCTAACGTTTCTTAAAATTTAATTCTTATAAATAATTTTATCAAGAAATTTTTAAATAGTTGAAATATTTTGACGAATTTTAATATAATTTTTAATAACAACTACATTTTTAGAGGAATTTTATTAAAATTCTATTAAAAATAATTGTTAATATTTATTAAAATAATTGGATATCTAAAATGAATTTTATTTTGTAGGTACGAAAATAATTGAATCCCTGTAAAAATTTTATTATTTATAAAAGCAATTGAATTATAACGAACAAGTTTGAAAAAATTTCTAAATAATCGAATTCCTGTGAAATTCTTATTATTTTATGAAAATAATTAAATGTTTGCTTAGAATTTATGATCTTCTCGCCCTTTTTCAATCAAGTTACTGACTTTACAGACCTTTTTTTTTAAACAAACTATTAACGTAGCACTTAAACATCTCAAATTTATTTGAAAAATATCCTTATATGTAGGTGATAAGCCAAAACAGTTCAGGGATCAGATGCAGAGGAGTTCAAAACCCACCTTGAGAGATAAAGAAGATAGCGATAGCGAATTTTTTGAAGAGGAACCAATCATTACCGATTCTATACCTGTAGATTCTACAATCGATAGCGAGAGTGAAAGTTCTGAAAAGGAAGAAATCATTGATGATCCTCAATCTTCAAAATAAAAAATTCAGAACGGTAATTACCGTTCGCCAACAAATTTCCTCATTTTAAATTTCTAAACGTATTTTCCTACAATTTTTTTCCTAATAGTTACTTTTTTTAAAACTATTTTTCTAATTCATTTTTCATAACTCAATTTTACTAAAGTCTTTTTTTCCGAATAATATAATTTTTTCTAATATATTTTCTTTCATGACGATCTGCAATTGTTGTTTCAGCAGCAATAAAGGTAAAAAACTAAAATTAGCTTCTCTGTCTAAAAACTGCTACTTCTACTTAAAAAGAAAAATTTCTTATACCCAAAATAACATTTTCTACTTAATAACTATATCTTCGTCAGGAGAAAAATAGTTTTAACATTTTTTCCCAATGAAAAAATGCGTAACCTGAAAAAATTGGTTTGTCTGACCAAAAACTACCGTTTCTACGGTAAATAAAACTACTTTTTGCAAGAGAAAAATAATTAATGTTCTTTACCATTAAAGTAAATACATAACTGAAAAATTAGCAACGTTACCTCTTTACAAATTAATCTATAATAATAAAGGAACAAAAAATATTTTTAAAGGTGGCAGTATGATCCTTGGAGATAATCCACAAAATTCGCAACATTCTGCGGAAGGCGCGGCAGCAATTGTGGAATCCTGTTTCCCAACTGGTTAGAATTGGTGCTTTTTAACTTGATACTAGTCTCCTATCCAAAAATCTATCTCTAAATATTCTCGCCTAGATAGCACGAAACCTTGCGTCATGGTTAAGGTTTAATTACCGAGTAATGAAACGTGTTATCTGAACGAGAAATTTATAAAAATATTTATGAAATACTCCATGAAATATCTCGGGAATGTACTCCTCAGAGGTCCTGGGAAGTATTCCAGAAATATTTTAATGTAGAAGATTACATTTATTTTAAAATTTAAAGTAAATTAAAATTACATATGATTATTTTTTTTAGTAACCCCCGAAATTGTAAAATTCTTGAAAGAATTCACTGCATATGCGGAAAAAAAATTGGATCCAAATGCACCTTCCAATTCAGTTAGTAATTCCTTACAATATATAATATAACAAATTATATTTTTCAAAAATTACATATTATTTAATTAGTTATATTTTTAACACATTTAATTTCCGATATAGCTTGAGAATCAGACTCAGAGTATAAATACATATTCATCGACCAAGGTAACAATTGTTAACGATGCTTTGGTGATTTCTAAATCCAATGAAATTGAATTTACGAGATTTAAAAAAAAGGCCTGAAGAAATGGTAAGAAAATTGATGTTGGAATTGGTCGGTAAGGAAGAGTTGGAAACAATGACAGCCTTAGGGCATTCAAGATCTGGGAAACCAGAAAAGGGAATTCCGGAGAAAATACGGAATGCAGTTTACAGTAATTAAAAATGTTTCTGACTTGCTATTCTGTAACTTCAATTCACTTTCACTTTACATTCACTTTCACTTCACATTCACTTCACATTCACTTCACATTTACTTCACTTTCACTCCACATTAACTTCACATTCATATCACATTCACTTCACATTAACATCACTTTCACTCCACATTAACTTCACATTCATATCACATTCACTTCACATTCACTTCACATTAACATCACATTAACTTCACATTCACTTCACATCCACTTCACTTTCACTTCACATTTACTTTACATTCACTCCACATTCACTTCACATTCACTTTACATTAACTTCACCTTCACTTCCCATTAACATCACTTTCACTTCACATTCACTTTACATTCACTTCGCATCCACTTCACATTCACTTCACTTTTACTTCACATCTACTTTACATTCACTTTCACTTCACATTCACTTTAGATTTACTTCACATTCACTCCACATTCACTTCACTTTCACTTTACATTCTTCTACTTCTTCTTCAACTTCTTCTTTTTTTATTCATCATATTATCATTGTTTTAATTAATAATTTATTAATTAAATACAATAAATTTATTATACAATTAAAAAAATACGATATAAATCATCATAAACACTAAAATTATATTAACAATTGATTCATGTAAACAATAGATCAATTTCAAAAAAGTAGGTCCAAACAAAATATAAAGTATCGCCGGGATGTCCTCGGGCTGAAAAAGAGTAAAAATATTATTATAAAAATTTTGTAAAATGTCTAGTACCGCATTATACTGTTGCGATGACAGGGAATCAGCGATACTGCGTTTTTAGCAGTCAAGAGACGAGAGAAAGGTGATGCCAGGGTTGTCCCCGGGTTCGCGAATAAAAAAAATGAAAAAAAATTTTAAGTTCTTTTGCTGCGCTTCTGTCAGTCAAAAGACTGGCAAAGGGTGATGACAGGTTTATCCCTAAGTTCGCGAATTAAAAAAACGAAAAAAAAATTCAATATTCTTTTGCTGCGCTTGTGGCAGTCAAAAGACTGGGAAAGGGTGATGCCAGGGTTGTCCCTGGGTTTGCGAATTAAAAAAAAGAAAAAAAAATTCAAAGATCTTTTGCTGCGCTTGTGTCAGTCAAAAGACTGGAAAAGAGTTATGACAGGGTTATCCTTAAGTTCGCGAATTAAAAAAACGAAAAAAAATTCAATGTTCTTTTGCTGCGCTTGTGGCAGTCAAAAGACTGGGAAAGGGTGATGCCAGGGTTGTCCCTGGGTTTGCGAATTAAAAAAACAAAAAAAAATTCAATATTCTTTTGCTGCGCTTCTGGCAGTCAAAAGACTGGAAAAGGGTGATGCCAGGGTTGTCCCTGGGTTCGCGAATTGAAAAATAGAAAAAAAATTCAATGTTCTTTTGCTGCGCTTGTGGCAGTCAAAAGACTGGGAAAGGGTGATGCCAGGGTTGTCCCTGGGTTTGCGAATTAAAAAATCGAAAAAAAAATTCAAAGATCTATTGCTGCGCTTGTGTCAGTCAAAAGACTTGAAAAGAGTTATGACAGGGTTATCCCTAAGTTCGCGAATTAAAAAAACGAAAAAAAATTCAATGTTCTTTTGCTGCGCTTGTGGCAGTCAAAAGACTGGGAAAGGGTGATGCCAGGGTTGTCCCTGGGTTTGCGAATTAAAAAATAAAAATAAAATTCAAAGATCTTTTGCTGCGCTTGTGGCAGTCAAAAGACTGGAAAAGGGTGATGCCAGGGTTCTCCCTGGGTTCGCGAATTAAAAAATCGAAAAAAAATTCAATGTTCTTTTGCTGCGCTTGTGGCAGTCAAAAGACTGGGAAAGGGTGATGCCAGGGTTGTCCCTGGGTTTGCGAATTAAAAAAACAAAAAAAAATTCAATATTCTTTTGCTGCGCTTCTGGCAGTCAAAAGACTGGAAAAGGGTGATGCCAGGGTTGTCCCTGGGTTCGCAAATTAAAAAAACGAAAAAAAAATTTAATATTCTTTTGCTGCGCTTGTGGCATTCAAAAGACTGGAAAAGGGTGATGCCAGGGTTGTCCTTGGGTTCGCGAATTAAAAAATCGAAAAAAAATTCAATGTTCTTTTGCTGCGCTTGTGGCAGTCAAAAGACTGGAAAAGGGTGATGCTAGGGTTGTCCCTGGGTTCGCGAATTAAAAAAATTCAAAGTTCTTTTGCTGCGCTTCTGTCAGTCAAAAGACTGGAAAAGGGTGATGACAGGTTTATCCCTAAGTTCGCGAATTAAAAAAAAGAAAAAAAAATTTAATATTCTTTTGCTGCGCTTGTGGCAGTCAAAAGACTGGAAAAGGGTGATGCCAGGGTTGTCCCTGGGTTTGCGAATTAAAAAATAAAAATAAAATTCAAAGATCTTTTGCTGCGCTTGTGGCAGTCAAAAGACTGGAAAAGGGTGATGCCAGGGTTGTCCCTGGGTTCGCGAATTAAAAAATCGAAAAAAATTCAATGTTCTTTTGCTGCGCTTGTGGCAGTCAAAAGACTGGAAAAGGGTGATGCTAGGGTTGTCCCTGGGTTCGCGAATTAAAAAAATTCAAAGTTCTTTTGCTGCGCTTCTGTCAGTCAAAAGACTGGAAAAGGGTGATGACAGGTTTATCCCTAAGTTCGCGAATTAAAAAAAAGAAAAAAAAATTTAATATTCTTTTGCTGCGCTTGTGGCAGTCAAAAGACTGGAAAAGGGTGATGCCAGGGTTGTCCCTGGGTTTGCGAATTAAAAAATAAAAATAAAATTCAATGTTCTTTTGCTGCGCTTGTGGCAGTCAAAAGACTGGGAAAGGGTGATGCCAGGGTTGTCCCTGGGTTTGCGAATTAAAAAAACAAAAAAAAATTTAATATTCTTTTGCTGCGCTTGTGGCATTCAAAAGACTGGAAAAGGGTGATGCCAGGGTTGTCCCTGGGTTCGCGAATTAAAAAATCGAAAAAAAATTCAATGTTCTTTTGCTGCGCTTGTGGCAGTCAAAAGACTGGGAAAGGGTGATGCCAGGGTTGTCCCTGGGTTTGCGAATTAAAAAAACAAAAAAAAATTCAATATTCTTTTGCTGCGCTTCTGGCAGTCAAAAGACTGGAAAAGGGTGATGCCAGGGTTGTCCCTGGGTTCGCGAATTGAAAAATAGAAAAAAAATTCAATGTTCTTTTGCTGCGCTTGTGGCAGTCAAAAGACTGGGAAAGGGTGATGCCAGGGTTGTCCCTGGGTTTGCGAATTAAAAAATCGAAAAAAAAATTCAAAGATCTATTGCTGCGCTTGTGTCAGTCAAAAGACTTGAAAAGAGTTATGACAGGGTTATCCCTAAAATCGCGAATTAAAAAAACGAAAAAAATTCAATGTTCTTTTGCTGCGCTTGTGGCAGTCAAAAGACTGGGAAAGGGTGATGCCAGGGTTGTCCCTGGGTTTGCGAATTAAAAAATAAAAATAAAATTCAAAGATCTTTTGCTGCGCTTGTGGCAGTCAAAAGACTGGAAAAGGGTGATGCCAGGGTTGTCCCTGGGTTTGCGAATTAAAAAAACAAAAAAAAATTCAATATTCTTTTGAATTAAAAAAAAGAAAAAAAAATTTAATATTCTTTTGCTGCGCTTGTGGCAGTCAAAAGACTGGAAAAGGGTGATGCCAGGGTTGTCCCTGGGTTTGCGAATTAAAAAATAAAAATAAAATTCAAAGATCTTTTGCTGCGCTTGTGGCAGTCAAAAGACTGGAAAAGGGTGATGCCAGGGTTGTCCCTGGGTTCACGAATTAAAAAATCGAAAAAAAATTCAATGTTCTTTTGCTGCGCTTGTGGCAGTCAAAAGACTGGAAAAGGGTGATGCTAGGGTTGTCCCTGGGTTCGCGAATTAAAAAAATTTAAAGTTCTTTTGCTGCGCTTCTGTCAGTCAAAAGACTGGAAAAGGGTGATGACAGGTTTATCCCTAAGTTCGCGAATTAAAAAAAAGAAAAAAAAATTTAATATTCTTTTGCTGCGCTTGTGGCAGTCAAAAGACTGGAAAAGGGTGATGCCAGGGTTGTCCCTGGGTTTGCGAATTAAAAAATAAAAATAAAATTCAATGTTCTTTTGCTGCGCTTGTGGCAGTCAAAAGACTGGGAAAGGGTGATGCCAGGGTTGTCCCTGGGTTTGCGAATTAAAAAAAATTTTAAAAAATTCAAAGTTCTTTTGCTGCGCATGTGGAAGTCAAAAGACTGTAAAAGGGTGATGACAGGGTTATCCCTGGGTTCGCGAATTAAAAAATCGAAAAAAATTCAATATTTTTTTGCTGCGCTTGTGGCAGTCAAAGGACTGGAAAAGGGTGATGCTAGAGTTGTCCCTGGGTTCGCGAATTAAAAAAAATTCAAAGTTCTTTTGCTGCGCTTCTCTTAGTCAAAAGACTGGAAAGGGGTGATGCCAGGGTTATCCCTAAGTTCGCGAATTAAAAAAAACCGGACAAGTGCGAGTAGAACTCGTACTAAAACCGAGGGTTCCGTACCTTCGTTTAAAACTTCTACTTTTTTGCTGAAAAAAATATAAAGATCAACTTCAATATTTTTCGCTGTATTTTTTCTGTAATCTACAGGTGAAAATAAATAAATAACTAATTTTCATCTCTTCAGATAAAAAACTTTTGGCGCTAGGGTAAAAAACACGCTTTTTTGACGAAATTTTTAAAAAATTTTAGTTTTTCGCAAAAAAATATGAAGATGAACTCCAATAATTTTTTCTGTATGTTTGTTGAAATCTACACGAAAAAATAAATAAAAATGTATAACGCCAGTCCACTAGACTAAGAATTGAGAGAACTAGCATAGGCACTAGGGCGCTAGGGTAAAAAAGACGCATTTTTGACGAAATTTTTAAAAACTTTGAGTTTCTCGCTAAAAAAAATATGAAGATAAAATCCAATCATGTTCGGTGTTTTTTTTCCTGAAATCTACACATGAAAATACATAATATAAGCAAAACTGTAGTCCAATAGGCCAAGAATTGTGAAAACCAAGGGGAGGGTACACACTTTTTTTTCCAAAACAAAAAAAATTTTTAGTTTCTCGCAAAAAAAAATATGAAGATGAACTCTGATAATTTTTTCTGTATGTTTGTTAAAATCTACACGAAAAAATAAATAAAAATGTATAACGCCTGTCCACTAGACTAAGAATTAAGAGAACTAGCACATGTATAATTATTATCGAAAATTGAAAAAAAAATTTAGGTTTTCGCTCAAAACGCAATGAAGATCAATTCTAATCATTTCCACTATATTTTTCCTGTAATCTACACGTAAAAATACAAAAGTGTACCAATTTTCAGCTCTCTAGGTAAAAAACTGTGAGCGCTAGAGTGAAATACACGCTTTTTTGACGATATTTTTAAAAACTTTGAGTTTTTCGCTGAAAAAAATATGAAGATCAAATCCAATCATGTTCGCTATATTTTTCCTGAAATCTACACACGAAAATACATAAAATAAGCAAAACTGCAGTCAAATAGGCAAAGAATTTTGAAAACCAAGGGGGGGGGTACACATTTTCTTTTTAAAACGAAAATTTTTTTTAGTTTTTTGCAAAAAAAATATGAAGATGAATTCCAATAATTTTTTCTGTATGTTTGTTGGAATCTGCACGAAAAAGCAAATAAAAATGTATAACGCCAGTCCTCTAGATTAAGAATTGAGAGAACCAGCAAGGGTTAAAGTATTTTCGAGCTTGCAAAAAGAGATTTTAGTTTTTCGATGAAAACACCATGAAAATAAATTCTAATCACTTCCGCTATATTTTTCCTGTAATCTATGCGTAAAAGCGAATAAGTATGCCAATTTTCAGCTTTCCAGGTAAAAAAATGTAGGCGCCAGGGGGGGGGGTACATGGATTTTTTTCGAAATTTTCAAAATTTTTGACTTTTTCGATAAAAACAGAATGAAGATGAATACTAAATGTGTTCGCTATATTTTTCCTTTAATCCATTTTTGAAAATACATATGCATACCAATTTTCAACTTACTAGGTAAAAAACTGTGAGCGCTAGGGGGGGGGGTACATGCCTTTTTTTGCGAAAAATGGTCAAAATTTGATGTTTTTCGACGAAAACTCTATGAAGATCAATCCCAATCACATTCGCTATATTTTTCCTGTAATCTACGCGTGAAAATACATAAGTGTACCAATTTTTAGCTCTCTAGGTGTAAAACTGTGAGTTCTAGGGGGGGGTACATGGTCATTTTTGTAACCGTTCCAATAGGGTTCCTACCGGGTACGGAACCCTAAAAACGAAAAAAAATTCAATATTCTTTTGCTGCGCATGTGGCAGTCAAAAGACTGTAAAAGGGTGATGCCAGAGTTATCCCTGGGTTCGCGAATTGAAAAAAACGAAAAAAAAATTCAATATTCTTTTGCTGCGCTTGTGGCAGTCAAAAGACTGGAAAAAGGTGATGCCAGGGTTGTCCCTGGGTTCGCGAATTAAAAAATCGAAAAAAAATTCAATGTTCTTTTGCTGCGCTTGTGGCAGTCAAAAGACTGTAAAAGGGTGATGCCAGAGTTATCCCTGGGTTCGCGAATTGAAAAAACGAAAAAAAAATTCAATATTCTTTTGCTGCGCTTGTGGCAGTCAAAAGACTGGAAAAAGGTGATGCCAGGGTTGTCCCTGGGTTCGCGAATTAAAAAATCGAAAAAAAATTCAATGTTCTTTTGCTGCGCTTGTGGCAGTCAAAAGACTGGAAAAGGGTGATGCTAGGGTTGTCCCTGGGTTCGCGAATTAAAAAAATTCAAAGTTCTTTTGCTGCGCTTCTGTCAGTCAAAAGACTGGAAAAGGGTGATGCCAGGGTTGTCCCTGGGTTCGCAAATTAAAAAAACGAAAAAAAATTCAAAGTTCTTTTGCTGCGCTTCTGGCAGTCAAAAGACTAGAAAAGGGTGATGCCAGGGTTGTCCCTGGGTTCGCAAATAAAAAATTTTTTAAAAATTCTAAGTTCTTTTGCTGCGCATGTGAAAGTCAAAAGACTGTAAAAGGGTAATGACAGGGTTATCCCTGGGTTCGCGAATTAAAAAATCGAAAAAAATTCAATGTTTTTTTGCTGCGCTTGTGGCAGTCAAAGGACTAGAAAAGGGTGATGCTAGAGTTGTCCCTGGGTTCGCGAATTAAAAAAAATTCAAAGTTCTTTTGCTGCGCTTCTCTCAGTCAAAAGACTGGAAAAGGGTGATGCCAGGGTTATCCCTAAGTTCGCGAATTAAAAAAACGAAAAAAAATTCAAAGTTCTTTTGCTGCGCTTCTGGCAGTCAAAAGACTAGAAAAGGGTGATGCCAGGGTTTTCTCTAGGTTCGCAAATAAAAAAAAATTTAAAAAAATTCAAAGTTCTTTTGCTGCGCATGTGGAAGTCAAAAGACTGTAAAAGGGCGATGACAGGGTTATCCCTGGGTTCGCGAATTAAAAAATCGAAAAAAATTCAATATTTTTTTGCTGCGCTTGTGGCAGTCAAAGGACTGGAAAAGGGTGATGCTAGAGTTGTCCCTGGGTTCGTGAATTAAAAAAAATTCAAAGTTCTTTTGCTGCGCTTCTCTTAGTCAAAAGACTGGAAAAGGGTGATGCCAGGGTTATCCCTAAGTTCGCGAATTAAAAAAAACAAAAAAAAATTCAATATTCTTTTGCTGGGATGTGGCAGTCAAAAGACTGTAAAAGGGTGATGCCAGAGTTATCCCTGGGTTCGCGAATTAAAAAAACGAAAAAAAAATTCAATATTCTTTTGCTGCGCTTGTGGCAGTCAAAAGACTGGAAAAGGGTGATGCCAGGGTTGTCCCTGGGTTCGCAAATTAAGAAATTGAAAAAAATTTAATGTTCTTTTGCTGCGCTTGTGGCAGTCAAAAGGCTGGAAAAGGGTGATGCTAGGGTTGTCCCTGGGTTCGCGAATTAAAAAAATTCAATGTTCTTTTGCTGCGCTTGTGGCAGTCAAAAGACTGGAAAAGGGTGATGCCAGGGTTGTCCCTGGGTTTGCGAATTGAAAAATCGAAAAAAAATTCAATGTTCTTTTGCTGCGCTTGTGGCAGTCAAAAGACTGGGAAAGGGTGATGCCAGGGTTCTCCCTGGGTTTGCGAAATAAAAAAACGAAAAAAAAATTCAATATTCTTTTGCTGTGTTTCTGGCAGTCAAAAGACTGGAAAAGGGTGACGCCAGGGTTGTCCCTAACTTCGCAAATAAAAAAATTTTTTTTAAAATTTAAAGTACTTTTGCTGCGCATGTGGCAGTCAAAAGACTGTAAAAGGGTGATGACAGGGTTGTCCCTGGGTTTGCGAATTAAAAAATTGAAAAAAAACTCAATGTTTTTTTGCTGCGCTTGTGGCAGTCAAAAGACTGGAAAAGGGTGATGCCAGGGTTGTCCCTGGGTTCGCGAATTCAAAAAAATTAAAAAAAAAATACAAAGATCTTTTGCTGTGCTTGTGGCAGTCAAAAGACTGGAAAAGTGTGATGCCAGGGTTGTCCCTGGGTTCGCGAATTAAAAAAACGAAAAAAAAATTCAATGTTCTTTTGCTGCGCTTGTAACAGTCAAAAGACTGGGAAAGGGTGATGCCAGAGTTGTCCCAGGGTTCGCAAATTAAAAAAAATTTAAAAAAATTTAATATTCTTTTCCTGCGCTTGTGTCAGACAAAAGACTGTAAAAGGGTGATGCCACGGTTATCCCTGGGTTCGCGAATTAAAAAATCTAAAAAAAAATTCAATGTTCTTTTGCTGCGCTGGTGGCAGTCAAAAGACTGGAAAAGGGTGATGCTAGGGTTGTCCCTGGGTTCGCGAATTAAAAAAAATTCGAAGTTATTTTGCTGCGCTTCTGGCAGTCAAAAGACTAGAAACGGGTGATGCCAGGGTTATCTCTGGGTTCGCAAATTAAAAAAAATTTTTTTCGTTTTTTTAATTCGCGAACCCAGGGACAACCCTGGCATCACCCTTTTCTAGTCTTTTGACTGCCACAAGCACAGCAAAAAACTTTGAATTTTTTTAAAATTTTTTTTAATTCGCGAACCCAGGGACAACCCTGGCATCACTCTTTTCCAGTCTTTTGACTGCCACAAGCACAGCAAAGAACTTTGAATTTTTTTAAAATTTTTTTTAATTTGCGAACCCAGGGACAACACTGGCATCAACCTTTTCCAGTCTTTTGACTGCCACAAGCACAGCAAAAGAACTTTGAATTTTTTTTTCGTTTTTTTAATTCGCGAATCCAGGGCCAACCCTGGCATCACCCTTTACCAGTATTTTGACTTTCACATGCACAGCAAAAGAGCTTTGAATTTTTTTTCGATTTTTTAATTCGCGAAACCAGGGACAACCCTGGCATCACCCTTTACCAGTATTTTGACTGACACAAGCGCAGCAAAAGAATATTAAATTTTTTTTTAATTTTTAATTCGCGAACCCAGGGACAACCTTGGCATCACCCTTTCCCAGTCTTTTGACTGCCACAAGCGCAGCAAAAGAGCTTTGAATTTTTTTTCGTTTTTTTAATTCGCGAACCCAGGGACAACCCTGGCATCACCCTTTTCCAGTCTTTTGACTGCCACAAGCACAGCAAAAGAACTTTAAATTTTTTTTCGTTTTTTTAATTCGCGAACCCAGGGACAACCCTGGCATCACCTTTTTCCAGTCTTTTGACTGCCACAAGCACAGCAAAAGAGCTTTGAATTTTTTTTCGTTTTTTTAATTCGCGAACCCAGGGACAACCCTGGCATCAACCTTTTCCAGTCTTTTGACTGCCACAAGCACAGCAAAAGAACTTTGAATTTTTTTTTCGTTTTTTTTAATTCGCGAACCCAGGGACAACCCTGGCATCACCCTTTTCCAGTCTTTTGACTGCCACAAGCACAGCAAAAGAACTTTAAATTTTTTTTGTTTTTTTAATTCGCGAACCCAGGCACAACCCTAGCATCACCCTTTTCCAGTATTTTGACTGCCACAAGCACAGCAAAGAACTTTGAATTTTTTAAAATTTTTTTTAATTCGCGAACCCAGGGACAACCCAGGCATCAACCTTTTCCAGTCTTTTGACTGCCACAAGCACAGCAAAAGAACTTTGATTTTTTTTTCGTTTTTTTAATTCGGGAACCCAGGGACAATCCTGGCATCACCCTTTCCCAGTCTTTTGACTGCCACAAGCGCAGCAAAAGAACATTGAATTTTTTTTTTCGTTTTTTTAATTCGCGAAACCAGGGACAACCCTGGCATCACCCTTTTCCAGTCTTTTGACTGCCACAAGCACAGCAAAAGAGCTTTGAATTTTTTTTCGTTATTTTAATTCGCGAACCCAGAGACAACCCTGGCATCACCCTTTTCCAAACTTTTGACTGCCACAAGCACAGCAAAAGAACTTTGATTTTTTTTTTCGTTTTTTTAATTCGCTAACCAAGGGATAACCCTGGCATCACCCTTTTCCAGTCTGTTGACTGACAGAAGCGCAGCAAAAGAACTTTGAATTTTTTTTCGTTTTTTTAAGTCGCGAACCCAGGGACAACCCTGGCATCACCCTTTCCCAGTCTTTTGACTGCCACAAGCGCAGCAAAAGAACATTGAATTTTTTTTTTGTTTTTTTAATTCGCGAACCCAGGGACAACCCTGGCATCACCCTTTTCCAGTCTTTTGACTGCCACAAGCTCAGCAAAAGAGCTTTAAATTTTTTTTCGTTTTTTTAATTCGCGAACCCAGGGACAACCCTGGCATCACCTTTTTCCAGTCTTTTGACAGACGCAAGCGCAGCAAAAGAATATTAAATTTTTTTTTTGATTTTTTAATTCGCGAACCCAGGGATAACCCTAGCATCACCCTTTTCCAGTCTTTTGACTGCAACAAGCACAGCAAAAGAACATTAAATTTTTTTTCGATTTTTAAATTCGGGAACCCAGGGACAATCCTGGCATCACCCTTTCCCAGTCTTTTGACTGCCACAAGCGCAGCAAAAGAACATTGAATTTTTTTTTCGTTTTTTTAATTCGCGAACCCAGGGACAACCCTGGCATCACCCTTTTCCAGTCTTTTGACTGCCACAAGCACAGCAAAAGAACTTTAAATTTTTTTTGTTTTTTTAATTCGCGAACCCAGGCACAACCCTAGCATCACCCTTTTCCAGTATTTTGACTGCCACAAGCACAGCAAAGAACTTTGAATTTTTTAAAATTTTTTTTAATTCGCGAACCCAGGGACAACCCAGGCATCAACCTTTTCCAGTCTTTTGACTGCCACAAGCACAGCAAAAGAACTTTGATTTTTTTTTCGTTTTTTTAATTCGGGAACCCAGGGACAATCCTGGCATCACCCTTTCCCAGTCTTTTGACTGCCACAAGCGCAGCAAAAGAACATTGAATTTTTTTTTCGTTTTTTTAATTCGCGAAACCAGGGACAACCCTGGCATCACCCTTTTCCAGTCTTTTGACTGCCACAAGCACAGCAAAAGAGCTTTGAATTTTTTTTCGTTATTTTAATTCGCGAACCCAGAGACAACCCTGGCATCACCCTTTTCCAAACTTTTGACTGCCACAAGCACAGCAAAAGAACTTTGATTTTTTTTTTCGTTTTTTTAATTCGCTAACCAAGGGATAACCCTGGCATCACCCTTTTCCAGTCTGTTGACTGACAGAAGCGCAGCAAAAGAACTTTGAATTTTTTTTCGTTTTTTTAAGTCGCGAACCCAGGGACAACCCTGGCATCACCCTTTCCCAGTCTTTTGACAGACGCAAGCGCAGCAAAAGAATATTAAATTTTTTTTTTGATTTTTTAATTCGCGAACCCAGGGATAACCCTAGCATCACCCTTTTCCAGTCTTTTGACTGCAACAAGCACAGCAAAAGAACATTAAATTTTTTTTCGATTTTTAAATTCGGGAACCCAGGGACAATCCTGGCATCACCCTTTCCCAGTCTTTTGACTGCCACAAGCGCAGCAAAAGAACATTGAATTTTTTTTTCGTTTTTTTAATTCGCGAAACGAGGGACAACCCTGGCATCACCCTTTTCCAGTCTTTTGACTGCCACAAGCACAGCAAAAGAGCTTTAAATTTTTTTTCGTTATTTTAATTCGCGAACCCAGGGACAACCCTGGCATCACCCTTTTCCAGTCTTTTGACTGCCACAAGCGCAGCAAAAGAATATTAAATTTTTTTTGACTTTTTAATTCGCGAACCAAGGGATAACCCTGGCATCACCCTTTTCCAGTCTGTTGACTGACAGAAGCGCAGCAAAAGAACTTTGAATTTTTTTTCGTTTTTTTAAGTCGCGAACCCAGGGACAACCCTGGCATCACCCTTTCCCAGTCTTTTGACTGCCACAAGCGCAGCAAAAGAGCTTTGAATTTTTTTTCGTTTTTTTAATTCGCGAACCCAGGGACAACCCTGGCATCACCCTTTTCTAGTCTTTTGACTGCCACAAGCGCAGCAAAAGAACAATAAATTTTTTTTTCGTTTTTTTAATTCGCGAACCCAGGGACAACCCTGGCATCACCCTTTTCCAGTCTTTTGACTGACACAAGCACAGCAAAAGAGCTTTGAATTTTTTTTCGATTTTTTAATTCCCGAACCCAGGGACAACCCTGGCATCACCCTTTTCCAGTCTTTTGACTGCCACAAGCACAGCAAAGAACTTTGAATTTTTTGAAATTTTTTTTAATTCGCGAACCCAGGGACAACCCTGGCATTACCCTTTTCCAGTCTTTTGACTGCCACAAGCACAGCAAAAGAGCTTTGAATTTTTTTTCGTTTTTTTAATTCGCGAACCCAGGGACAACCCTGGCATTACCCTTTTCCAGTCTTTTGACTGCCACAAGCACAGCAAAAGAGCTTTGAATTTTTTTTCGTTATTTTAATTCGCGAACCCAGGGACAACCCTGGCATCACCCTTTTCCAGTCTTTTGACTGCCAAAAGCGCAGCAAAAGAATATTAAATTTTTTTTTACTTTTTAATTCGCGAACCCAAGGACATCACTGGCATCACCCTTTTCCAGTCTTTTGACTGCAACAAGCACAGCAAAAGAACTTTGAATTTTTTTTTCGTTTTTTAAATTCGCAAACCAAGGGATAACCCTGGCATCACCCTTTTCCAGTCTTTTGACTGACAGAAGCGCAGCAAAAGAACTTTGAATTTTTCTTCGTTTTTTTAAGTCGCGAACCCAGTGACAACCCTGGCATCACCCTTTTCCAGTCTTTTGACTGCCACAAGCGCAGCAAAAGAATATTAAATTTTTTTTGACTTTTTAATTCGCGAATCCAGGGACAACTCTGGCATCACCCTTTTCCAGTCTTTTGACTGCCACAAGCGCAGCAAAAGAATATTAAATTTTTTTTGACTTTTTAATTCGCGAACCCAAGGACATCACTGGCATCACCCTTTTCCAGTCTTTTGACTGCAACAAGCACAGCAAAAGAACTTTGAATTTTTTTTTCGTTTTTTAAATTCGCAAACCAAGGGATAACCCTGGCATCACCCTTTTCCAGTCTTTTGACTGACAGAAGCGCAGCAAAAGAACTTTGAATTTTTCTTCGTTTTTTTAAGTCGCGAACCCAGGGACAACCCTGGCGTCACCCTTTCCCAGTCTTTTGACTGCAACAAGCACAGCAAAGAACTTTGAATTTGTTTTTCGTTTCTTTAATTTGCGAATCCAGGGACAACTCTGGCATCACCCTTTTCCAGTCTTTTGTCTGACACAAGCGCAGCAAAAGAATATTAAATTTTTTTCTCATTTTTTTTAATTTGCGAACCCAGGGACAACCCTGGCATCACCCTTTACCAGTATTTTGACTGCCAAAAGCACAGCAAAAGAACATTGAATTTTTTTTTCGTTTTTGTAATTCGCGAACCCAGGGACAACCCTGGCATCACCCTTTACCAGTATTTTGACTGCCAAAAGCACAGCAAAAGAACTTTGAATTTTTTTTTCGTTTTTTTAATTCGCGAATCCAGGGACAACTCTGGCATCACCCTTTTCTAGTCTTTTGACTGCCACAAGCACAGCAAAAGAGCTTTGAATTTTTTTTCGTTATTTTAATTCGCGAACCAAGGGATAACCCTGGCATCACCCTTTTCCAGTCTTTTGACTGACAGAAGCGCAGCAAAAGAACTTTGAATTTTTCTTCGTTTTTTTAAGTCGCGAACCCAGTGACAACCCTGGCATCACCCTTTTCCAGTCTTTTGACTGCCACAAGCGCAGCAAAAGAATATTAAATTTTTTTTGACTTTTTAATTCGCGAATCCAGGGACAACTCTGGCATCACCCTTTTCCAGTATTATTTTTTTAACTATTACTGTGATTATAGTTAATATTTTAAAAGTTATAAACATTGTGGTAATTTTGTTTAAATATTAATTTTTCTAATAAAAAATAAATAATATTATAAATGAATATCGATAATTATTATATTAAATATAATTTTTTAAAGAACTTTCAAAAAATGTCATTTTCCTGAACAACAATAAGTAAAATAAGGAATGTAAAATTAAAAAATATTTTTAGTTTTGTTAGAAGTTTTTAAATACAACAAGTTTTTAAAATAATTTTAAATATATAGTAAAACTGTAAGATCGATTAATTTAAAAATTATTTTCAAACAGCTAATTGTATTGAATAAAATAATTTATTTATTTAGAACATATAAAACGGGGCAAACTTTTTTGTACATTTAGTATTTCTAAATTTTAAGAGTTACAAAAATTTATTAATGATAATAACATTTCTACATTAAAAATATAAATTACTTGTGATATTATTAAAAATTACAATAATACATAATTAAATATTTAATTATTATTTTAAAAAATGTAAAATAATGCAGAAAATTTTAATGATTACAAAATTTTTTGTAGAACAGTTACTCTTACCGATATTAATAATCGACAGTTTATCCGAAAAATGTCAAATAAGAATCTTCCAAGTACGGCTTTGATATTCCAAAAATGCAAAATAAAGATAAAAATAATTTTGTTTTTTGTAGTAGTACTGTCATCCTGGTAAGCGAAGTGTTTGTTATCCGGACCACAAAGCAAAATCTACATAATAAAAAAATTTTATATTAATACATTACTGTTGGAAATTATTTAAAAAATAATTAACCTTTATAATAATACATTTTTTTACTGTAATGAAAGAGTAAAAATAAATCTTACCAATGATTTAATTGAGACTCAAACATCTTTTCATTCCATTCATTAATTGGAATATTGCAACGTTTATCAAAAGGTGAATATCTTTCACATCAAGTCCAATATAATTAGTAGTATTGATGCATTTTTAATCCACATTTCTTTGCTTTCCAATGCCATAGAAACAATCTGTAATGAAAATAATATTTTTTTATGATAATTGAAATTATTCACTGTAATTTAAAAAAAGTATATTTTACTTACTTTTAATTAAATGACAGCAACTTTTATCAAATTATCAATTAGCAATCCTCTCGAATTAATAAATTCAAACAATGATTTGAAATATTAATATCCTGCAAAAATAAAAAGTTTAGTAACACCAATAATAATAAATTAATGAAATATATTTATATATTATAAAAATTAAAAATAATTTATGACCTTAAAAAAAGAAAATTAAAAAAATATTAATACAAATAGACATTTATAACTATAAAGATAATATAAGAATTATCATTACTTTATAAATTTTTAAAAGTGATGACAGTGTAATTCAAACTTAATTTTAAATATTTTATAATTTAATAAAATCGTATATATTCACTATATTGGAATATGATATACATTTACAAGTAAGGAATAAGTTATTTTTAATTAAGCAAAATTTAAAAAGCACTATTTTTATTATGATCACTACTTCAAAATTTTAATAAATCATTTAAAAATATAATTTTTTTTTTGTATTTATAAGTATACAGTTTTTCTTAGTTTTGGTTTTTTGTTTAATTTTCATTTTGATTTTCAAATGTTAGACAATTTATTTTCGTTTTATTTTTATTTTTAAATGTTTGACAATTTTTTTTTGTTTTCGTTTTTGTTTAAGCAACAAGAGAATAAAGGCAGCCATTACTTTACGGTGATTTCTTTTCATGGCACTTCATAAATTCTTTTATGAATTTGAACTCCCATGTGAGCGTGGTATAGAGGTTAGTGTATTCAATTTCGGTGTGATATAATGTTAGATAGGTGTAGGTTCGAATCCCCAAGCGTTAGAAATTTTAAGTTAATGTAAATAAAATTGCGATATGTAAATCGAAAAAATATGTCGAATGTACCATAAAGTAATAATAATTAATATGTGTAACTTGTATATCTATTTTTTTATTAACATTCACTACATTGTCTGGACTAATTTTTAACTGTTTCGGACTAATTCTGAATTCACTAGTTAAAATTAACTGATTAATTTCGGACGTCATCGGACCAACTCCGGTTTCACTAGTTGTTCACAAACCGTATAGAGTTTGGATTTTTCCTGATTAATTTCGGGTGACAAAAACCTGATCATAAACCGCATTGTTTCGGACAAATTTCGAATTAGTCCGAAATCTGTCCGATTTTTTAACCAGGGATAAATTCACATTTTCTTTATGTATGTGGTGAACTGACGTACTGAATTTGGTTACTACGCCTTGCATAGCTGAAAAAAATGAGAAAACAACTAAGTTTTATTCAAAACAAAATGTACACTTCCACATGAGGCTGTCAATGCATTCTTAGTACGCTGTGTGCATGTGCAGAGAGCAACAGAGTCTCAGATCGCGAAAAAATAAAGTGTTTGACTATATCAACCGCACGGGCGATGAAGAAGTTTTTACTCTTTCTCTTTTCATTTCAAAGAGGAAAGGAAAAAATTTCCTTTCCCACATGTTGAAGGTCCAATCGCTGATATGAGACTTCTTCATTGTGAGTGCGGTTAATATACTCAAAAAGTTTATTTTTCGCGATGCGTCAAAAATGATATTTTACAGGTCATTTTAATTAGTTATTTTACTAATTGCTTTTTATTGCTCATAGTCAAAAATAATTTCATTGTGCACTTTAACACTCTAATTTTTCATTTTTGTAGAGAAAGTGTAAAAATGTTAATTTTTGTAGGAGAAATGGCTGTTGCAAAAGTGCGATTTTTGTCTTTGGTTTGTTTACATTTCACAACTTGGACTTACCCTTAAGAACAATATCCAAAGTTATTAGAATAAAATATTTAATATTGTTTTATCAATAAGTAATTTAGATTCAATCATTCAATTAAACGTACTCATAACCATAAAAAATAAGGTTAAGTTTAACAATTTATTGCTTAAACCGTTTTAAATCGTTTAATTTTTAGATATAAGAGTACTATTATTTAAAAAAATCGAACTATACTTTAAAATAATTAACTTACTTAAAATATTCAAGCCCGAGCATCTTTCTTGTAGACTAAAGGTGCTCGCACAGGTCTACTGCCTGCCTGCAAATTGTCATGGTAACACATAAGAGTAAGAGAGTCAGAAAATTCAAATTAAATGTTTTTTCTCTATCAATGGACAGGCAGGCGCAAAGAGAGTGAGAGAGAAAAAAACATTTAATTTGAATTTTCTGACTCTCTTACTCTCATGTGTTACCATGACAACCTGCAGGCAGGTAGTAGGAGCTGTGCTAGCACTTTTATTTCCTGAGCAAATTTACACTACAAATTTGAATTTTTTTTAAATTGATTTTTTGTAGAATCTGTTTATTGCTTTTAGTTTTGTGCTTTATAAAAATCATGTTGGAGATACAGGAAATGTAATGTTCAGAAGGATTCAACTTAAAAATTTTGAAGTAAAGCTAAGCTTTTTTTATAAAAAATTCTTTATGAAAGCAAATTAATCGAAGGTTTCTATTCCAAGCTTACGTTTAGATCCCTAGACAAGTGTTTATACCATAATAGCTTTGATTTTTTTATTTGGAAGAAAAAATTGACTTTAAAAAAAAGCTAATTTTTTAGGAATAAAAAAAGTGTAATCTTGAGTAGACCACTCTAAAAATATTGCAAAAAATATTCTAAATTCTTTAATGTATTTAATATTTCTGATATAATAATACAAAATTTATGCTTATGCAGCTTCAGACCATGTGTGTGTCGAAATATTTTCAAGTGAAACCATTTTTGATAATTTTGGCACATATCATATCAATATCACAAAAAAATTAATAAAGAACATAAAACATAGTTTCAAAACAAATTTATTTGCAATTTATATCCATAAAAATGGTAAACTGACATTAAAAGTATAAAAAACAGGCAGTCCACTCATGGTTATAAACAGTAGTCCACTCATGGTGACATGCAACTTTTTATGGCAGCCACCAAAATTTCTTTTTAGTCAAAATAATTACTTAATTAAACTAAGACAATCATATTCAATGTTCAAAGTAGTAGGAAAAAAATAAGTTACCTTTTAAAACTTAAATTTTACACTACTTTTATACTTCCAAATCACTTTACTCATTGTAAGAGCGACTTCTTTTTTGGTTTGTGTTCTTAAAAATTCGTTACATCAAACGATAACGTATATTATTATCGCAGAACTTAATTTCTTACGGTTTCTAGCTGCGGTGCTGCAATTCGCACTATTTATTTCACGTTTCCGTTGTCAGATAACTTAAAAGCTCAGGCGGTCCACTCAAGGTGACATTACCCTACTACTTGTCCAATATAAAAATTATTCACTTGTGGTTTAAATATAATTTTTATTGAAAGTTATCAATGAATGAGCTGGAAATAAATTTTAAATTAAAGTTAACCATTTATATTAACCAAAACAATTGTAAATCATAAATATTTCTGTCTAAAAAGTATGCTAATCGAATTTTTAAAAATAGATATCTGTTGAGCGAATTTACCCTACATGAGCGAAATTATCCTCTCTTACGGTACTCTTCAAATATTAATTTGTAGAGTTCTACTTAATAAGTAGTAAAATTCCACTAATTTTTTAGTAGAATTTTTATAATTACTACTCATCTAATTCACTAAATAAATTATAGTGAAAATGTTTTATTTTATTGATTTTTAATGTTTTAATAAAACAGTTCTAATAATAATTATTAAAAAAATTCTACAAAAATTAGTAAAATCTCATTAATTGTTAGTAAAATAAATCATATAGCTAATAGTTGGAATAAAAAAACTTTATCTTAAAAATTTAAATAAAATTCTTAAAAACAATTTAAAATATTTTAATAAAATTTGTTTCAAAGGATTCAAGTATTTTAAAAAAGTTTCGTAATTCAATTATTTTCAATATCTAGGTTTATTTTTATCGATGTATATTTTTTTTTTGATTAAGCAACTAATTTATGCGGTCTTTATTTTTTATTATTCTAAAATTAATCAACAAGACATTTTAATAGTTGTTACTTAGTATATTATAATTATAAACACATTATTTAATGAACTTTAAAAACAATGCAAAATAATGTCTTACCCCCACACGCTGGGGCAGCGACGTTTTTGATTATATTTCTAAAAGAAAGAATTTATAAGCCTTACATAAATTAACAAGTGATATTTATTACTATAATATTTATGAAACATACGGTTAACAACATACTAATAAGAGAATTAAACTATTTAATTAAAAATAAAAAACTTTAAGTGAATTTAACCTTATATTGTTAATTTGAGTCTTTATTGTTTTATTTAAAATAAGGTTATTAAATTAATTAATTTTTATTATTTTAATATTTAATTAAATTTAATAATTTTTAACGTATATTCGACTTTATATAAAAATTTAATATTTCTAATTTCAAATGGATTTTTTAATATTTATATGAATAATTTACTATCAATATGGTGGATATCACGTCAAAAGTCCACCCAAAAAAAATATGTTGTCCAATTATTCCCAAATTTTTTTTATGATATGCCCTATAGGTTAGTAATTTATCGGATAATTCTTTTTGAATTTTATAAAAAATTGTCCGAGGGGGAGGGGGTAGAAGTTCTGAACTTTTGCGTGACACACACCACTTTGATTATTTCTTATAATTAGAGGAAAAAATTTTTAAAAAAATTAGGATATGGGTTTTTTTTAGATTTTTTCATGGGCTTTTGAATGGCAAAGTCTATTTTCAAAAATTTTGTTGTTTTGACACAAATTTTGCAAAAATTAAAATAAATTTTCACTTTTCGCATCTTTGGGTCAATTTTTTCTTTTTCCTTTTACTTTTAAATGAAAGCTGAGCTTTTTTCTGATGAAATACTTGTTTTCCAAGAAACCGTTTTTTTTGTTTTCGAGAAATGAATTTTTGAATATAGAGCCCAATTTTTTTCTATTTTGATGTTGAAAAATTTCCTCCGATTTTTAAATATTTCATAATACTGATTTCGTTACATTTTCAAAACAGGTATTTTATTTTTTCTTTTTGTTGGATTTTTTATTTTAGCTGTTCTTGACTTTGTCTCTGTATTTTTTGTTTTCGTGCTATTATTTTTCTAATCTTTTCTCGACAGGATATTCCTACAAATAACGAAAAATTGTTTCTTAAAAAAACTTCGTTGGGTTTAAATTATGTGGAGTTTCCAGCATCAAGAGATTCAAAAAGTAAGGGCACTAAAACAAAAAATGCAGAGACAAAGTTGAGAACAGCTAAAGTAAAAAAAGCGAACAAAAAAATAAAATACAGGCATTAAATTAAAAATAAAATTGCAAAAAAAATTTGTTAAAAATTTTTAAAAAATTAAATATTTTTTTTAAATTAAAAAAATAAAAAATACTATGATGCAGGCATTATATTGTTCTTATGTCAGTCTCAACCCTGTAAAATGCAGAAAATAGTTCAATGGAACGTTTTATAAATTAAATTGCGGCGCGACGACGCGATGCGCTATATTCAAAAATTCATTTCTCGAAAACAAAAAAAAACGGTTTCTTGGAAAACAAGTATTTCATCAGAAAAAAGCTCAGCTTTCATTTAAAAGTAAAAGGAAAAAGAAAAAATGGACCCAAAGATGCGAAAAGTGAAAATTTATTTTTATTTTTTCAAAATTTGTGTCAAAACAACAAAATTTTTGAAAATAGACTTTGCCATTCGAAAGCCCATGAAAAAATCTAAAAAACCCATATCCTAATTTTTTTTTTAATTTTTTCCTCTAATTATAAGAAATAATCAAAGTGGTGTGTGTCACGCAAAAGTTCAGAACTTCTACACCCTCCCCCTCGGACAATTTTTTATAAAATTCAAAAATATAAATCCGACAAATTACTAACCTATAGGGCATATCATAAAAAAAATTTGGGAATAATTAGATAACATTTTTATTTTGGGTGGACTTTTGACGTGATATCCACCATATACATCAAAAATTTTTTTTAAATAATTTAAATGACATTAAATTAATAAATAGAAAATTCAAAAATTCAATTGATTTTAACCAAAAAATTTTCAATATTGCCTTTGCCCCACATAACAAACTTTTTTTTCTTTAAATTTCAAATATTTAGATACAAAATTAAACTAAAACACCACATCAGTTGTGTAGAGAAACATTTAATTTATTTACATGTTATGTTTTTAAAAATTAAATACTTAAACTTATGTTTTAAATAACAAGAGTTAGTTGAGTAAAATTATAATTTCATCTTTGCAAAACAATCTTTTTGTTATACTTCTTAAAATATTTTATATTTTTAGGTTTTTCTTTTTTTAATCAATTGGTCTGATTGCATTGAAACTAAATTTTTAATACCAATTGCAATAGACAGAAAATAAAGGAGATATTTTAAAAAACGTCTTTGCCCCACTCTCCTCTATTTTAATAAATAAAAAAATTTAATAGGAATTCACAGTGGGCCAGGATCGTCGATTTTTGTCCAAAAATAATTATTTAAAGAAACAAGATATTCACGAATAACAAGTATGCTACCTACAGTTTTTGGGGTCGCTGATTACGAATCTGACGTCAGATTCCAAAAACTCAAAATGGCGGATCCAATATGGCGGACATAAATTTTTTTTTATATGAATCAATTTTAATGAAGCATAAGTATCTAAAGGTTTTTTGGGTCGCTGATTACGAATCTAATGTCAGATTTTAAAAATTTAAAATAGCGAATCCAAAATGGCGGACATACAATTTTTAAAATTAATCGATTTTTATGAAACTTTGTATCTAGGGGTTTGTTAGGTCGCTAATTACGAATCTGATGTAAGAATTCAAGTGGATTTTATATTGGATGAGATTCGCCTACAATTTGTTGCTCGGGAGTTTTTAAGTTTGGTGATTACAAAACTAGTGTCTATAAAATTCAGAAAATAAAAAAAAATTTCTTGTTATTAGCCTACAAAAATAGAACATACTGTAGTTTCCAGGATCTACCACAAAGAGGTTACAGGTAAAGATCCCATTTTGTATTTTTTTATATTAAAAATTTTTTTTTTATTTTTTTTTTGACAAATGATGCTTACTTATAGGTATATAGTTTCTCGCGTGGGTATATCGGGTGCGCATGTAGTCCTATTGGAGAATCTGCTTTTATTTCAATGGATCAGGTAAACACTCTATTTCATATCTGAATGTGATTTCAGAAACACAGTGCTCATTTTTACATTTTTTAAATCTGACAACAGATTCGTAATCAGCAACCCAAAAAACCTCTACATACCTATGTTTCATTAGAATTGATTAATTAAAAATTTTTTATGACCGCCATTTTGATTTTTTGAAATCTGACATCAGATTCGTAATCAGCGACCCAAAAAACCCATAGATACCTACGGGTGAGCAGGTAGTCGCATCCAATTTTTGGGTTTTTGGTCTCAGGGTGACATTTTAGAGGGGACTCTCGAACGGTTTTGCAAAATGTTTTGCACGTGTGTTTACAAAATACAAATTGACAGTTGTTTGAAAATTAAAAACGTAATTTTTTAAAATTGGTGATAAAGTGAAAGTTTAATAAAATTTGAAGCATTTTAAGAAAGGATTATTGAATCAACTCGACTGTTTGAAGGTAAGTGAAAATAAAAATAAAATTAAATCAACACACTTTGCAGGTTAAATAGGGTTAGCTTGTTTAACTTTTGCAATTTCAATAAAAAGAATAATAATTTAATAAATGTAAAAATAAAATAATTACAAAATTAATAATTGTTAATAATTGTTATTAATTTTTGATTAACAATTTGTTTTACAGTTTACTGATAATTTAATTACAAATATGATTTTAAACCATTTAACTATTCAATAAATAAAAGTTTAATTAATTAATCATTTAATTTCAGTTTGCTAATAGATAGAAAAATTGATCCTGAAACCAATCCTCGAATTGATTTCAGGATCAATTTTTTTTGGACTGTCAAAATGAATTTCCCTTAAATAATAAATAACCACACTAGCCAATATCTCATCAGATGGTTCAGTGGTAACACTTCAGACTTGTAATTTGGAAGTCTGAGTTCAAGTCTCGGTCGATCAAAATTTTTTTTTATTAGGGTAATGCCACCTTGAGTGGACCGCCTAAGCTTTTTTTCTAAAAAATTCTTTATGACAGCAAATTAATCGGAGGTTTCTATTCTAAGCTTTAGTTTAGATTCCTAGATAAGTGTTTATACCATAATAGCATTGATTTTTTTTATTTGGGAAAAACAATTGACTTTAAAAAAATAGCTCATTTTTAAGGAATGAAAAAAGTGTAACCTTGAGTGGACCACTCTTAAAAAATTGTAAAAGTTATTCTAAATTCTTTAATGTATTTAATATTTCTGATATATTAAAACAAAATTTATGCTTATGCAGCTTTAGACCATGTTTGTGTCGCAATGTTTACAAGTGAAACCATTTTCAATAATTTTGGCACATATCACATCAAAATCACAAAAAAATTAATAAAGAACATAAAACAGTTTCAAACCAATTAATTGTCAATTTATTTCCATAAAAATGGTAAACTGACATTAAAAATATAAAAAATAGGCAGTCCAGTCATGGTTATAAACAGTGGTCCACTCATGGTGACATGTAACTTTTTATGGCAGACACCAAAATTTTTTTTTGAGTCAAAATTATCACTTAATTAAACTAAAACAATCAATTTCAATGTTCAAAGTAGTAGGAAAAAAATAAGTTACCTTTTAAAACTTAAATTTTACACTATTTTTTTACACTTCCGAATCGCTTTACTCTTTGTAAGAGCGACTTCTTTTTTAGTTTGTGTTCTTAAAAATGCGTTACATCAAACGATAACGTATATGATTATCGCAGAACATAAATTCTTACTGTTTCTAGGTGCGGTGCTGCTATTTGTTTTATTTATTTCACGTTTCCGCTGTCAGATAACTTAAAAACTCAGGTGGTCCACTCAATGTGACATTACCCTATTCTTTTAGAAAATACTTGATTTAATTTGTTTAGGTAATTAAAATAATTCAATTAATTAATTGTGTTATTATTAATTAATTTTTCTTTATTCCTTGGTTGAAAGAACGTTATTTCATTTTCGATTTTGCAGCAGAAAGGCGAATATTTGTGCCTTGGTTGATCTACAAATAATATTTGTGTGATTTACCATTAAATTTTTTTAATATTGTTTTTAGAAATTCGTTTGTAATTTTTACGAATTTTTGATTGCTCACAGCTTTTATTATTTACAAAGAAGAATTTCATTTATCAATTTACAAAAATTGTCTTGACAGCTGCTGCCCTCTCGCAGTTTTTTTTGGTTTCTTTTATTTTTCTGTATTTTGAATGCATTTTTTAAGTTTCAACCTCTATTATTTTCTCATTTTATTAAGTTAGGAAAATAAATTTAAATAGTTTACTTTTGAATAACTATTTTTTTAATTGTTCATCAACAGCTGCCATCTCGTGGTGCTTTTTATCATTACAAAAATGATTTTTTAAAAATAATTGATAATTTAATTTATTAGAATAAATAATAAAACAATTAATTAATAAAACAAAAAAAATTTATAATTAATTAGAAAAAATAAATAAACAAATTAATTGATCAAAAAAATTAATAAATATAATATATAATATATAAATAAATATTTTTCTAAGGGTCCATTAACAGCTGCCATCTCGTGGCGCTTTTTATCATTACAAAATTTTTTTTTTTAGGAATAATTATTTCCGTTTAAAACCATTTAATGAATGAAAAAAAAAATTAATTTCCTCTTAATTTCAGTCTATTAATAAATTGAAAAAAAATGATCCTGAACTTAATCCGTTGATTAATTTCAGGATTAATTTTTTTTGGTCTGAAAAAATGAATTTCACATAAATATTTCATCACTGCAAAGGTTAACATTACTTGAGATGGTTCAGTGGCGACCATAACAGACTTGTAAATTTAAAGTCTGTGTTTGACTCCCTGGTCGGTTGAAATTTTTTTTTCTTTTTATTAAATTTCGCATTTAATTCTTTAGTAATAAAAATAATTATAAATTACCGAATAATTTAAAGTTGTTATTGTTAATTAATTTTAAATGGTTCATTAGAAACAATTTATTAATTTAATTATTTATTCATTCTTCAAATTCTCCATTAATTCTGTGTAAAATTTGATTACAATATCATACTCATGAATAAATATTTTTCTAAAGGTCCATCAACAGCTGACATTTTGCGTCGCTTTTTATAATTGCAAATTTATTTTTTCTTTAGAAATAATTATTTCCTTTTAAGGGAGTCTGCGTTCGACTCCCGGGTAGGTTGAAATTTTTTTTTCTGTTTCTTTTTATTGAATTTTGCACTTAATTTTTCAGTGATAAAAATAATCATTTATTAACAAATAATTTAAAATTATTATTATTAATTAATTTTAAATGATTAATTAATGAACAATTAATTTATAATTAATAATATTAGTTATTCCTATTTTTCCTCATTTTATTATGTTGAAAAATGAATTTCAATAGTTTACTTTTGAATAAATATTTTTTTTATTCTCCATCAACAGCTGCCATCTCGTGGCACTTTTTATCATTACAAAAAATATTTTTTCTTTCTTCTTTAATAATTGAACCCCTTGATGCAAGAACCAGACATAGACCATTGAAATTAAATGGGCTGCGTCTGGTTCTTGCATTAATTGTTTCAATTATTAATTTAATTATTGAATTAATTTATTAAAAAATTAATTCATTTGACAATAAAATTGAATAATTAATTTAATTAATTAATTATTGTTAATTACTTTAGTTATTTATTAATTCTATAGCCCACGCTATTGACACGGTTGACCCACGCTATTACGTTATCATCACATTCTATAAATTACACTGGTTTACAGTGAAATTGTCAATCGAACAAAACACTTTTTTTGAATAGTAGGTGTTTTTTGAGTAAGAAAATCATAGTTTTAATTTTTTCCCCTCGTGCAGTTTTTCTGTAGCTTCAAATTTTGCATTTTTGAGGTTAAACGTCACTTAAACTTACCTGTAGGAAGATTAGCTTATCATAATATAATAAATGAGGTATTATTGGAAAGGTTATTAAATTACCTTTCGATCCATAGGTCACAGAATAAAATTCAATGAAAATTGAGAAAGTTACAGTCGATTAAAGATCAAATTTCATGCTAATTTTAATGATTTTTTGACACTTAAGTAACTTCTACTATTTTTTTCTACATTAAACAGGAAACAATATTTTGATTTTAATTTTTTTATTGATAGACTATATGATTACAAAAATTTTAAGCCCTTGTGGATCTCGATTGGATTAAAAATGACAATTCTACACTAAATTTAGTGAACGAAACTACTTTCTTCATTTTTAGTATCCCATAAACATTTGCAGCAAAAATTCAAGTAATAAAATTTATTTAAGCCCTAAAGTGACTAACATCACTTATCAAGGGTTTCTGATGTCGTAGATTTTAAATCCAATGTTAGTTTTTCAAATTTCAAAATGGCGGATACAATATGGCGGACAAGTTTTTAAAAATCGATGAAATTCGTCTTAAATTCGTTACTCGGGGGTTTTCGGAGTCGCTGATTACGAATCCGATGTCGGATTTCGAAAATTCAAAATAGTGGAATCATAATGGTGAACGAGTTTTTTAAAAATCCATCAAATTCGCACCTATTGGATCCACCATTTTGAATTTTTAATCAGCGACCCAAAAAACCCCCGAGTAACGATTTTCAAGCTAATCCGATCAATTTTTAAAAAAGTCATCCGCCATATTGGATCCGCCATTTTGAATTTTTAAAAACTAACATCGGATTCGTAATCAGCGACCCCAAAAACCCCTGAGTAACGACTTTCAAGCAAATCCGATCAATTTTTAAAAAAGTCATCCGCCATATTGGAACCGACATTTTGAATTTTAAAAAACGAACATCGGATTTATAATCAGCGACCCAAAAAACCTCCGAGTAACGATTTTTAAGCGAATCCGATAAATTTTTAAAAAAGTCATCCGCCATATTGTATCCGCCATTTTGAATTTTAAAAAACTAACATCGGATTCGTAATCAGCGACCCCAAAAACCCCCGAGTAACGACTTTCAAGCAAATCCGATCAAATTTTTAAAAAAGTCATCCGCCATATTGGATCCGCCATTTTGAATTTTCAAAAACTTACATCAGATTCGTAATCATCGACCCCAATAACCCCTGAGTAACGAGTTTCAATTCATTAAAACGTTCACAAGTATCGAAATCAACTTGCTAAACTTCAAAGTCGTTTTTCTCGAAATCTTTTTATCGGATCGTAGGTCCCTTTTAACTGTCCGTGTCACATATATTATCGTTAAAATACTTAGTTAAAATTACTCGTATAGGGTCACTTAGGGTAAATAGGAACAGATTTGCTAAGTTTTACCATTAACATAAGTTTTTTCTTTTAAATCCGAATACTTTCGGTTTTTTTTGTGTTGAGTTATTATTTCACTTCCATGGAACAATTTTATGGAGTAGTAAAAAATATGGGAATCATTAAATCGTAATAATCAACTGTTTCTATTTACCCCTAAATTTTTCAACTTTGCTAAAATTTAGGGGTAGGGTAGAAGCACCAGTTTTGGTCACTTTAACGCCAGTTTTGGCCACTAGTTAATATTCATTGTAATTTTTTTATTTAAGTTTAATGAAGTATTTTACTTAAGGAAATACATAAAATCCTGTAGTACTGTAATATTATAATGAGAAATATCATTAATAATAAATAATTAAATAAAAATTTTATAAAAATGGCCAAAACTGGAGCTGTGGCCAAAAGTGGTACATCTACCCTAAATAGGAACAGTTGATTATTTCTTACAAAATTTAAGAAAAAATCAATTTCAAGTATGGAAATGTTAGAAGATACAAAGAATTACATAAAAATGATGTTAGTCATAAAATAATTCAGACTAATAAATAATAATGCATTACGTAAGTTTAACCCTTTAACGTCCAGCGTTTTCGATCAAAACCACTTTTGACTTTAAACCTTTACAACTTTGACAAAAACAAAAATATTTTTGATTTCTAAACACCCAACACCCACAAATTTATTCTACTTTGTGAAAAAAATTTATAGTACAATAAAGAATTCACAATTTTTTAATTCAATATGTCAAGATTTACAACAAAATTACAAAATCTAAAATTAAATAAGGCTTAGCTAATGAAAATGACTACTTGAGGGTTTTTGAGGTCGCTGATTACGAAGATTACAGGTCAAGAAATCCAATCCAAAAAATCCAGACCGAAAAATCCAAGAAAAAAAGTCTAAAGTACGAAAAGTCCAAAGGAAAAATGTCCAAAGTTAAAAAGTCCAAGATAAATAAAAATGTCCAAAATAAATAATGAAACTTGTATATTTAAATGTGAATATGGTGTCCCAATAATTTAATGTACTGTAATTCATTTTCTTCAGCGACGTATTTCTGGTAAGCTTTTACAATTGCAGAAATGTGATCATCCATACTCTTTTGCTTTCGTCGCGGTAAGTTCCTGATTGCCTTTCCCAACCTCAGGTCCCGTAACATGTACTCGACATCTGCTTGTTCTTTTTGCAAGTTATTCAGAAAGTGGTAAAGGCTTGGATGACTTCGTCCAGCTAAAATTTGGAAACGATTATGCCACCCTTCCGACGCATTGTTAGTTCGAGCAGACCCCTGAAGCACAGATTGGTAGTGGTTCTAAAGAGATGGATCATAACGTACCTTTATTGGCTTTTTTTCTTCCAATAGCACGTATACCGCGAATATAATTGATTTCAAAGTAATTTGCAATTGGGGTGAACTCTTCGGGAATCTCATTGTAGAATATATCAAATATGTTGAAAACATCTTCTGGGGGTACAAAAGCTAACGCGCACATGCTGCGTGCAGCATCTCTGATGCTGGAGTCGTTTTCATCGCCATATTGTCGTTGCAGACCCTCTGCCTGAATTTTACGGTAAATACTTTGACTCAAGTGAAATAAACACAATTTAATAATATCCGCGGTGAAATTAATTTTTATGGCATTGATGATTCCTACTTTGAAATCAGACATAATGGTTGATGGATGTTTTACAGTAATACCAATGCTTTCAGCATATGACAAAATGACTTCCAAAACTTTTGCATATGCTTCCTCCTTCTTGCTTTCTAACAGGGCGTAAACAAAAGGAAAAGCTATTTTTCGTTTTATACCATTCTTAACTTGATTAATAGAACCCATAACTGTAAACAGCTGAAAGAAAATGGTAGGAACCGTTTGAAAAGTGCCATTCAGGTACCAAATGTCTGACTTAAAAAGATTTTTTAAATTTTCTCGCGTTCCAAATACTAAAATTCTCCCACAGCTCAAATTGTACTCTTCATCACTATGTGAGTCATAAATTAAAAAGTTTTTACCGACCAAAGTTTTCGTATATGTATCAGGCAAATCTCCCAGATTTTCGATGTTTGTAGGGTTAGGAGGCATTAATCGCTGGCGTTCTCGTCGAATCGTTTTATGTATATTAGGCATCTCAGGCAATTGTGCTTGCACAGCTTTTGGGACATTTTGCACTTCCCGCGCTACTGCAGAAGGTGGTCGTTCAAGTTGAGTCTGTGCTGCTCGCTGCACGTAAAAAATTTTTTACAAACTAAATAAAAAATTCCTTTATTTGAATATTTTTTTACTGTATCCACATTTCCATTTTATTTTACATTTAGCATGAATTTACCTTTATTCTTGACATAACGCGAAGAGCTTCGACTTCTTCGGGGTTAGGTCCATGACCGATATGAGACTCGGCTGAACCACCCTTCCTAATCAACAAATTTCGCCCTGTATTTATAGTGATCAAGCGTGCTGAACAACTTTTATTATTTTTGCACTTCCAGTACTTCACATCACCTTTGCTATGAGATCCCACATACAAGAAGCCTTAAAAATGTCCATAAACGTTTCGACCTTTCGTAATAATTTCTAATTGTTGTAAATCCATGTTAATTACAAATTTTGAAAATTATATGCTTTAATTGAATTTGTACTCAATAATTTTGCTACTGGAAATGAATGTGTAATGAATGTTACTAGAGATATTAAAGTGACATAAAATTATAAACAAAAAAAAGACAACCATAAAACGACAATTTCATTCAACGTAACTGTTTCAATTTTTTTTTATTTTTGGATTTTTCATTTTTTGGATTTTTTGACCAGGACAAAAAGTCCAAGAAAAGAAGTCCAAAGTTGAACAATTTTTTTTTGGATTTTGGATTTAATTTACTTTGGATTTTTCGGCTTGGACTTTTTGTTTTGGACTTTTTGACCGGATACCTATTACGAATCCGATGTCAGTTTTTCAAAATAAAAATGGCCGTCAAAAAAAGAAGAAAATTTCGCTTTTTTTAAAAAAAAGTCGAGTTTTAAAGCCAAAAGATGAAACACATTTCACAAATAAAGGTTTTTTTCTTTATTTTTTTCTTCTTTTTTCTCTTATTCTCATATATAATGCTGAAAATAGTGTTGTTGTTTGAAAGAAACAATTTTCTTTCTTTCCATTATAAGAAATATTATTAAAATTTCTGCTGTTCCTATTTACCCCGAATTTCCATTTTTTAGGGGTAAATAGAAACAGTCACATATTTTTAATTAAAGTTTGCAAAATTAAAAAATCTAAGTTGATTTTTGTTGTAGTATTAATAAGAGATAAATATAAATTTTAATATGAATTTTTAGTTAATTTTTTTCCAAATTTGAGTCAAGAAAGTGAAAGGGTGTCTTCTTTGATTTTCAATTTTTTGTGCAATAGGAAATATTTTTGTTATATTATTATATTATTATATTATTATTATAACCTGTCGCCACGCCGGTTCATTTATTAAAATTATGGTCTCAGAATTGGGAAAAACAATTCCGGTGGCGAAAAATTATAAAGGCGATCTTTATTATTATTTTATTTGTATTAAATTTTGAGTGCCTGGCTGCTCCTCTATTAATTTAAGAAAATACAAGCCATATTTAGAATTTAACTAGAACGTTTGGAAATTAGAAATTAATTTTATGTTTAGATAATTTTGCCGACTAGGTGTAGGAAAGAATAGTGACTTTTGTTAAATAAATAAACACTTGTTTACACACATAACTCACATTTATTCTAAATATTTAAAACTTAAAAGAAACATTTATCATTTGAAAGAAACAGACTTGCTAAGAGTCGGAGAGCGAGCAAATTTTAACAAGAAAACAAAAGTAAATTTACTATTATGGCGAATTAATAATCCAACTCACCATTATTCCACAATTGACTTATTTCTTTTCCTTTTATTTGAATTTATGATTTTGGCAAATTGAGTTTTATAATTTTGTATGATAAATAAATATAATATCCAAAATTCTCCTTAATTATTAATCGTAATGTCCACCAACCGTGACGTTCAAAACGTAAAGGACGAGCGCCACTCGGCTGCTCGTACTTTTCGCCCATTAGACGCGGCTCATACTCAACAGCCACCCTGTCGATAAGTGTAGATTATACATTAGGGTGTCCGTTATTTACCAAGTTGTTAATATTTCTTGCGACGCCCCCTAAATTATTAGTTTACCATCTAAAACAAAATGTCAAACCAAAATAAACCCTTAAAATTCATAATAAACCTTGCCCCAAAGACGATACATTTCCCATTTAAAATACATGGGATTTTGCTACTTTTTACAAATTAATTTTTTTTTCGTTAAATATTTCATTTTACATCAATGAAAAATATATATTCTTATAGGAAATTTAACGCTTAAAAAGAAAGTTTTCCTATGATTTTTTGATAAATTATCTCCTTTAAGAGTTATTTAAAGTTAAAGTTCAACACCGTAAATTTTAAGATTTTTGTACTTTTACGGCAAAATTATTATGAAAGGACCCATATTAAATCATGCAGGCATTCCGACGATATAAATTGCGAATTATTTTCGCAATGACATATGTTATCCTACTCAAAAAATAATAAAATGCGTATTTTTTTTTAATTTTGAATAGGATTTTGTTTGCACTTTTTACGAATATTTTAAGATTTTAGCAAAAAATTACTTTTTTGTATTTTCTTCTATAAAATTGCGTAATTTTTAAATTTTTTGTTGCTCTTGGGGCTCATTTTTTCCTTTTATATACTATTTTATGTAAAATTACGCAAAATAAAAAATAATAAAAAACAAGTGATACAAATTCAATTTAAAAAAAAAAATTTCTAAAAAAGGACATCTTTTTTCTCTCTTTATTTTTAGGATTTATTGGTACTCATGTGTAGTATTTAACATAAAAATACCATTTTGTATTTTTTTGTTTATCTATTAAGAGAAAAAATTATTTTCAATTTTTTACTAAAAATTAAAAAATTTCGCAACTTTTCAGGTTTCTATTTTCGTACTGTCGCTTATTTTTTTAAATTTTAACATCAGTTTGAAAAATCTTGTCAATAGTAAAGAATATTGATAATTAACATTATGTCCGAAAATTATGTTAATTATCTATATGATAATGATGATGTTCGAAAATGTTATTTATCCCGGTTAGTTTATTTAAGACGTTCAAATTTTTTAAACGAAGGTTAAAATTGTTTGTCAATAAAATTCAACATAACTTATTATGCGAGAATATTATTACCTGATTGAGTCGATTGATTAAAAGAAAAATTTCAACTATAAATAGAAATTTTTTTCTCTTTTATAGATATTGCCTCTGAAATAAATGTAAATATATAATAAAATAATTCCTAAGAAACAAAAAAATTGTAATGTTATTAAAAAAGGATATTTTTTTAAAGAACTTAAAAAAGTAACATAAAAATTGTATTTATATATTCCAATATAAAAAAAATAAGTAGAATGGTATTTTTATGTTAAATACTATACATGAGTATTAATAAATCCTGAAAATAAAGAGATAAAAAAGATGTCCTTTTTTAGAAAGTTTTTTTTTTAATTGAAATTGTATCATTTGTTTTTTATTATTTTTTTATTTTGCGTATTTTACATAAAAGAGTATATAAAAGGTAAAAATGAGCCCCGAGAGTATAAAAGAATATGAAAATTGCGCAATTTTATAGAAGAAAATACAAAAAAGTAATTTTTTTGATAAAATCTTAAAATATTCGTAAAAAGTGCAAACAGAATCCTATTCAAAATTAAAAAAAATACGCATTTTATTATTTTTTGAGTAGGATAACATATGTCATTGCGAAAATAATTCGCAATTTATATCGTCGGAATGCCTGCATGATTTGATATGGATCCTTTCATAATAATTTTGCCGTAAAAGTACTAAAATCTAAAAATTTACAGTGTTGAACTTTAACTTTAAATAACTCTTAAAGGAGATAATTTATCAAAAAATCATATGAAAACTTTTTTTTAGAGCGTTAAATTTCCTATAAGAATATATATTTTTCATTAATGTAAAATGAAATATTTAACGAAAAAAAATTAATTTGTAAAAAGTAGGGTAATGTCACCTTGAGTGGACCGCCTAAGCTTTTTTTCTAAAAAATTCTTTATGACATCAAATTAATCGGAGGTTTCTATTCCAAGCTTTAGTTTAGATCTCTAGATAAGTATTTATACCATAATAGCTTTGATTTTTTTTAATTGGGAAAAATAATTGACTTTAAAAAAATAGCTCATCTTTAAGGAATGAAAAAAGTGTAACCTTGAGTGGACCACTCTTAAAAAATTGTGAAAGTTATTCTAAATTCTTTAATGTATTTAATATTTCTGATATATTGAAACAGAATTTATGCTTATGCAGCTTCAGACCATGTTTATGTCGCAATGTTTACAAGTGAAACCATTTTCAATAATTTTGGCACATATCACATCAAAATCACAAAAAAATTAATAAAGAACATAAAACAGTTTTAAACTAATTTATTGTCAATTTATTTCCATAAAAATGGTAAACTGACATTAAAAATATAAAAAAATAAGCAGTCCACTTATAGTTATAAACAGTGGTCCACTCATGGTGACATGCAACTTTTTATGGCAGACACCAAAATTTTTTTTGAGTCAAAATTATCACTTAAATAAACTAAGACAATCAATTTCAATGTCGAAAGTAGTAGGAAAAAAATAAGTTACCTTTTAAAACTTAAATTTTACACTACTTTTACACTTCCGAATCACTTTACTCATTGTAAGAGCGACTTCTTTTTTGGTTTGTGATCTTAAAAATGCGTTACATCAAACGATTACGTATATGATTATTGCGGAACATAAATTCTTACGGTTTCTAGATGCGGTGTTGCTATTCGTTTTATTTATTTCACGTTTCCGCTGTCAGATAACTTAAAAACTCAGGTGGTCCACTCAAAGTGGCGGTCCACTTAATGTGACATTACCCTAGCAAAATCCCATGTATTTTAAATGGGAAATGTATCGTCTTTGGGGCAAGGTTTATTATGAATATTAAGGGTTTATTTTGGTCTGACATTTTGTTTTAGATGGTAAACTAATAATTAAGGGGGCGTCGCAAGAAAAATTAACAACTTGGTAAATAACGGACACCCTATTATACATCCACAAGTAGCAACTAGTGGATTGCAGTCTTGTAGGCGCGACTTAATGTTAATCTTAATATTAATTTAAGGAAAACAGCTAATCTTGGACTAGTGACATTAATTATCACGTAATGAGCCTGGAGCAGTGCAATAACATTTTAAAATAATTTTATAACATAAATAATTAAACAAAATTCTGTTTTATGATAATAGTTCTTTTAAAAGAACTTTTGGCTGCATTAATTAGCATTCGTCCTCAAGACTGCTCCCTGAACTCTGCTCGCTCCTTCTGAGAGTCCTCTTTAGTTTCGTTGCGCTATTTTGGTCGCATCTAATAGACTTAAACAAAAATAAAACAATGCGGCAGAATTATTCTTAATTGATAATATTTCTCGGATGTGCTCTTGAACTCTTTGACAGGTCAAAATTAATTAATTTTACATTATGTGCATATTCTGTATTTACATATATAGTAATAACCCTTTTCTCAACTTAACAATTTTATTAATAATATAAAAGGGGCTTCACGCCCACGTCACGGTCGAGGAATTTGCGATGTAAAATGTACAGCGTTACAATATACTGCTGCTAATTGAGGCTCCGGATCTTAACCCATTAACGCCTAGCGGTTTCGATCGAAACCACTTTTGATTTCTAAAATCTATAACTTTGACAAAAATTAAGATATTTTTGATTTCTAAACGCTCACGACCCCCAAATTTATAAACCTTTATGAAAAAAATTTACATTTTAAAAAATAATTAACAATTTTGTAATTACAACAATAATAAAAAGAAAATTTGTTGCAAAATTTGCAACAAAATTACAAATTCGAAAATAAAAGGAAACAAAGCTACTGAAAATTGTTACGCGGGGGTTTTCGGGGTCGTTGATTACGAATTTGATGCCAGATTTGAAAAATTCAAAATGTCGGATGCAATATGGCGGACGTCATTTCTAAAAACTGATGTAATTTGCCTGCAAATTGTTACTCGGGGGTTTTCGGGGTCGCTGATTGCGAATTTGATATCAGATTTGAAAAATTCAAAATGGCGTATCCAATATGGCGGACATCTTTTATAAAAATTGATTCAATTTGCCTGAAAATTGTTACTCGGGGGTTTTCGGGGTCGCTGATTACGATTTTGATTTTAATTTTTTAAAATGTAAAATAGCGGTTTCAATTTAGTGTATAAAATGTCTAAATAAAAACGAGGTCAGAATAAAATGTTCGTCTACCTTCGTGACAATATGAAAAACAAATGCCTAACGCAAAACCGGCATCATAACGATTAATGAAATATTCATTTCTATATTCGTAATAATCAGAAAAACAAATGCCTAACGCAAAGACGAAATCAATCTAAAATGCTTGACTATATTTGTGAAAATCGGAAAACAAAAGCCTAACATGAGAACGCGATCCGAAAAAAATATGAATCTACATTTGTGACAATGCGATAAACAGATGCCTAATAATAAAACGATGTCAAAATTAAATGTTCGTTTACATTCATGACTATAGAAAAACAATTGCCTAACATAGACTCTAACATTGGATTAAAACAGCGGCCCTAAAAACCCCCTACTAACAATTTTTAGGCAAATTGAATCAATTATTAGAAAAGATGTCCGCCATATTGGATCCGCCATTTTGAATTTTTGAAATCTGACATCTAATTCGTAATTAACGACTCCGAAAATCCCTGAGTAACAATTTTCAAACAAATTAAATCCATTTTTAGCAAATATGTCCGCCATATTAGATCCGCCATTTTGAATTTTTAAAATTTGACCTCAAATTTGTATTCAGCGTCCCCGAAAACCCCCGAGTAACAATTTTCAAGCAAATTGAATCAGTTTTTAGAAAAGATGTCCGTCATATTGGATCCGCCATTTTGAATTTTGAAAAAAGGACATCGGATTCGTAATTAGCGCTCTTAAAAACCCCCGAGTAACAATTTTCAGGCAAATTGAATTAATTTTTAGAAAAGATGGCCGCCATATTGGATCCGCCATTTTGAATTTTAAAAATCTGACCTCATATTCGTATTCCAGTTGGCCCCTGGAGATAGAATTTTGAAGTTGTTCAAAATGAATTTTAAGTTATTGTTTCTTGTACAGAATTTCAAGGCGAAACTGTTTTTCTAATAACAATTTTTTATATAATTTCTCGTTTTCACGTAAATTGAAAAAAACGTGATTATTTGAGTTAAGAAATTTTAATGAATTTTTGACTTCAACTCGTGACTGCTTCGTTAAAAATTAATATTTTTCCACGAAATTTACACACAATATTCTTCAAACTATTCCAAGAGTGAAACAATATTGGGAAATTTAAAAAAAAAAGTATGTCAAAGTAAATAATTATTTAAATAATTTTGTCGGAAAAATGATTCTCCTATTTTCAATTGAAAAAGTTGAGTGACGAATTTTCGTTTTCGGAAAACTTTCAGCGACAAAAATGTTCATTAATATGTTAAGAAGTTTTTTGGAAAATATCTCGCCATTTGATAATAAATTGAAAACAATAGAGCAATTTTAACATCGTCGCGCTCTGCTGTAAACGTAAACAATGTCTAACTATATACATTGGTCTTGTAATGGCGGCCATGCTACACGTGCGCCGCCTCGCCGCAATTTTACAGCAGAGCGCGACGATGTTAAAATTGCTCTATTGTTTTCAATTTATTATCAAATGGCGAGATATTTTCCAAAAAACTTCTCAACATATTAATGAACATTTTTGTCGCTGAAAGTTTTCCGAAAACGAAAATTTGTCACTCAACTTTTTCAATTGAAAATAGGAGAATCATTTTTCCGACAAAATTATTTAAATAATTATTTACCTTGACATACAATATTTTTTTAAATTTCCAAATATTGTTTCACTCTTGGAATAGTTTGAAGAATATTGTGTGTAAATTTCGTGGAAAAATATTAATATTTAACGAAGTAGTCACGAGTTGAAGTCAAAAATTCATTAAAATTTCTTAACTTAAAAAATCACGTTTTTTCAATTTACGTGAAAACGAGAAATTATTTATAATGTAGGAAATTATTTGCTGATTAAGAATTTTAATTAAGGAAGATTTCGACTATATCAGCAATTAGTGACATCTATTAGACGTCAATTGAACTCTTTGGTTTAGAGTCAGGTGTTATTCTTAAGATAATTATTCGGATATGGTTGTCGGTAAATAATTAAATTTTTGAATTTAATTTTTGATCTGAAAAAATAAGCTGCGTGAACGACTGCACTGTGCATCTCTGAGGACTCGAACCCCAGTTAATAGCTGCCTTTCGCGGGACTAACGCCTACCAATGCACCATGCCAACACAATTCAAAAATTTAATTATTTACCGACAACCATATCCGAATAATTATCTTAAGAATAACACCTGACTCTAAACCAAAGAGTTCAATTGACGTCTAATAGATGTCACTAATTGCTGCTATAGTCGAAATCTTCCTTAAGAGAAATTATATAAAAAATTTTTATTAGAAAAAAAGTTTCGCCTTGAAATTCTGTATAAGAAACAATAATTTAACATTCATTTTGAACAACTTCAAAATTTTATCTCCAGGGGCCAAATTATTTGCCGTGTGTTCGCGCGTGTGCCCTTTTAAGATCCGGAGCCTCAATTGACAAACGGAAAATATGAAAATACTTAGAACTGGTTGGGGGTAATATAAGCTTCAAGATGTAAGCCCGTATTTATTTTTAAAATTTTTTATTTAACTGAAATAACTACTGTTCCGATTTACCCCTTTTTTCTATGTACCCCAACTGACCCTATTCAATTACTTTATAAAAAGCAAGGTTTCGGCGTTGAAATTAAATTTTTAATTTGGCCAATAATGAAGATTCAACTTTTTTATCAAAAATAAAACTGAGGTCTAAAATTTTTTAAAATGTATATAATCATAAAAAAAATATTGTATCTTCTGAAACTATTTTAAAAAAATTTCTAAGAGTTCGAAGAAAATGAAAAATTTAGTTTTCTTAGGTATAAAGGCCTTATTGGAGACACGTTAAGAAGGCTTCATAGATTAAATTATTTTAGTTATTGTATGAATGCAGTTGAATAAAATTATTTAATTTTTCTTTAATGATAAGTAAGTGTTAAATTTTTACTATGAAAATTGATAATAATTATTAGATAGTAAATTTTGTTAAATTAATCGAGAGATAAAAAATTTCACTATTAGAAATTGAAGGACTACATAAAATAAGGGGACGAACGCGAAGCTTGGAAGGGATACTACCAGTCGGGCAGCAGTGACAAGCCTTGAGCTGCTTCCTGCTACCTGATTGATATTATCCCTTTAACCAGAAGTTTGTCCCTTTATTTTATGTAGCCCTTCAATTAAACTATCGATTTAATAAAAAGCTTTACAAAAACTGACGCTAAAATGCAAATAAATTAGAAAGAACAAATCGAAATAAGTTTAATTTCAACTAAACGAGCCTTAGCGAGTGAGATATACATCACTAGTAATTATAATTCAAAATAAAAAATAATAAAAATGTTAATTTTAATTACATAAATTTTCGTCCATTTTTGCTAAAATTTGAATTTTCTTCTTTGTCCTTCTTTCTTTTTTTAATTTTTTTTGTCGTTCCTTCCACGCCATCCATCTTTGAGCCTTTTTCTGTTTGTTGCTTAAAGTATTTGTTATATCTGATGTATAAAATTTGTACGTCAGTTTTTATTTATAATTTTGTTTTAATTAAGGAGAAAAAGTACTTTTGTTGAAGACTTTTCATTTAAAAAAAAAATATTGTGGGATGTTATTTTGCGGAAATTTTACTCATATAAAATGGTTGGGTAGGTAACACTGGCCAACGAAATAGTATATTAAGCAACAAGGGTATAAAGGCAGCCATTTGTTCCCGTGTTACTTACGATATTTTTTATTCCTAATGCACAAAAGTGTCGATTTCAGATAGCAGACGACAGGGAGTTAAAGTCATTCACTTGTTCGACTTATATGAAAATGGCGGCCGTTTTCTCCCATGGGCAAAAATAACGCATGGGATCAGCTGTTATGTTTGCCTCTTGGGAGAAAATGGACGCCATTTTCATATGGTCGAACAAATGAGTGACTTTACTCCCTGTCATCAGCTATCTAAAAGCGCCATTTTTGTGCATGTGGGATAAAAATGATTTTTTTCATTTTGTTTAATTTATCCCTACTTACGCAAGACTTGAGACAAATAGTCTCTAAAAAGATGATTGACGAAATCTTTAGTACCAATTTGATAGTTGTAGCCAATATTCATATAAATTGATATATTCAAATAAAATTTTTTTGTTCATTTTCATTATTTCTCTTTATACGAAATAATCTTTCCCTCATGTAAAAATATTATGGAAAGGTACTAAAAAACATGTATTACATTTAAACATTTTTATTAGGATTAAAAAATAAACTAGTAGTGATAGAATTTAGTTTTCGGTTTTAAATGAAAGCTTGAATTGCAATCCTCATAACACACAGATATTCAAAATGTCCCTGGGATATTCTGGGGATATCTCAAATATCCCGGCGTTGTAAAGGCACCAATAATTTTAGAAACTAATTTTTAGAAATTTATTGCTAGACAACGGCTTTAAAACGTCTAATGTTCTAAAAATGTTTTAGTAACGTTTCTAGAACAAAATAGTTTCTGTGCCCACAGGGTTTATTTCAAATACATCAATTACTTCCTCATAAAGGAAGTATTGTAATACCTAAATTCTGTAAAAGAGAGGCATAACAGCATAACTGCATTTGTCATGATTTCGAGATAAATTAATTTTAATGTTCTCTCACTTCTATCAATTCAGAAAATCAACAGATTTGTTTAGTCTTTTGCATTTAGTATTATTATTTAATATATTTTCAAAATTCGTTTATAACATTTAATAAAACACACGATTTGATATAAATTTTGATAATTTTTCATCGGAATCATGAGTTTTATACTTATGCGGTTATGCAAGTTCAGTTTGTATATGGTGGATATCACGTCAAAAGTCCACACAAAAAAAAATGTTGTCCAATTATTCCCAAATTTTTTTATGGTATGCCCTGCAGGTTAGTAATTTGTCGGATAAATTTTTTTGAATTTTATAAAAAATTGTCCAAGGGGGAGGGGGTAGAAGTTTTGAACTTTTGCGTGACACGCTCCACTTTGATTATTTCTTATAATTAGAGGAAAAATTTTTTTAAAAAAATTAGGATATGGGTTTTTTAAATTTTTTCATGGGCTTTTGAATGGCAGTCTATTTTCAAAATTTCTTTTATTTTGACACAAATTTTGAAAAAATAAAAATAAATTTTCACTTTTCGCATCTTTGGGTCCATTTTTCCTTTTATTTTTAAAGGAAAGATGAGCTTTTTTCTGATGAAATACTTGTTTTCCAAAAAACTGTTTTTTTTGTTTTCAAGAAATGAATTTTTGAATATAGCGCATCACGTCGTCGCGCCGTAATTTAATTTATAAAACGTTACACTGAACTATTTTCTGCATTTTACAGGGTTGAGACTGACATTAGAATAATACAATGCCTGCATTTTAGTTTTTTTTATTTTTTTAAATTAAAAAAAATTTAATTTTTTAAAATTTTTAACAAAATTTAATTTTTTAAAATTTTTAACAAAATTTAATTTTAAAAAATTTTTAACAAAATTTAAAAAAAAAATTTTTTTAGACTGTTATTTCTAATTTAATGCTTACATTTTATTTATTTTCATTTCTTCACATTTTTTTAATTTTTTGATGTTGAAAAATTTCCTCTGATTTTTAAATATATCAAAATACTGATTTCGTTACATTTTCAAAACTGGTATTTTATTTTTTCTTTTTGTTGTCTTTTTTACTTTAGCTGTTCTCGACTTTGTCTCTGTGCTTTTTGTTTTAGTGCCTTATTTTTCTAATCTTTTGACTCGACAGGATATTCCTACAAATAACGAAAAATTGTTCCTTAAAATAACTTCGTTGGGTTTAAATTATGTGGAGTTTCCAGCATCAAAAGATTCAAAAACTAAGGGCACTAAAACAGAAAATGCAGAGACATAGTTGAGAACAGCTAAAGTAAAAAAAGCCAACAAAAAATAAAATACAGGCATTAAATTAAAAATAAAATTGCAAAAAAAATTTGTTAAAAATTAAAAAATTAAATATTTTTTTTAATTTAAAAAAATAAAAAAAACTATAATGCAGGCATTATATTGTTCTAATTTCAGTCTCAACCCTGTAAAATGCAGAAAAAAGTTCAATGGAACGTTTTATAAATTAAATTGCGGCGCGACGACGTGATGCGCTATATTCAAAAATTCATTTCTCGAAAACAAAAACAAACGGTTTTTTGGAAAACAAGTATTTTATCAGAAAAAAGCTCAGCTTTCATTTAAAAATAAAAGGAAAAAGAAAAAATGTACCCAAAGATGCGAAAAGTGAAAATTTATTTTTATTTTTTTTAAATTTGTCAAAATAAAAAAAAATTTTGAAAATAGACTGTGCCATTCGAAAGCCCATAAAAAATCTAAAAAACCAATATCCTAATTTTTTTTAAAATTCTTTCCTCTAATTATAAGAAAGAGTCTAAGTGGAGCGTGTCACGCAAAAGTTCAGAACTTCTGCCCCTCCCCCTCGAACAATTTTTAAAAAAATTAAAAAATATTTATCCGACAAGATATTAACCTATAGGGCATATCATAAAGAAAATTTGGAAATAATTGGACATTTTTTTTTGGGTGAACTTTTGACGTGATATCTCTATAACTAATTGTTTCTGAGATATTCCATTTGTAACAACTGCACACTGTAACAACCGCACCTAGTCTCCCCTACTTACTTTGTCTCTTTCTAAATTGATAGACAGAGTCTCGAATTTCACGAATTCGAGATCTTTTCGCACTTTAACGGTTTGATTCTCGTTAATGTTAGCATTACCTAGTTAATGTCCGAATTTCTCACTTTAACTGTGAATCTTAGGGAATCCGCAGATTAACTAGTTAATCTCTACATTAACGGATTTCGGACTTTAACTATAACATATATATATATATATTGGCCTCAGAATCAATCTACGAGTGCGAAAAGGACACTTACGCTTAGGGCCTAGCACCTAAATATAAGAACGAATATTTTTTTTAATTTAAAAATCATATCGTAGATTATTTTCCTTGGGACACGTTCTACGTGTCTTCAACAAAAATTAAATTAAAAAATCTTTATTATTCACTGGTGAATTCACTCACTATATGTGAGTGAATATAAAGTTAAATAAAAAGAATTATTAGTGAATACTTCGTGAATTAGTAAATAGAAAGTATTAGTTGTGTTTTGTTTTTGATGTTAATTATTAATAAAGTTAAAAAATTTGTTATAAATTTTTTGATGTTTATTAATAAACTAAAAATTTTGTTATAATTTGGAAATCGTCTGTAATTGGATAAAAACAAAGCTGGAAATTGCTTAAATTGGATGAAAGGCAAAATTAGAAATTGGTTATATTGGATAAAAGGCAAAATTAGAAATAGGTTATATTGGACAAAAGGCAAAATAAGAAATTGGTTCTATTGGATAAAAACAAAGATGAAAATTGGTTAAATTGAATAAAAGGAAAAATTAAAAATTATGTAGTTATATTGGATAAAAGGGGAAATTGGAAATTGGTTCTATTGGATAAAAACGAAGATGGAAATTGATTAAATTGGATAAAAGGAAAAATTAGAAATTAGTTCTATTAGATAAAAACAAAGCTGGAAATTGGTTAAGGGGTTACACCACTGAAAACAATTAAAAAATTTTTTTATTTTTTATTAGCTTCAAAAATTTTTTGAACCTTCTAGAATAAGGAAAAAAAGGATTTATAGGGGAGAGTCTCCAGTTGTGAGACACCTCCAGTTGTGAGACAGTTAATTTTTTTTAACATGCAATATTAAAAAACCGATTGGTTTATATAAAAACATTTCTTTTTATATGAGCCAACTTTTTCGTGTACGCCGAAGCGGATATATAAACTGTTTTTGTTAAATACCAACACTGTGTGTGATAATCGACTAAAAAGCGTTTTTTCAATAAATGCAAAGTACTTTTTTTCCAAGTTAATTAATTGGAAAAGGTAAATGTAATGCATTTTCTTTTAGTGTTTTTCTTATATTTTGTGATGCAATATTGCATTGTTCAAATCTACGGTTGAGAATAATTTAATTTTCCTTTTTCAAAATAGCGCCAATTTCTGGGTGTGAGACACAGCATATCACCAGTTGTGAGACGGTGTCAACACCCATCTGGGCAGCATAAAAATACTACTTTGCAGGAATACTATTTAAATGTTTTGATTTTTTTTCTAGTATTTTTGGGCATGTCAAGTGGATAAAAGTCAATTGATTCAGAAGAAATCAATTTTAATGCTCTTTTTGAAGCTATTTAATTGTGATTATTTGATAGTCATATTTTGTCGAGTAAATATTATTATTTAGTATATAATAATATATATTATTAATATATTTAATTATTTCTACTAAACATAACGTTTTAGGTCAAACTTATTAAATTTTAGCAATTTTTAATGAGTGTCTCACAACTGGAGACATTTTTTTTGTTGAAAAAAAGCGATGTGCTCGGAAAATGTATCGTCAAATTTTTTGAGTTCATCGAAACACTATACTTTCTTTTAATAAAAGTTGCGTATTTCTGTTACCTTTCGAACGGTGTATTTTATTTACAATTTCGTTTACCCATTAGCAATTTACGGGTCAAAAATGAAACCCGTCTCACAACTGGAGACTCTCCCCTACATGTCTGAAATCGATTTCATTGAAATTTCAAGCTTTTTTACCGGAGAAGAATTTTAACTTACATAAAACATGCATTACAAAAATGGCTCCAGTGCGGACATTTTGGAATATTTATTAATTAAAATTTGTAATTTTTAAGTTGAATATATAAGTTAATAACTACTTAAAATATTGTTACTGTATTTCCTTTCCTTACACTAAAAAAAAATTATTGAACAAATGCTTCTTACAGCCCGCTGTAGTAGTGTTGCTCTTTTAACGCGTTTTTCTCAAAACACAGTTTTTGAAATCTGCAAGCAGTATAACTCAAACAATTTTTAATATTTTCAATCAGGTTTTTTTTATTACATTTCTAAAATTAAATTTTGAACAGAAATACGTAGGGGTTTTTTGAAAAGTTAATTTACACAATTGTTATAAACAATTAAGTGTCGGTTTTTTGGTCGAAAAATGAGTTTTTTCTTCAAATGCTGGCCAATTACACAAAAATCAATATTTTTAAAATCCCCTACATATTTCTGTAGCTATTCTTATGTAGATTGAGAAAAAAAATTTATTTGTTTCTGGACTGAAATTTACATTACTTATACTGCCTGCCGTAGAGCTCCTGGGAAAAAATATATATTACTAAAATGGTTCCTGTGCCGCCATTTTGGAATATTTATTAATAAAAATTTGTAATTTTTTACTTGAATATACAGTCAATAACTTCCTTAAACAATATAACTATATGTCATTTCCTTCCATTCAAAAAAAATTCCCGAAAAAACGTTGTTTTATAGGCATTTACAGTGGTGTAACCCCTTAAATTGAATAAAAGGACAAATTGGAAATTGGTTATATTGGATAAAAACAAAGCGGTCAATTGTTTAAATTAGATAAAAACAAAGCTGGAAATTGTTTAAATTGGATAAAAACAAAGCTGGAAACTAGTTAAATTAGATGAAAGGAAAAATTGAAAATTGGTTATATTGAATAAAAACAAAGCTGGAAATTGGTTAAATTGGATAAAAGGCCAAATTAGAAATTGGCTATATTAAATAAAAGGCAAAATTAGAAATTGGTTATATTGGATAAAAGGAAAAATTGAAAATTGGTTATATTGGATAAAAGGCAAAATTAGAAATTGGTTATATTGGATAAAAGTCAAAATTAGAAATTGGTAATACTAGAACCAAAAAGGCGCGCGTTGCGCGGCCACTTCTGGTCTTTTCCCACAACAAAAACCTTAATATAACCTTAAATTAAATCTTAATTAAATAAAAACATATGTTTATATTTTGAAAATTATTTCTCTGTTAATAAGATTGTTTAAAAGTTTTTTAATTTTTTAAATGTAAGTTTGACAAATTGAATTTTCTAAAAAAAATTACACGTTAATGCCTATAAAAAATTCTCATTCTGGAGAAAATCACCTTTAAAATAAGCATAACATCATTAAAAAGCATTCAGTATTTTAGAAGTTATTAAAATTTTTGTAAAACATTGAAAATTATCATTTTTTTAAAATGTCTAAATAAAATATTGATCAAATGAATTCTAAAAGATCTTGATCTATTCAAAATTTAAACATCTTTTAAAACTTAAAAGATACAAAAATTTTAGGTTCCGTACATGATACGTTTTAAAATGTTTTTCATTCTCGTGAAAATGGGTATGGTCTCTAAATTTTAACTGGTAGTGTATATTATATTTTTATTAGAGTTTTTCTTATATTTAATATTGAAATAATATTTATATAATATATATATTACAAAACTAATTGTGTTCATAATATGGAAATTACAAAGTAAAAACGCTACAGATATTTTCCATCAGTTTATTATATTTTTACTTATATTAGGGACAAAATAAATGAAACCGGCCACTTGAAAAATTATGGCAAAACTCCAAGGATTAATTTAAAGAAAGAAAAATCAGTAACCTTCTATATTTTAGAAATTGTGTAGATTTTTCTGCCAAAATACAGGCGAAATTTTTTTTTAATTAATACTTGGAGTTTTGCACATCAATACATGGTAATTCAATTTTCCCAAAATATTAAGAACATTCTTGAATTTGCAATTGTTTATAAGAATTGTTAATAACAATTTTAAATTTTAATTTTTTAACAATCTTTTTATTTTATCATTAAAGTATAGACATTAAGCTTTATTTAAATGAAATTACTTTATTATCATTATTTGTTTTAAAGTAATAATAACATGAAAATAAAATGATCCAGAACTTCAACACCAAATTACTTTAATAATAAAATTTTTTTTGAAATTGTTTCACTTATTTGGACCCATTATATTGAAACATCAAAGATGTTTTTGTTGGGAATAAATTATTCTCTGATAAATGGTTTATTACCATTTATTAAATCAATTTTAATTAATTGTACACTATCTGCGAAAATTGTGTAAATACTACATGTAAGTGCTATAAATAATTTTTTCATTTTGCAAAATGTAGGGGAGACTGGGGCGAAAAGTTAAATTTTGCATAAATGATTTTTTTAGACAATGTAATCCGCTTAGATGCAAATATTTATATATCAATATTGTAGGGCAAATTGTCCCCTACAACTTTCAATAAAAAAGTTTCTGATATTTTCGCATACAATACATGTTTTGTCCTTTCTTGAAAAGGAGAATGTTAAAAAAGGGTCGATTTTTGCCCCGAACCGAGAAGTAAATTTCAAGTGAATCCTTATACATTTTGAGCCCAGGAATCGAGAAGTCACCTTCATTTCCCTCCATACCCTCGGGAAAGTGGTGAAAATGAGGAAAAATCATGAAAAGTCTGAAAAATAAGAATTAAGTTGGAATAAGAGCAAAAGGGATAAAAACATATCATAAAATATTTTAAAACATTTTCTGGTCTACAAATAACTGCCACATGCTTGGTTACTGTCGGAAAAGTCGGAAAATTTATGAAAATCCCTTGAAAAATGTAACAAATTCTTTTTAAGTGGTCAGAATCGATTTACAGTAGAGTAAGGTTAATTTATATTAATTCCAAAACAATTTTATATCTACAATGATATCAAGACTTTTATCTGATGTCCGAAGAATGTGTGTGAAAATCTCGGAAAACTCAGGAAAATTCAAAATAATAAAAATAATCTGTTTACGTTGTTTCAGAACTGTCAGAAGTAATTCAAATTTATTTCTGAATTATTTTTTGGACTAGGAATAACTGTTGTGAGTTTTAATATTGACGAAAAAGTCGGAAAATATATGGAAAAATTATGAAAATTGGAACAAATTGAGCTTTGGCAGTCAGAATGAACTTAGAGTTGAATAAAGTTTTCTATTTCAGTTTTTTCTTCAAAGTTTTTTCTAAATTATTTCTTGGACTAGAAATAACTGTTGTTGGTTTTTTTACTGACGGGAAAGTCGGAAAATTTATGGAAGCTTTGGCAGTCAGAATGAACTTAGAGTTGAATAAAGTTTTCTTCTTTTAGTTTTTTCTTCAAATTTTTTTCGAAATTATTTCTTGGACTACAAATAACTGTTGTTGGTTGTTTTACTGACGAAAAAGTCGGAAAATCTATAAATAAAATAAAACAAAAAAACTGTAACCAAAAATTAAGCTTTGGTAGTCAAAAACAGTTTAGGGTTGAACAAAGTTAAATGAATTTAGTTCTAAAATGATTTTAGATCTACCATCATATCTAGATTTTTCTTTAATATCGGAAAATGTGTGAAAATCGCGGATTATCTATTGATGTTATTTCAGAAATGACAAATTTTATTCAAATTCATTTCCAAATTATTTTTTTGTCCCGGAACTGTTGTAGGTTTCAATTCAATACAAAATTTTGACTTTTCCTGAGTTTTCCGCGATTTTCACACATTTTCCGATATTAAAGAAAAATCTAGGTATGATGGTAGATCTAAAATCATTTTAGAACTACATTCAGTTAACTTTGTTCAACTCTAAACTGTTTTTGACTACAAAAGCTCAATTTTTGGTTACCATTTTTTTGTTTCAATTTTTCCATAGATTTTCCGAATTTTCCGTCATTAAAAAACCTACAACAGTTATTTCTAGTCCAAGAAATAATTTAAAAAAAAATTTGAAGAAAAAACTAAAAGATGAAAACTTTATTCAACTCTAAATTGATTCTGACTGCCAAAGCTCAATTTGTTACAATTTTCATAATTTTTACATATATTTTCCGACTTTTTCGTCAATATTAAAACTCACAACAGTTATTTCTAGTCCAAAAAATTAATTTAGAAATAAATTTGAATTACTTTCTGTCAGTTCTGAAACAACGTAAATAGATTATTTTGATTATTTTTATTATTTTGACTTTTCCTAAGTTTTCCGAGATTTTCACACATTCTTCGGACATCAGAGAAAAGTCTAGATATCATTGTAGATATAAAATTGTTTTTGAATTAATATAAATTATCTTTACTCTACTCTAAACCGATTCTGACCACTTAAAAAGAATTTGTTACATTTTTTAAGGGATTTTCATACATTTTCCGACTTTTCCGACAGCAACCAAGCATGTGGCAGTTATTTGTAGACCAGAAAATATTTTAAAATATTTTATGATATGTTTTTATCCCTTTTGCTTTTATTCCAACTTAATTCTTATTTTTCGGACTTTTCATGGTTTTTCCTCATTTTCACCACTTTCCCGAGGGTATGGAGGGAAATGACGGTTACTACTCGATTCCTGGGCTCAAAATGTATAAGGATTCACTTGAAATTTACTTCTCGGTTCGGGGCAAAAATCGACCCTTTTTTAACATCCTCCTTTGTTTTTTTAACTTTTCGCCCCATGCTGGGGCAAAAAGTTAAATGGCTGGGGCGAAATGTTAAATTCTATTTCTAGCCTACTAAAACTTTTTTCTGATAGGTGTTAAGTAGTAGTTAAGTTAAAGTATTCATAAACAAGTAATTTAGTTAATAAAAGATCTGTGTTTATTGAACAAAAACTTTAAAACAGTTATAAAATTAAAAAAAAAAATTTTCAAAAAAAAATTTTACTTTATTTTACGTGAACAGTCTTGTTTTTTGACATAGTACTTTCCTAATGTCAAATAAATCATTTTTAAACAAATAAGCCCAAAAAAACGAAAAATAAAAAAAAATTTAACAACATGTAAAAATACATTTAACTTTTCGCCCCACCCATTATTTAACTTTTCACCCCAGGGTGCGTTTTTGGCTTTAACAACAAATATAAAAAATCTGACTAAAGATATTTAGCAAATACCTTTAGGTATCTCTTCAGGGGACCCAAATAATGAAGTAAAAAAATCGCGGTGAGAATAAATGCAAAAAATATACTTAAAAGTTGATATTTTCTTTTACGAAAAAATTTTCAAAAGTAGGGTGAATAAAAATTTTAATATGGACACCACAAAAATTAGCAGAATGTCACATAACTCTGGACATGTATTTAGGGTGATAACACCCTTCTATAATTAAAATTGCAATGCTCTTACTATTTCCGTTCGAAAGATAATGAATTTAAACTGTTTTCACAATTTAACTTTTCGCCCCAGTCTCCCCTATTAATTAACATTTTTCCCGTCTAAGGCACTAAAATTTAATATAATTATTTAAAAATTAAACTTAAAAGTAAAATTTAACTATCTTTCTAAAATCATTAAAAAGATACTTGAGTTTGTCTTGTTTTAATAAAATTAATATAATTTTAGAAATACTTTACACGTGTTTATGTTCTTTCGATAAAGCTGAAATATGCATTCAGTTTATTTTAATACAATTAATGTTTTTTAAAGATAGTATTTAACATTAAAATTTACAAGTAAATATGTAAATAAAAATGCCGAACAAGATAGAACTTTATGTAGAAACCTAACTTCTATGCTTGGCCATTTCTGGTTAAAAAAATATCAAGCTAAAACAATAATTGTGCCTTTTTTAAAACATTTACAATATAAAATTTTTTTAATTTCTTATTTTAACTCATAGTAATCATAGTAATACAACACTACCCTACCTAATTTTTTTACACAAAAAACATTTTTATAATAAAGTTCAAAAATTTAGAAATTGAAAAATTATATTATTTTATTATTATATTATTTATATTAATTTATTTTTATATTTATAAGAAAATACAAAATTTCTATAAATTAAAAGAAATTTAAATTTTAGTCAGTTAAGTAATTTTTAGTTTTATTTGAGTATTTCAACATTAAATACTATTATAAAAATACTTTAAAATGAACAGTACAGATGGTCACTTTAAGTTTTGATTTTTTACCAATTTTTAAGAATTTAAAGTTAAAAATCAGTAATCAAAATTACTTCTAAAATAAGTCAAAAACATGATTCTGAAACTGGCACCTTATTATTTATGGCACCTGTTTATTACCTTCAAGACTCTACACTGAGAAAACTGGATATTAAAAATCTTAATATACTAGATATTAAAGAAAAGATGCTAATGCATATCATCCAGATGTTATGGTTTAATATCTCAGATGTTAAAAAGTATAATCTGTAAATGTGAGGTTATGTTTAAACAAGTCTTTTTCCAATATCTTACATATTAAATTTGAAAATCTAAGAAGTTACATATTTCACTGTCACAGATACACCGAAAAAACGTTATTCTAAATTTAAGAATATCTTCTTGGCTCCTATTTAAGTATATTGTATACTTAAATTAAGTATTATACTATTCTTAAAATGAGAATATATTCTTATTTTAAGAAAATATATTTTAAGAAAAATATATACTAAAATATATTTTCTTAAAATAAAAATATATTCTCATTTTAAGAATAGCATAATACTTAATTTAAGTATACAATATACTTAAATAGGAGCCAAGAATATATTCTTAAATTTAGATTAAAGTTTTTTCTGTGTATTGACCATTAATATCTAGATAATAAAGCTTAATATCCATTTTTCTCAGTGTAATTTTGAACTGAAATAAAAAATATTCTTTTTTTTAAGACAACATAAATTTTTTTATAATAAAAAACTGGGTACTTGTTTAAGATTCATTAAAAAAATATTAAACCATGTAAAGTATTATTCTGAAATTATATTAAGTTTTTAATAAAACAAGGCAAACTCAAGGATGAGCTCAAGGATTTTTTAACTGATTCTAGAAAGTTATTTAAATTTCTTTACAAGTTTAATTGTTGAAAAAGTAGATAATGTTAGTGACTTAGACGGGAAAGATGTTAAATTATTAATTGCAATTCTTAATTACAAAAAAGAAAAATTATTTTATATAATTAAAAAGCAGTATTTTACACAATTTTTTAAAACTGACCTCCTTATCCTTATTTTTAATCACAAATTTTTTTTGTCTTATTCTTTTTTAATTTGGAAGAGAGAAAAAAAAGTGTTCTTAACTTTGCACTTTTATTTTTCTTTTTCTGTATTATATTCTGTAAAAATCTGTTAATAAACTGTAACCTGTAACTACTGTTGAAGCTCTTATAAACAAAGAAAATACACCAATAGCAAGCGTCTCCGCTAGGATTTCTGACCAATAGCGACCGTCATCATCGGTTTTCAGCCAATAGCGACCGTTATCATCGTCTTTCAACCAATCGCGACCGTCACTATGATATTTTCAACCAACAGCGACCAACATCATGAAATTTTAACCAATAGCGACCGTCATCATCGGATTTTAACCAATCACGACCGTCATCACCGTATTTCAACCACTCGCGACTGTCATCATGTCATTTTCACAACCAATCACGACCGTCACTCTCAAACTCCAGCAAAAAAAATAGCTGTTTTTCTATTAAGGATTGGATAAATGGCAAAATAGGAAATTGGTTCTATTGGATAAAAACAAAGCTGGAAATTGGTTAAATTGGATAAAAAGAAAAATTGGAAATTGGTTATATTAGATAAAAACAAAGCTGAAAATTGGTTAAATTGGATAAAAGGCAAAATTAGTAATTGGTTATATTGGATAAAAACAAAGCTGGAAATTGGTTAAATTGGATAAAAGGAAAAATTGTAAATTATTAATACACTCGACTCTCGGATCTTTTGCATTCAGATCTTTTACACTCTCGATTCTTTTGCAATTGTTTTCTCGCACCTTTTACCTTTTACATTAAATAAATAAATGACTATCAGAGTGTCAAAATATTTATATTCTGATAACTTAGGTTATCTTAAGTGAATTATAGCAGCTCCTCCATTATGTAATTAAAATTACATTAAAGTTTTAATTACTATAAATGTAAATATTAAAACTAAAACATAAATACTGTCATTAATTTATATATTTGGTTCTACATATTGTATTGTTTTTCGTTACCATGGCATTTGTTTTGGTAAAAGATATAAGACTAAATCCATTTCAAATCAGGCAGGTCGACTAACTTCAAGTTATAGATTTAGCTGTCGCTAAAATATGTTATTGTACATGAAAAATAAAGAGACACGTATGTTCTTATTTTTCAAAAAAGATAAATTTAAAGAAGTTACGCACATTTAAACTTTGAGTGGTAAAACTCGAATGAATAGTGAAAAAAAATGGTTTTGCTTGTCATTTTTTTTCTTTTGAGTATAATTTAATTTTCTTTCTTGGGTCTTGTAGATGGTCTTGTCCTCTTCAAAATCCAGTTTGAAATTTGAAAAAATATTTAAAATTATAAAAATAGAGGATGATTTTCTGAAAATAAATAAGATCAATTTTCTCAAAAAACACCACCTTTTTTTCTATCCAAATTTTTACTACAAGTTCTTAAAATAATTATGAACATTTCCTATGAATTTCAAGCGGGCTAAACCATTCTGGCAATCAGGAGAATTTTTTTTAAATATTTATTTTCGCAAATTTTTAAATTGTTAACTTGAATTTTTGAAAACAAATGAATCGCTATAACATTGTTGACGTGAACGTTAACAATTTAAAAATTTGTGAAAAGAAAAATTTCAAAAAAAAAGTCTCCTGATTGCCAGAATGGTTTAGCCCGTTTTAAATTTATAGGAAATGTTCATAATTATTTTAAGAACTAGTAGTAAAAATTTGGATAGAAAAAAAGGTGGTGTTTTTGAGAAAATTGATCTTATTTATTTTTAGAAAATCATCCCCTATTTTTATAATTTTAAATATTTTTTCAAATTTCAAACTGGATTTTGAAGAGGACAAGACCATCTACAAGACCCAAGAAAGAAAATTAAATTATACTCAAAAGAAAAAAAATGACAAGCAAAACCATTTTTTTTTCACTATTCATTCGAGTTTTACCACTCAAAGTTCAAAAGTGCGTAACTTCTTTAAATTTATCTTTTTTGAAAAATAAAAATTACGTGTCTTTTTATTTTTCATGTACAATAACATATTTTAGCGACAGCTAAATCTATAACTTGAAGTTAGTCGACCTGCCTGATTTGAAATGGATTCAATCATAAGAGGATTTGGTCCCATAAGTGCAAAAGATCCGAGAGTCGAGTGTATTGGATAAAAACAAAGCTGGAAGTTAGTTAAATTGGAGAAAAGAAGAATTGTAAATTGGTTACATATTGGATAAGAGACAAAATTGGAAATTAGTTAAATTAGTTAAACTGTTAATTCGACTACTCATGATTTAAGTATTATTGTCAATAAAGGAGCAATGCTAAATAATGATCATATGTATGAATTTCAAGAGCCATTGGGAAGACAATCAAATTTTTTTTATAATATGCAAAATACTTTGTGTTTACAAACAATTGATTTGATAGTTCCAATCGAGAAAAGTAAGCAGCACATTCAAATACTTTTTAGTGGATCTTATAAATCTGGTCATTGGATTTGTACTTATTATGATGGAATAAGCCTTTACATTTTTAATAGTCTTAATAAAAAATGTTAATAAAAAATGGCTCGGTGGGCGGACCAAGGGTACTTGGTTCGCGCCCATTAGCCTGGGATTTTTCCGGCACGTGAGATAATCTGAGCGGGAGGTTTGACGTCGAAGTATAATGATGTGCACCGTCGATTATTGTCCGGTACACACCATTAGAATTCGACTGTCGATAAACCGGTTGTACTCGGAGAGGTTTTCTACAGTTTTCCTCTCCACTGGCGAGAAAACCCATTGACGGGTGGTCCAGGCAAATGCGAGTACTCCTAACCTCAAAAGTCGTTCTGTAGAAACGCAAAAAACAAGTTGGTATATAAGAGTGTGTGTTCTGACAGTTGGCTAAGCCTGAAGTCATTAAAAAAAAAAATGATCAAAGAGATTATTTAATTAGATTATATCCTTTTGAACCACCAGTAGTTTTCACAACTGTTGATCAACAACCAGAATACAGTTTTTCTTATGGAGTATATATGCAATAGCATTTGCAACATCGTTGTTTTTTAATATTCTGCCCCACTCTGTCAATTACTATTATTGTAATATTAGAAATCATTTAATGTTAATGTTCGAAAACAATAGTTTATGTAAATTTCCCTCTGTACAACTTTCTAATAGTAGATCTTGCATAGTTGTGTATGACTGAAAGTGCCTTTTAAATGAAAAAGATATTCAACTTCAGTATGGAGAATCAAACTTTATTGAAAATTCTATTAAGAAAGAAATTTCTTTCTCAAGAATAATAAATATAATAAATGAAGGAAATATTGCATCAACAACACTTAAACAAAATAGGGCTGAAATTCAAAAAAGTTATCGTGAGAGGCAAAAATGAAAACGTACAATTGATAACGTAAATTATTAAGTGAAAAACACACTTCAACTAAGAAAAAACTTCAAGTCGAATCCAAAATAGAATATGCTGAGAAACTTAAATTAAAAAATAAAAACAGTGATACAAGTTCTTTGTCAAAAACAAAGAATACTGGATGTCAAAGAAATTATTGTGAAGGAGTATTAAAGCATCAAATTCAAAATGAGTTGAATGTTGAAAATTACCTAGGTCCGATAAATAATTACTGCACACATTGTCAAGCTAAACATTTTAAAGATGAAAAAGTTACTGGTAAAAAAGTTAGTTTTAATGACTGCTGTAGTCATGGAGGTGTTGTGTTAACTTTAATACAATATCGAGATGAATTAAGTCACTTTTCCTATGTGACGGCCGAAATTTCAGGCTATTTTCAGGAACTTTTTTTTCACAGAAAATAAAATTTAATTTTATAACTTATTTTACATGTTATAATTGGTGTCTAAAAATATACAAAAAAATTTTTTTTTAGTGATTTTTCAAATTATTTAATAATTATTTCAATGAGTCAAACATGACTCTTCTGAAAATGCACAGGTGAACGGTCGCAACGATAACTTTCTTCAGTATTGTCTGAAATAAAAAAATCAAACGTAGTTTTACTCAGTAGGCTTACTGTTATCGTGTGAACCTCAATAAACAATTTATCTTAACCCATTAACGCCCAAATGTCCAAAATTTTTGACTGAAGTTCAAGGTAAGAATTTTTATCCTAAATGATTAGAATTTTAAAAACCCTTCGGTACTAGGGGGTATTGAGGTCCGCTCTTTCAGAATCCGGGGTCAAAAAAGCATTTCGACCATCAGGGAAACCAATATGGCGCCCAAAATAGAGAAAATACCGAAAAAATCGTAAGGTTTTTTTTTTGAAACACGCTTTTCACATCAATAAGATTTTTTTGGGCGGGTCTCATGTATGCTATAGGTGGATAAAATAGTTGTACTTTCGAACTGTGTACTTGACAACTTGAAAATTCAAGACGGCGGATCCAAAATGGCAGAAAAATCAGAGCAAAATACTTGATAAATAGCAAATGCATCATCAATATTCAAAACTTGATTTAAATCATCTGAAAATTACTTCTCGGGGTTTTCGGGGTCGCTGATTACGAATATGAAGTTTAATTTTAAAAATTCAAAATGGCAGTTCCAATATGGCGGATTAAATTTTTTGAAAATCGATAAAATTGCATGAAATTACTCACTCAGAGGTTTTTGGGGTCGCTGATTACGAATATGAAGTTCAATTTTTAAAATTAAAAATGGCGGATCCAATATGGCAGATAAAATTTTTTAAAAATCGATAAAATTGCATGAAATTACTCACTCGGGGGTTTTCGGGGTCGCTGATTACAAATATGAAGTTTAATTTTAAAAATTTAAAATGGCGGTTCCAATATGGCGGATAAAAATTTTTGAAAATCAATAAAATTGCATGAAATTACTCACTCGGGGGTTTTTGCGGTCGCTGATTACGAATATGAAGTTAAATTGTTAAAATTCAAAATGGCGGATCCAATATGGCGGATAAAATTTTTTTAAAATAGATAAAATTGCATTGAATTACTTACTCAGGGGTTTTCAGGGTCGCTGATTACGAATTCTGAAAGTGCAATTTTTAAAATTTAATACTACAAATTCACAAATTTCTAGTTGTTTTGGAGATTTTATTTTGTTTGTTAACGTCACGTTTTTCTGTAGTTGCCCAACTCTTACTACGTGGAGTTCAACAAAGTTTCTAAACTTTGTCTTCTTTTTTAAAAAAATTTTTGAACAATTTTTTAATATTTTTTTGTATTTTTTAAATTTTTTGTATTTTTTAATTTTTTTGTAGGGTGTTGTGGGGTGATGTGCAACGTTTTTTTTCGTTGGACGAAAAACATGTCAAATATTTAAATTTTTAAATATTTCAAAATTGAATGACTTAGAGGCATTTTAATAGAATATTTCTGCATTATTAGATTTTAAGAATTTTAACTTTTTCCTATAAATTTTTCGCTTTTTCAAAAACGGCTGTTTTTGCATTTTCCAAAAAAGTTGGGGTGATGTGCAACACCAGTAAAATTCAGGTATGTAATGAATAAATATCGATGAAAATCTCTTTAATTATTAATTTTAGGCTTTTTCAATGTAAACTAATCAAAATCTGACAAAAAAATTTATTAAGGTATATTTGACCTCTAAAAAGTAGAGATTTTACAAAAAAAAAAATTTTTTTTGTTTTATTTTTTATTTATTTATAACTGAATAAGGAATATAATTTAAGGAAAATAACTAATCATACTTGGCTCTGTTCAATATCGAACTATAGATCAGAAATCGGCGGTGTTGCACATCCCTCCATGTTTCACATCACTCCATATCACCCTACTTTTTCATTTTTAAATTTTTTTGTGTTTTTAACTGTTTTTATATTTTACTTAAAATTTTTTATAACATTAAAATTAGTCGACCTCCACGTGGTGAGCGTAATCATCGACCCCGAAAACCCCCGAGTGAGTAATTCCATGCAATTTCATCGATTTTCAAAAATTTTATCCGCCATATTGGATCCGCCATTTTGAATTTTAACAATTTAACTTCATATTCGTAATCAGCGACCGCAAAAACCCCCGAGTGAGTAAATTCATGCAATTTTATTGATTTTCAAAAATTTTTATCCGCCATATTGGAACCGCCATTTTAAATTTTAAAAATTGAACTTCATATTCGTAATCAGCGACCCCAAAAACCCCCAAGTGAGTAATTTTATGTAATTTTATCGATTTTCAAACATTTTTATCCGCCATATTGGAACCGACATTTTGAATTTTTAAAATTAAACTTCATATTCGTAATCAGCGACCCCGAAAACCCCCGAGAAGTAATTTTCAGATGATTTAAATCAAGTTTTGAATATTGATGGTGCATTTGCTATTTATCAAGTATTTTGCTCTGATTTTTCTGCCATTTTGGATCCGCCATCTTGAATTTTCAAATTGTCAAGTACACAGTTCGAAAGTACAACTATTTTATTCACCTATAGCATACCTGAGACCCGCCCAAAAAAATCTTACTGATGTGAAAAGCGTGTTTCAAAAAAAAACCTTACGATTTTTTCGGTATTTTCTCCATTTCGGCGCCATATTGGTTTCCCTGATGGTCGAAATGCTTTTTTGACCCCGGATTCTGAAAGAGCGGACCTCAATACCCCCTAAGTACCGAAGGGTTTTTAAAAGTCTAATCATTTAGGATAAAAATTCTTACCTTGAACTTCAGTCAAAAATTTTGGACATTTGGGCGTTAATGGGTTAATAAATAACAAAATGGCGGACTGTTAAAAAAAATTTCAAAAAACGCTTGTTTTTTCGTAAGTAATTGTTTAAAAAAATAGGAAAATGTTTATCTAAAATCATGACCGAGGTTCACACGATAGCCACTCATGTGTAGAATAATGCCTTTAAATTGCAGACCGATCAGTTAAATAGATTTTGAGTAATCCTTGTCACCAGTTAGAAAAAAGTGGTTTTGAGAAAAACGCGTTTAAAGTTTTGGAAGCTGTAGCTCGCGCCCGTGCACTGTGTAATTCTACGCGCTGTAACTTTGTTAGTTTTTCAAAAACTGTCTAAAACTTTTACACGATATTTCTACGATATTGTACTTTCGAAACACGCAAAAAAATCGATTTTTTCAAACCGTCACATAGGAAAACTGCCTTACAGCTTTTGTTAATTGGGTTTCGTAAAAAATCAGGTCATTTTAAAAAGAATATTAGGCTGTATAATAATTCTTTTTTTTGCATCTTTAAATGTTAATGTAATTAATTTTAATGGCAGAAGAAGAGGACCATTCTGTTACAAAATTCAAGGTCAAATTTACTATTAAAATAATAGTGCTTTATATACGGATAAAGGTGAGGATCCATGTTTTGGTCAATTATTTATTTATTACCCAGAGGAATCAATCAGATACAGATTAAAAAGTAACGAAAATTTGGATGAAGACGGTTTAAAATCTATAGAAAATATTATGAGAAATTCTAATGCATACACAAAATCTCACATGATGATGTCAGAGGTAATTCAAATATAAGCTGAATTAGCAAGACAAATAATGAAAAAATTCCTTAGTTACAATTATTGTTCACGTTGAAAAAAGGCTTTGATAAAAATAGATACAATTATCAAAGTTTTAATGAAGTTGCTGGAATTTTCAATACAAACTCTGAAGGAGAAATACCAGAATCTTATGAAACGGTTTATAATAAATCTACAAAGGAATTAAAATTTGTTAGTAATTTAGATCCGAATGTTGAACCATGGATTTATCCCATATTTTATCCACTTGGAAAAAAGGGTTATAATATTAATATGATTCGTAGTGATAGTGATTACAGAATTAGAAATCATACTATTTCTAGGTCTGCCTACATTAAATACAAAATTGCTGTAAGAGATAAAGAATGTAATCAATTTTTATATGGAGGTAGATTGTTTTAACAATGGGTGGTTGAAAATGATGTAAAAATAGAAAAAGATAAATTAAGATTTTGTGCAAATAATCAAGCTCAACTGAGAAGTGAAAGATATAAAGGACTGATGGATTATTTACACAATCATGTGTTGGAAAATAATGTACACGTGTGAAAAACGCTTATATTGCCTTCTACTTTTTTAAGATCACCTCGAAATATGATGCAACAATATCAGGTTTCCATGGCTATTGTTGCTCGTCTTGGTAGACCAGATTTATTTATCACAATGACGTGTAATCCAAATTGGAAAGAGATACAGGAAAATGTATTCCCCTATCAAACTGCTGCTGATAGACCTGATATAGTAACTAGGGTTTTCGCATTTAAAGTTAAACATCTACCTAAACCTATTGTTGATAATATATTATTTGGAGAAGTCAAATCTTACGTTTATGTTATTGAATTTCAAAAGCGAGGATTGCCACACATTCATTTGTTAGTTATATTAAAAGAAAATTCTAAAATATTAACAGTTGAAAGTGTTGATCGCTATATTTCTGCAGAAATTCCTGGTTAAAATATCAATCCTTTTTACATAAAATAATAATGCAAAATAATATTCACGAACCTTGTGGAGATTGGTGTTTAATTGATGGGAAATGTTAAAAAAAATTTCCAAAAACTTACCAAGAAGAAACTACAATCGAAGAAAATTGCTATGTTTATTGTCGTCAAAGAAATAATAATAAAGCGTATAAACGACCAAATGGATTTATTGTTGATAATTCTAATGTTGTTCCGTATCGCCCTAAACTTTTAGAAATATTTAATTGACATATTAATTTAGAAATAGTTTCGAGTATCAAGTCTGTTAAATATTTATATAAATATATTCTCAAAGGGCATGATGATGCATCTATTGTTATCACAAATGCGAATGGTGCGGTAACTGTTAATCATAATGAAATACATCATTATGAAGAAAATAGATATGTTGGTTTAGTTGAGGCAGTTTGGACAATTCTAAGTAAACCTTTAGAGAAAAAGAGTCATAGCGTTAATCGCTTACCTATACATTTGCCAAATGAACAGAATGTTATTATTCATGAAGAAAAAGATAGTAACAGCATTTCTTTCGATTTAAATACAAAACTTTTGAATTATTTTAAACTTAACCAACGAGATAGTAATGCTCAAAAGTATTCTTATTCAGATATACCAGAGCATTATACATGGGTAACAAAATCTCTTGAATGGAAACAAAGAATTCGTAAAGTAAAAGTATAGGGAAGAATGTATTCAGTTAATCCACATCAATTGGGGATATTTCATCTTAGATTATTGTTGCTTACAGTAAAAGGAGCAACTTCTTTTGAACGTTTGGGAACAGTTAATGGAGTTGTTCATGAATCTTTTATAACTGCTTGTTTGACATTTGGACTTGTAGAAGATGATAGTGAGTGGATTAGGACAATCGAAGAAGCTGCATTATGGATGATGCCTCATTCACTTCGCCAATTATTCACAAGAATTTTAATTCAATGTCATCCTGTACATCCGGATAAACTATATATGGGAACAATTTAAGGGTCAAATGTCAGAAGATTATTAAAAAATAAACGACATTGAAGCTGAACAAAGGGCTTGTAAAAATATTAAAACAATGTTATTTAACAAAGGATATAATTTAACTGACTTTAAGGGGTTATTAGATATACAATATGAAGTTTTTACTGAACAAGTTAATGATATAAATAGCTGCGACTCTGCTTCCTAATGGAAAAACTGTTCATAAAGTTTTAGGCTTACCCGTTCCATTATACAGTGATTCATCTTCAAACATTAAAGTTCAATCTTTAAAAGGCCTCTTTTTAAAAAATATAGATGTTTTTACTTAGGATGAAGCACCAATGGCTCCAAAATATGCTTTAGAAATTATGGATTATCTATTCCAACGAACCTTTTGGTGGTAAAATTGTAATTCTAGGCAGAGATTTTCGACAAACTTTACCAATTAAAGAACGGGGTACTAAATCAGAAACAGTAAATTTATCAATAAAAATTAGTAAACTATAGAAATATTTCAAAAAATACACATTAAAAGATAATATGAGAGCTTTACCATAAGAAACGGAATTTGTAGATTTTTTACTTAAAGTTGTCAATGGTGAATTAAATGATGCAGATGATAATGTTATATTACCAGAACTTATTATTCAAAAAGGGAATAGGTACACAAAATTTAAAATAAAATTTAATCCTTTAAAGATAAAATGTTTTTAATAACTATGTGTGTATCTTTAGAGTAATATTAGAAACTTTTCGGTGTAAAAACATTTCCATTTTTAATAGCAGAAAGAAAAGGGGCGTGCGTAGCGCGCAAAAATAGTGACTAGTTATAATGTAAAAAACCTCAGCTAAAATCACAAAATGAATATCTGCAAAATTCTTTGAGTGTTATACTGTGATTTCGCAAACAATTTACTGTAAATAAAAAGTACAATTTTTTTGCTGTGAATTATTCAAATACAATGAAATTTTGCTGTATTTGTAAGGTTTTACTGTAAAAATTACAACATTTTTGTAAATTTACTACAATTATGTGTTATTACAGCAAAAACTGTAAATTCACAGTACGTTTGTACTGTAAAGTTGCTGTAAAATTACAGAAATTTCAAACAGTGTACATAATAATTATATAGAACATAATAGGTACTTTAGGAATTTGATTATGTTTAAAAATTGATCGATTAAACGAACTTACCTGTTGTGAAGTTCAATCGCAATTATATGAAGAGTTTCGTTGAGAGATATAACTATGTAGTACCGCTAGTTCACGCACGTTACCGCCACGATCTTCAGCTAAAAAATAAAGAATGGTTCGGTCCAAGGCTTCCGTGTTCTTTGTCTCGTTAGCCGCCATATATAGTTTAAAGTTTTATTTTAACAATGCTTAAATTTGGGTGGGTAAGTATTATTTGTTATAGTATTAGCGATAATTTACGGGTGGGATTATCTTTCAACGAAACCCTTCACATAATTGCGATTGAACTTCACAACAGGTAAGTTCGTTTAATCAATCAATTATATTCCGAGTTTCGTTTTCGAGATATAACTATGTAGATGTTAAGAGTTATATATTTACTTTTGTTTATAAATTTGTTTATTTACACAAGTTGTAAATACAAACAAAATATGCTTTTCTCGAACGATATAGAAATAAACAGATTAATATTTTAATTATTAATGTTAATTAGTATAATGAAAAAAATACTACATTTGTTTACTAAGACAATAAAAATGCTTCTGCAAAATTGTTTTCTGTTTCGACAATTGGCCTATTATAAAATTTGGCAAAAGTTAGGGATTCTTTCGACCAACCTGCTGTGCTTTTTATAATGCCTAAATCGACGCCTTTTTTAAGCGCAGTCGAGGTCGAAGCATGTCTCGTACTGTAGGCTTTAAATTTACTGTTAATACCACTATTTACTAAAAAGGCTCTAATCCATCTCGAAATGGTTTGTGGATTAGCTGGTTTGTAAGGATTCCTAGTGGTTAGTAGTAGATTAGCGATGTTGCCTCGAAGATGCTTCGTTTTTTCGAAATATGCTTCCAGTGTGCTTGCGACGCATAATTTAGGTTTTTCTGAAAACCTTGGTAGCAAAAGAAGTGGTTGTCGTACTCCAGGACGCGACGTTTTTATTAAACTATCGATTCTTATCGAGAAACTGTTCTCGTTTTCGATTATATTTTCTAATTTTATTAGTGCTAATGTTTGCATCCTATGTGCGGTTGCCAATGCTAATAGAATGGTTAAACGAGAAGTAAGTTGAGGTAATGATAGTGAATTTAACCCTCCTGCGCATAAAGCCGAGTATACTCGTCCAAACTAAACCGTTACCGTATGCATGAGGACGAGTATACTCGTCCAAACATATTTGTTAATAACTTTTGTTTAAATAAATATTAAGACATCGGACAAGTTGCAAATTTCTTTCAATGAACAAACGAAGCTATTTGAATTATTTAGCACACTATATATTATTTATTTAACAATAAATATTGTATATAAAATGTTTAAACAAATTGAAAAATTTCTGTTTTATAAATTAATGTTTGTTTATCGGATTTTCCAAAAATTGTTTATCAAAGGGTTTTTGGGTGCGCTGATTACGCATTTAACCTCAAAATTCAAAAATTCAAAATGGCGAATCCAATATGTCGGACAATTATATTTTTTAAAAGTGGACTTTTAAAAAAATTTATAGAATTTTACCAAAACTTATTATCAAAGGGTTTTAGAGGTCGCTGCTTGCAAACATGGAGTCAAAATGACAAAATTCAAAATGGCGGATCCAATATGGCTGAGGACAATTTTGAAAGAGTTTTCTAATCGTCCCGTCTATTGCTATCTAGGTGTTTTTGAGGTAGATAATTACGAATCTAAAGTCAAATATTCAAAAAATTCAAAATGGCGGACCCAATATGGCGGACGACAATTTTTAAAAAGTTTTGAAATCGTCCCGTCTATCTCTATCTAGGGGTTTTTGAGGTCGCTAATTACGAATCCGAGGTCAGAATTCCAAAATTGAAAATGGCGAATCCAATATGGCGGATGATAATTAAAAAAAATTAATTCGACCCTCTATCGCTATCTAGGGGTTTTCGGGGTCGCTGATTACGAATCCGATATCAGATTTTAAAAATTCAAAATGGTGGTTCCAATATGGCGGACAACATTTCCTAAAATTCATCGGATTCACTTGAAACTTGTTACTCAGGAGTTTTCGAGGTCGCTGACTACGAATCCGATATCAGATTTTGAAAATTCAAAATGGCGGATCTAATATGGCGAACATGAAACTTAAAAATCGACTGAATTGACTTAAAACTTGTTACTCAGGGGTTTTCGGGGTTGCTGATTACGAATCCGATATCAGATTTTGAAAATTAAAAATGGTGGTTCCAATATGGCTGACAACATTTCCTAAAATTTATCAGATTCACTTGAAACTTTTTACTCGGGGGTTTTCAGGGTCGCTGATTACGAAACCGACTGCAGATTTAAAAAATTCAAAATGGCGGATCCAATATAAAGAACGAAATTTGCTAAAATTCATCAGATTTACTTAAAACTTTTTACTCGGGGTTTTTGAGGTCGCTGATTACGAATCCGATTTCAGATTTTGAAAATGCATAATAGCGGATTCAATATGGCGAATGAAATTTTCTAAAATTTGTCGGATTCATTTGAAACTCGTTACTAGAGGGTTTTCGCTGATTACGAACATATGCAGTCGGATTTTACACTCCTTTATTTATTTTGTTTTTTTTATATTTTTTGTTTGTTCTCATATTGGATCCGCCATTTTCAAAATCGATATTACATTTTTAATCTACGCCATCAATAAATCCCAAATAACAACTTTTAAGTAAATCTGATAAATTTTTTAAAATGGCACCAGCCATATTCGAAACGCCACATTCTATTTTAAAAATCTAATGCTAGATTGGTAATCAGCGACCCTGAAAACCCCCGAGTAACGAGTTTCAAGTGAATCCGATGAATTTTAGAAAATGTCTTCCGCCATATTGGATCCGCCATTTTAAATTTTCATAATCTGATATCAAATTTGTAATCAGCGACCCCAAAAACTCCTAAGTAACAAGTTTCAAGTGAATCCGATGAATTTTTAAAAATGTCTGCCATATTGGATCCGCCATTTTGAATTTTCAAAATCTGATATCGGATTCGTAATCAACAACCCCGAAAACCCCCGAGTATCAATTTGTGGACAAATATGTGTGTTTTGTAGCCAAACATCTGCTTGCGTCTATACACGTCATCGACAGTTTGAGCCCACCTGCACCTTGACGTGTATACACGTCATCGACTGCCAAGGGGTTAAGGAAAATAATTATTATTATTTTTGTATGCGACTATTCTAATTAATTACATTATTACTATTATTTATTTAATAAAACATTAAATTTAACAATCATTCCGAGTCAGTAATTGTTCCAATAAAAATACTATTATTTATTACTTTTTTTAACAATGGACTTTAAATAAAATAAACAAAAACAAATTGAAATTTTTAAAAAAAATTTTTAAATGCTTATTGTTGTTCCATTTTCAAACTACACATAATAAATTGCTAATATTGGATCTGACATTTTTAATTAAGGAATTTTGACTTTATATCGTAATCAGCGACCTCGAAAACCCCTAGATAGCGATAGATGGGTCGATTTGAAAACTTTTTCAAAATTGTCGTCCGCCATGTTGGGTCCGACATTTTGAATTTTGGAATTCTGACCTCGGATTCGTAAGCAGCGACCCCGAAAACCCCTAGATACTGATCGCCGTGCAAATTCTACATCCTGAAAAATGGATGCATTTGCAAGCGACTTTGTGGGTAGAAACGTATGCGCAGGAGGGTTAATGGATACAATTCGACAATTGTTTTTAAAACTGGGGAAACGTCCCAGGTTTCTTCATAACGAGGTTTTGTAGGTCTCATTCGGAAGACTCCGCGAAAGAACCGTGACACAGTTGTCCCTTGTAAAACGTTTTCACCGATTAACAACCCTAATATTGCTCGGCAGTTGTTGAGACTACCATAGGATGCCCCATCGTGAAAACGTTCCGTCAACCATTCCAATGCCTGATTTCCACTTGCTTCGTAAACATTTATTCCGTTCTTAATACAAAATGATAACCATTGCTTGATGGCCACAGAATATTGTTTGATGGTAGATTCTGCTAACGATGCTATCAAGATATTTATTGTCTGTGCCGGAATGTTTTTCCTTCGAAAGGCTTCCCTGATACTTTTGCTACCATCAGTGTTAGAGACCTGGACAGCGGATGTTGAAGAGACCTGCATGGAGACAATAACAAATCATTTGACGGTTGAAATAATATTGGTGGTTCAATAAATAGAGGCACCAGCAATGGGTACCACGGTTGTGAAAACCATTTTAGAAAAACTATAATTCCTTGCGCCTGGTCCGCTATAATTTTTCGCATTACTTTGAGAATCATCGAGAATGGAGGAAACGCATAGAAATCGAAATCTTTCCAGTTTAATGTAAATGCATCTACCACGAATGCTTCCGGGTCTCGATGCCATAAGCAGTATTTTTCACACTTGGCATTACATCTTGATGCGAAAAGGTCTAGATTTGGAGCTCCGAAAGATTTAACTACCTGCGAATAAGCTATGTCTGATAATTCCTATTCTGTATTGATGTTTCTATTACGCGAACCCCGATCGGCCTCGATGTTATCTTTCGACGCGATATATGACGCAAACAGCCATAATTTTCGCTGTGCGCACCAAGACCAAATTTTTCGCGTTACTTCGTTAAGCTTTGGGAATTGGACTCCGCCCATTCGGTTTATATAAGAGATAGCTGTTATGTTGTCAATTCTCAACAGTATTTTGCAATCTCTTAGGTTTTTTGCGAAACATTTAAGGCCGAGATAGGCCGCTAACAACTCTAAGTAGTTAATATGCTCTTTTCTTTCTAGATCTGGCCAAAACCCATGAGTAAGTTCGTTTTTACAAAACGCTCCCAAACCTAATCCTGAGGCGTCTGAAAAAATTTCAAATTTGTAATTTCCAGATCTGATAGGGTTCGATGTTTTAGAAATGGTATTTAACCACCAGTCAAACTCTGTAATCAACGCACTACTTATTTCGAATTTTTGATCATAGTTTCCCTGACTTCTCAACAAACCCAGATATCTATGACGTTCAAACGACTTTGTATGCAACCAACCGTACTCTACTGCTGGACATGCAGCAGTTAGAGATCCAACTAATTGCGCAAAATCCCTGATACGACAACTTGCTTTATTTTTAATTTCTTTTATTTTTGCGAGTATTTTTTCTTTTTTCTTTTCAGGAAGTTCAATTGTCATTTTTAATGAATCCAAAATGAAACCTAAATATTGACATTTTTTACCAGGGGTGAAATCACTTTTTTCGTAGTTAATGACGAAACCTAGATTAACAAGAATCTCAATAGTCTTTTGAACGTTGATTTGACATGAATTGTACACTACCGTCCAAAAGTATCAGGACGATTGCATTCGACTCTATGAAAAAACATGCCATCACTTTTTCAATCATATCTCGGAAATAAAAGGAGGTACAAAAAAAATTAAATACGGTTAGAAAGCTGATTGAATTCTGCGTAAAATAAGCCGTCTTTAAAGTCATTTCGTTAATTATTTTTTAAGTTGTAGAGTGAGAAAGAAATAAAAAAAAATATCATATTTTCTTATTTTTGTCTCTTGACTTCAACTTTTTCAAAAATCTAGAAAAATTTAGATAAAATTTTTCTAAAAACACAGAAATCTTTGTTAGAATTTCAGCTTTAAAATAAGCCTTCGAAAATTAAAAAAGGTTAATCCGTCTTTGATGTATAATTAAAAATGTAAAGCCGTGTTTCGACCGATTGGTGCATTGAAATTCAACAGTGACGACTCGATTGTAACTTCGCGCGGCAGCGAATGAGAGAGAAAGCAGGGACGAATTGATGCGGGGGAACGATGAACTTTTGAGTTTCTTTATATTACTCGTGAAACATAATTATTTATTATTCTCCACCAAAAATTCGTCCCTGTTTTCTCTCTCATTCGCTGCCGCGCGAAGCCAGAATCGAGTCGTCACCGTTTAATTTCAATGCACCAATCGGTCGAAACACGGCTTCACATTTTTAATGATATATCGAAGACGGAATAACCTTTTTTAATTTTCGAAGGCTTATTTTAAAGCTGAAATTCTAACGAAGATTTCTGTGTTTTTAGAAAAATTTTATCTAAATTTTTCTAGATTTTTGAAAAAGTTGAAGTCAAGAGACAAAAATGAGAAAATTTGATAAATTTTTTTATTTCTTTCTTACTCTACAACTTAAAAAATAATTAACGAAATGACTTCAAAGACAGCTTATTTTACGCAGAATTTAACCAGCTTTCTAACCGTATTAAAGTTTTTTTTACCTTCTTTTATTTCCGAGATATGACTAAAAAAGTGATGGCATGTTTTTTCATAGAGTCGAATGTAATCGTCCTGATACTTTTGGACGGTAGTGTAAGTTTTGCCTAAGCAGAGCCAATCGTCTAAGTAAACCACTGACATGAGGCCTGATTTTCTTAGTAAATTTGCGACCGGTTTAAGTAATTTCGTAAACACCCATGGGGCAGTACACAACCCGAACGGAAGACAAGTGAATTCAAATAATTGGCCCTTCCAGGAAAATCTTAAGAATTTTCTATTGCTGACCTGAATTGATATTAAATTAAAAGCATCTCGAAGATCTATACTCGCCATGAACGAGTCTGAAAGTAATTTTATTGCCGTTCTAATGTCCTCCATTTTAAATTGGTCAGTAGTAATAAATTTGTTTAGTTTTTTTAAATTTAAAACAAACCTTGTAGATCTGTTAGATCTATCTACTAAAAAATAACTTGATTAAAACTGACCAGCACATGAAGAACATTTTTTGATGGCACCTTTACCTTCCAGTCGACTAATAGCATCGCAGTATTTTATTTCTTCTATACCACTTACCACGGGTTCGTGAGGTATACTGTCCTGAATTGGAACATTATCGAAGGGTATCTCATAACCCTCTCTAAAATTTAAAACTACTCTATCATTTGTAATTTGGACCCAGGCGCTTAAGAATTTTTTTAGTCTTCCTGCAAATCGACCTATTGCAATTATTTCTGCGCTAGCTGTTGACGATGGTCCTGTTCCTGACGATTGGGTTGACGATTGAACTGACGATAGCCTGGATTCTGACTTCTCTCCTTCTGGTACCTGCCGTGGTATAGTTCTCGTTGGTTGTTTTTCGATTTGTATCCCGCCTGAAAAAACGGTCGATTTCGAGCAGGCGGTGCTCTACAGTTTCCCGTAGTCGAGGGTTTCGCCGGAAATTTCTTTGTTTGTTGTTGTGGTTTTAACGTCAACCCAACTTTTTCCATGGATTTGGCCGATTTTATGCGTAATGAAAGGTCCTTTCCGAACAAGAATGTGTCGGTTTTTTCTTTCTCAAAAAGTTCTTTGGCTTTTTTTTCTAGACTTGGATACACAAATGTCTTCCTAGTTTTCGACATTCGATGAAACTATTCTGATAATAATTTACCTGCGTCGAGAAAACATTTAAGGGCTTCTGATCTCTGTGCTTCGTCACTTTTATTACGTAGTTACACAAATACACCATTACCCAAAGCAAATATAGCTGATCCTAGAACATTTTGGTCGGCGGCAAAAAACTTGTCTCTTTTCTTAACTGAGTCGTTAATGGAAGCTTCTGCTTTCGCATTCATCTCTGGCGCCTCGAAATGATAATTAACCTTGCGCGCATTATTCTTTAGCAGCGATTGTTTATCTTCTTTTTTCAAACCTTCTCTTGACCAAATTCCCCAGCGATTGCCAATTTCCGAATGCAAAAACAAATCGTTATTTTCTGCTGAGCCTGATTTTTCTCCAAGAAGTTCTAACGTTTCGTTGTCGAGGAGAACGTCTTCTGGTTTTTTATCGTCTTTATTTTCTTCGGGTTTATCTGAATCATAACGTAAACTTCTGACAGACGATGAGCGAGACCTCTCTGTAGAGGAATCTGAACCTGTAAAGATCAGAAGAAAGAATATCTTTAAACCTGCTATAGGTTAAGTCGGTTTCTGTTTGACCGATTTATCACACGCATAAATCCACACAGATGTGACTGGCGCTGTGTATGCACGGTATGTACCTCCCCTTGTGAGGTCCCACCGCCATTTTTGGCACGGTTTATCTCATCACTATAAATGAGCCTACCGCCCTATTGTTGTTTATACTTACGAGATCTTTCTCGCCAATACTGATCGTCCTCGTAATAACGCCTGCCGATTTGTTCCTGATCAAATCGATCTTCTAAAGTATACCGTCTCTCTGGCGGTGCGTAGAAATTTCGACGCATTTCTTGTTTTAGACGTTTAACTTCCTTTTTCAGGTCTTCCATCTCACTCGAACGATGCTGTGAAGGCGATCTAGACCTATGTTTCATTTTTCGTGATGTTTTTTCCATTTAATAAATAAATTATATCACTTTTTACTGCAGCTAAACAACTATTGATGTGGCGTAACTTGCACGAAAAAACGTTATGGCGGCTAACGAGACAAGGAACATGGAAGCCTTGGACCGAACCATTCTTTATTTTTTAGCTGAAGATCGTGGCGGTAACGTGCGTGAACTAGCGGTACTACATAGTTATATCTCGAAAACAAAACTCGGAATATAGGCGTGTAGTCAATTTACGGAATTTTCAATTTACGGAAAAAGAAAACGATCAAGGTTTTGGTGCCCGACGTAGAAGATTTGATATAAGGGAATGCGTACAATAAAGTTGTAGTAAAAACTCGGTAGATGTCGACAATGCTATTTTTGAGAATTAAAAAGTTTCCGGAATCTAATTCCCTATCAAAATATTATAATTAAATAAAATAAACTCATCTAAAAATACAATCAATTAATTAGTTAATTAATTAATTAAACGTAATTATTACACTATGATTAATAATAAACACAGTGACATTAAACTTAACTGCGTCTTTAAATAAGAAAATTGTTTCAATACTTAATTAACAAATGAATTAAAACAATTTTTTAACAATAAAAATATTTTTAAAATATAAATAATTATAATTAAAAAAGAGATAAATTAATTTTAATTAAGGAAGATTTCGACTATATCAGCAATTAGTGACATCTATTAGACGTCAATTGAACTCTTTGGTTTAGAGTCAGGTGTTATTCTTAAGATAATTATTCCGATATGGTTGTCGGTAAATAATTATATTTTTAAATTTAATTTTTGATCTGAAAAAATAAGCTGCGTGAACGACTGCACTGTGCATCTGTGAGGACTCGAACCCCAGTTAATAGCTGCCTTTCGCGGGACTAACGCCTACCAATGCACCATGCCAACACAGCCTGGACGTTCACGTTTCTTATAATCTCAGATCAAGCCCATACACTAGTCGAAGAGCTGTATAGTTAATGTAGGAAATTATTTGCTGATTAAGAATTTTAATTAAGGAAGATTTCGACTATATCAGCAATTAGTGACATCTATTAGACGTCAATTGAACTCTTTGGTTTAGAGTCAGGTGTTATTCTTAAGATAATTATTCCGATATGGTTATCGGTAAATAATTATATTTTTAAATTTAATTTTTGATCTGAAAAAATAAGCTGCGTGAACGACTGCACTGTGCATCTGTGAGGACTCGAACCCCAGTTAATAGCTGCCTTTCGCGGGACTAACGCCTACCAATGCACCATGCCAACACAGCCTGGACGTTCACGTTTCTTATAATCTCAGATCAAGCCCATACACTAGTCGAAGAGCTGTATAGTTAATGTAGGAAATTATTTGCTGATTAAGAATTTTAATTAAGGAAGATTTCGACTATATCAGCAATTAGTGACATCTATTAGACGTCAATTGAACTCTTTGGTTTAGAGTCAGGTGTTATTCTTAAGATAATTATTCCGATATGGTTATCGGTAAATAATTATATTTTTAAATTTAATTTTTGATCTGAAAAAATAAGCTGCGTGAACGACTGCACTGTGCATCTGTGAGGACTCGAACCCCAGTTAATAGCTGCCTTTCGCGGGACTAACGCCTACCAATGCACCATGCCAACACAGCCAGGACGTTCACGTTTCTTATAATCTCAGATCAAGCCCATACACTAGTCGAAGAGCTGTATAGTTAATGTAGGAAATTATTTGCTGATTAAGAATTTTAATTAAGGAAGATTTCGACTATATCAGCAATTAGTGACATCTATTAGACGTCAATTGAACTCTTTGGTTTAGAGTCAGGTGTTATTCTTAAGATAATTATTCCGATATGGTTGTCGGTAAATAATTATATTTTTAAATTTAATTTTTGATCTGAAAAAATAAGCTGCGTGAACGACTGCACTGTGCATCTGTGAGGACTCGAACCCCAGTTAATAGCTGCCTTTCGCGGGACTAACGCCTACCAATGCACCATGCCAACCAGGGAGTAAGACTAAGGAGACTGAACTGAGTGTGTGAAGTCTCTCAAAAATAAAACCTTTTTCTGTAGGGGAACTATACTCGCAGAATGACAAAACTTATGCTCCGCGCGCATGCGCAGTACATGCGCATATTGCCCTCTCTTTTTATATCGTAAAATATGAGCAAGTGAGAAAACAAAAACATATCAATAGGTTATGGTTGTGTTTTGACACATGATTCTTAAAATAAAATTACAAAATTATGGTTTGTTGTATCCCAGGATGGAAAACATCATATTACAATGATCGACAAACGAATAAATTAACTTATTGATAAGTCTTATGTGACATTTAAAGTTGTTTATTTATAAAGTATATAATTAAAGTAAAATACAAATTTCGTAAATATATTATTTATTTATAAATTGTTCAATTGTTTCCATAAAGAATAAAACACTTTGTAGTTATATACCACAAAAATTTATTCTGAACATTTATAAATATTTCATTATATTATTAATATATTACTTATCACTGAAAAATATACCCTCTTTAGTATATATTTTTGTATACACATATATATTTATTAAATTAATTTTTTTTCAATTTATTAATAGTTATTATTAATAATATTCCTGAAACGCACAACATTCAAAAACATTAAACATAACCTTCTCAACTTGTATCCAGTCATGATTTTCTTAGTCATCTGAGTTACTGAGAAAGACAGAGACAAATATATTGCGTGTGCGCATGCGCGAAAACCATAATTTTCGGTCTTACGTATAGTTTCAATGCGACGAATGGTTTCACTTCCATAGCATTAGTTCAGTCTCCTTAGTCTTACTCCCTGATGCCAACACAGCCTGGACGTTCACGTTTCTTATAATCTCAGATCAAGCCCATACACTAGTCGAAGAGCTGTATAGTTAATGTAGGAAATTATTTGCTGATTAAAAATTTTAATTAAGGAAGATTTCGACTATATCGGCAATTAGTGACTTCTAGTAGACGTCAATTGAACTCTTTGGTTTAGAGTCAGGTGTTATTCTTAAGATAATTATTCCGATATGGTTGTCGGTAAATAATTATATTTTTGAATTTAATTTTTGATCTGAAAAAATAAGCTGCGTGAACGACTGCACTGTGCATTTGTGAGGACTCAAACCCCAGTTAATAGCTGCCTTTCGCGGGACTAACGCCTACCAATGCACCATGCCAACACAGCCTAGACGTTCACGTTTCTTATAATCTCAGATCAAGCCCATACACTAGTCGAAGAGCTGTATAGTTAATGTAGGAAATTATTTGCTGATTAAGAATTTTAATTAAGGAAGATTTCGACTATATCAGCAATTAGTGACATCTATTAGACGTCAATTGAACTCTTTGGTTTAGAGTCAGGTGTTATTCTTAAGATAATTATTCCGATATGGTTGTCGGTAAATAATTATATTTTTGAATTTAATTTTTGATCTGAAAAAATAAGCTGCGTGAACGACTGCACTGTGCATCTGTGAGGACTCGAACCCCAGTTAATAGCTGCCTTTCGCGGGACTAACGCCTATCAATGCACCATGCCAACACAGCCTGGACGTTCACGTTTCTTATAATCTCAGATCAAGCCCATACACTAGTCGAAGAGCTGTATAGTTAATGTAGGAAATTATTTGCTGATTAAGAATTTTAATTAAGGAAGATTTCGACTATATCAGCAATTAGTGACATCTATTAGACGTCAATTGAACTCTTTGGTTTAGAGTCAGGTGTTATTCTTAAGATAATTATTCCGATATGGTTGTCGGTAAATAATTATATTTTTGAATTTAATTTTTGATCTGAAAAAATAAGCTGCGTGAACGACTGCACTGTGCATCTGTGAGGACTCAAACCCCAGTTAATAGCTGTCTTTCGCGGGACTAACGCCTACCAATGCACCATGCCAACACAGCCTGGACGTTCACGTTTCTTATAATCTCAGATCAAGCCCATACACTAGTCGAAGAGCTGTATAGTTAATGTAGGAAATTATTTGCTGATTAAGAATTTTAATTAAGGAAGATTTCGACTATATCAGCAATTAGTGACATCTATTAGACGTCAATTGAACTCTTTGGTTTAGAGTCAGGTGTTATTTTTAAGATAATTATTCCGATATGGTTGTCGGTAAATAATTATATTTTTGAATTTAATTTTTGATCTGAAAAAATAAGCTGCGTGAACGACTGCAACGGCTGCGTTGGCATGGTGCATTGGTAGGCGTTAGTCCCGCGAAAGGCAGCTATTAACTGGGGTTCGAGTCCTCACAGATGCACAGTGCAGTCGTTCACGCAGCTTATTTTTTCAGATCAAAAATTAAATTCAAAAATATAATTATTTACCGACAACCATATCGGAATAATTATCTTAAGAATAACACCTGACTCTAAACCAAAGAGTTCAATTGACGACTAATAAATGTCACTAATTGCTGATATAGTCGAAATCTTTCTTAATTAAAATTCTTAATCAGCAAATAATTTCCTACATTAGATAAATTAATTGATTAATGGAAATTAATCTATACGACAAGGTTTTAATTCCGAAAAATATAATGGAATAAAGATATTAAAGAAAAACTTTGAACAATTTTCACGCAACAATTAGTAATTAATAATTAATTTTCTGTTAATTTAATAATTAATTACAAATTTAAAGACAATTTTATAAATAATTACAATTACAATTTTAGAATCTTCGTAAATTTGCATTGCAAATTTGGGAAGTTGCTATTGCGAACTTGCTGCAAACATGCTGCAAAATGTTGTGATATCTGGGCACTACGTCATTTTGACACCAAACTTTAAATTTTGAATAATTGTGCATTAAAACATTTTTTTTGCAATTATTATCCTGACAAAAAATTGTAATTAATTTTCGAATCAGAGTAATTTCTAATAGTCAAACATAACCTCACTTTCAACTGACTACGGATATTAATTTACACGTCAAGGTTTCAATTCCTAAAAATATAATAAAATGCCAAAATTAAAGAGGAACTTTAAACAATTTTCATGTAACAATTGGTAATTTATAATTAATTCTCTGTTAATTAAATTATTAATTACTAATTTATAGTTTTTTTCTCCTCACGTGAGTACTTCGTCATTTTGGCGAAAAATTTTAAATTTTAAATAATTGTTTATTAACAAAAAATTATTTTTTTCTTCAATAACAATTTTAAATGGCACTTTTAATAATATTCTCATTATTATTGGACTCAATAATTATGGTAGGGTAATTTTTTTAATTTCACTGGTCTTTAAAAGTAGGATTTTTAAACAAATAAAAATTTTTTATTCTAATAATTTTGGCATTTGCCTGCTTTTCAAAAAATATTTATGAAGCTGTGAATAAATTATGCACTCAACAAATTAAAAAATTTGGGACAATATTCTCTTTTTAGAAATTATTATTGGCGCCCTAAAAATTTGTTTAAAAAAAACAGGAAAATTATATAAAAAGTAGAAAAAATACGTTTGCAAATTTAATACATAATTTATGATTGCAATTATTATCCTGATTAAAAATTGTAATTAATTTTCGAATCAGAGTAATTCCCAATAGTCAAACATAACCTCACTTTCAACTGACTACGGATATTAATTTACACGTCAAGGTTTCAATTCCTAAAAATATAATAAAATGCCAAAATTAAAGAGGAATTTTGAACAATTTTCATGTAACAATTGGTAATTAATAATTAATTCTCTGTTAATTAAATTATTAATTACAAATTTATAGTTTTTTCCTCCTCACGTGAGTACTACGTCATTTTGGCGCAAAATTTTAAATTTTAAATAATTGTTTACTAACAAAAAATTATTTTTTTCTTTAATAACAATTTTAAATGGCACTTTTAATAATATTCTCATTATTATTGGACTCAATAATTATGGTTGGGTACTTTTTCCAATTTCACTGGTCTTTAAAAATACGATTTTTAAACAAATAAAAATTTTTTATTCTAATAATTTTGGCTTTTGCCTGCTTTTCAAAAAATATTCATGAAGCTGTGAATAAATTGTGCACTCAACAAATTAAAAAATTTGGGACATAATATTCTCTTTTTAGAAATTATTATTGTCGCCCTAAAAATTGGTTTAAAAAAACAGGGAAATTATATAAAGAGTAGAAAAAATACGTTTGCAAATTTAATACATAATTTATGATTGCAATTTCCAATAGTCAAACATAACCTCACATTCAATTGACTATATTGAAATTATTTTATATAAATTACAATATTATTATATATTTCCTTCATATTAAGTTATTTAACATTGTAAAAATTAACGATTTATTAATTTTAATTACTTTTTATCACTTCTTAATTTTTATTTTAAATTTTCTTAAAAAAGGAAAATTCTTTACTAGATCATATGATTTATTTTGTGGTTTGTAAATTGTTTTGATAAAAATAATTAATTTATAATTTTTATAAAAATTGTTTAAGAAGTTATTTGTAAATTCTCTTGTTTAATTATTTAAATTGTGCTTCTATAAATTTTAATCTGATTGTAGAAAAAAAATTTATCTGAGTCTAATAACTTTTTTTTTCTAATTTATGTTGGCAATCCTTCCTGCTGCTCTATTCTGTTTTTGTATACATTTTGATCTGTCGTTACAGAACTTTTAACCTAAAAATTCCTTTTTTTTACGTCAAAATGTCTGACTTGCAGAATAATATACGTAAGTTTTTTGTCCTTAATATTAAATAACAAGTATTTTTTTGTTTATATAGCCTTTTTTATAGTAAGTGCCATAAATTCAATAAATTTATTTATATCATATAATTTGCAGCGCCTGATTCAACGACATCCTTATCATCATCACCTCCATCTGAATCAAATTCGCCTGTGTCTTCACCTCCTGGGTCACCCTCCTCATATTAAACAGCTCTCGCTTCACCTAAACCTCCTGAAAGTTTATCACCTCCTACGTCACCCTCTTCATTTTATTCAGCGCTATCTTCACCTGCACCTCCTGAAAATTTATCACCTCCTTCGTCACCTTCATTCAAGTACTTTACTTCAGATGCTTCTCTTATTCAATTTGGTGAAGTATCATCTACGGAAAATGAGAATAATCTTCCTGACCTGAAGTAATGTTTCCATTTAAAATCTTGTGAATTTCTGTAAAAAAATAAAATAGATAATAAGTAAATAAATAAAATAAAAGTTTGGCTTTTTTAAGGTTTCCTGACATTTTTTATAATTCTTACTAAAGGGCTTTATATACATATATTTCCGTTTAATCATGATGTTTATAGATCCTGACTATTTCTCACTGAATTCATTTTTTTATTTTACAGTATAAAGAGAAAAAAACCTTGTCAAATTAAATGAATAATTATTTTCTGCAATTAATATTCTGATATCAAAATTTAATTAACTTTGGAATCAGAGTAATTCCCAGGAGTCAAACATAACCTCACTTTCAACTGATTACGGATATTAATTTACACGTCAAGGTTTCAATTCCTAAAAATATAATAAAATGCCAAAATTAAAGAGGAACTTTGAACAATTTTCATGTTACAATTGGTAATTAATAATTAATTCTCTGTTAATTAAATTATTAATTACAAATTTATAGTTTTTTTTCTCCTCACGTGAGTACTATGTCATTTTAGCGCAAAATTTTAAATTTTAAATAGTTGTTTATTAACAAAAAATTATTTTTTACTTTAATAACAATTTTTAATGGCAGTTTTAATAATATTCTCATTATTATTGGACTCAATAATTATGGTTGGGTAATTTTTCCAATTTCACTGGTCTTTAAAAGTAGGATTTTTAAACAAATAAAAATTTTTTATTCTAATAATTTTGGCATTTGCCTGCTTTTCAAAAAATATTTATGAAGCTGTGAATAAATTATGCACTCAACAAATTAAAAAATTTGGGACAATATTCTCTTTTTAGAAATTATTATTGTCGCCCTAAAAATTGGTTTCAAAAAAACAGGGAAATTATATAAAGAGTAGAAAAAATACGTTTGCAAATTTAATACATAATTTATGATTGCAATTATTACCGTGATAAAAAATTTTAATTAATTTTCGCATCAGAGCAATTCCCAATAGCCAAAAATAACCTCACGTTTAATTTACTACGGAAAATAATTTATTCGATAAAGTTTCAATTCCGGAAAATATAATATGGAATACCGACATTAAAGAAGATCTTTGCACGATTTTTATGCAAAGCGGATTTAACGAAACTTGGGCGATAAAATTTAAATTTTCAGACTTCGCACTCGGTAAATAATTTTAAAAAGTAGCAAAAATTAGTTCTTAAACTAGTAAAAGTAGCTATTGAAGAATTAAACTTGACAAAAAAAAGTTCGTTTTAGACACTTCACAAATAACTGACAAAAATTTCCTTTTAAATTTTATTTTCCTAACTTTTTCTTCATTTTCATGATAAATGTTTACTTCTTTCTTATCCTTCCAATAAATTGGGATAAATTTTCGAATAGCCCAACCCACAGTTACCCGTGTAGAAATTTCCATATTTAGGCCGTAACATGGCATGAAACCTGATTAGGGCCATGGTTAAATTTCTACACGGGTAAAACACGTTGGAGGGGTATTGTGGGTTGATCTATTGGAACTGCACCCATAAATTGAATTTCTGCAACAAATTTAATTATTTATTAAAAAAATTGTAATATTTATAAAAATTATTTAATTCTTTGAAAGAATTTTACATAAATTTTTAAACAATTGATTTCTTTCGATTAATTTTGTACAAATTTTATTTTCAACAATTCACTTCCTAAGAAATTTTTATTATTCATTAAATTAATTCAATTCTTACGAAGATTTTTACAAAATTTTTTAAAATAATTTATTTCTGTTTAGAAATTTTATGGAAATAGTAGATACTAAAGAACATTTAAGTGCGAAAAGTTTTTTAAAGTAATTAAATTTTACAAAGAATTCTATCAAAATTCTTCACAATAATTTAATGTCTGTGTTGTATTTTATTAAATTTTTTTAAAAATAATTGAATTCATAAAGAGCATTTTATTATTTATCACAATATTTAAAGTTTTTGTAAAAAATTGAAATCTTCTAAAGACTTTTAAAAAACATTCTTTTAAATAATTAATTTTTTTGGTATTGAAGCAAAACTTTTAAGAATAATTACATTTTTCAATCAATTCCGTTCAAATTGTAGTAAAAATAATTGAATTTCTGACGAGAATTTTATTGTATATGGAAATAATTAAATTATTGCTATGTTTAAAAAGAATTTAATTGCTGTGATAAATTTTATTATTAATTCAATTTCGGTGAAAATTTTATCATTTACGAAAATAATTGTATTTGCATGAATTTTACCAATTTTTTTAAATAATTGAATTCTTTTGCGAAATTTCATAAAAGTACTACATATTGAAAATAATTAAAATTGAATTTAAAGTTTAAAAATTAAAAATTTATGTATATATTTTCTTTAAATTCAACAATCTTGCAGTCTTTTCTATTTTCAATACTTTTTTCCACGGAGTCCTGTTTTCGCTTCACTACAATATATTCTATTTTTTTTAATCTGCATTTTCCCCACGTTTTCATCTGCTTCTGTTCTTTTTTGTTTTTCTTCAGTCTGCTTTTGTGCAGAAAAGTAAGGACTGGTGACTTCCTCGCTTTGCTCTTCCCCAATCTCTTTGACATCAGCTACTTCTTCTAGAAAGTAGGGACTTATAACGTCATCATTTATTGTACAATTCATTTCTGCTTCGGTATTTTCTATGTCGTTATTAGCATTACTTAATTTGTGCCATGTTGCATTATAATTTAGTAATGCTAATTTTGACAATAGAAAAACTCCACATTTATCGCAATGTATTTGCTTTTGCTTCTTTTCTTTGAAGCATTCCACTGCAAATAGTAAAAACATTATTAATTTTTTCTGCTCTCTAAAACTGAATCAGTGAAATTTGACTGAAAATCAGTGACTCTTTTCTGGCGATTAGAATCAGTGAAATTTCACTGAAGATCAGTTGAAAATGATTGAAATTTTAGTAATTTTTCACTGATTGAACAATTAAAAAAGTACTAATATTTTCAATATGTGTAACAGAAATTTTTAGTACTTTTTTAATTGGCGAATGAGTGGAAAATGACTGAAATTTCAGTTATTTTTAACTGATTTTCAGTGAAATTTCCCTGATTGAAATCGCGAGAATAGAGTCACTGATTCTCAGTCTAATTTCACTGATCATCAGTGGAATTTTACTGATTCAGATTTAGAGAGTGTAACTTTAGAAAAAAGAAAATCAAAATTAGACGTTTGTAAATGGAGGAAGAAAGAAACAAGGGATATGTTTCTGCCTTATTTCATCATACTTCATTTCCACCTTACTCTCACCATACTTTTACTACATCCACACCTAAGTCGTACTTCACTTTCTTTCTACCCTCAGCTGACTTTGATCAATTCAGATTCAATCTACTTTCCTATTACCCTCACAGTTACCACACTTTCACTCCACTTTCACATCGCATTCAATTCCACTTTAAATAAACTCATCATTTTTATTCACTATACTCATGCTTACTTCACTGTAACATCACCGTCAACTCAACTTTTCTTACACTAATGCTTCACATTCACTTCAATTACACACTTCTTCACCCTCACCCCACTTGATTCACGCTTTGAATTCACTTCATTGTTACTGCACTCTTATTACACTTTTACTTCTCTTTATCTACACTTTATATTCACTCCACTTTCACATCAATTTAACCACGCTCACATTTTCATTCACATCTTTCACACACTTATTCACCCTCATCTCATTCCTTCTTCACTTTTACTTCATCGTTGTCATCATCATCATCATTATCGTTGCGATATTTACTAAGAGAGTTGGGACTCAACTTAAAAGAAAAAAATGTACCTGGTGAGGGATTAGGAGCTGGTGGTTCTTTCCGTTCAGATCCATCTGCCACTATTTTGTGAATAGTTTCCAGATGCCTGTTAAGCGAGCTGGACCGTGTAAACTGTCTATCACACAAGTAGCAAACGTTTTGTTTTCCATCTTCCAGTTCAATTATTGAATCTGAAGTAAAATTATAATTGGTATTATTATAAAATGATTGGAAGGGAGACTAAGGATATGTTTACACCTTCGGTAGAAATTTCCAGAACTTATTTTTTCTAAGTTGGGGTGATTCTGCCAAGGAAATTACAGTAATTTAATTTTTTAAAGAGAATTTAAGAGAATATTGGAAATTTAAGTTTATTTATTTAAATAATGTATAGGAGAGAGTAGGCTACATTGAACCAGCGTCAACAGTGAACCTCTTCAATTTTCTGAGAAATTTTCTGTGCAATTTTTTCTTATTCAATGTATAAGTTAGTATTACCGAAGCAGACTATGTCCAAAATTTTCCGGCACGTAGGTTTATTATTTGCAAAGAAAAACTAAAAAAAAATAGTTTTTCACGTACAAAACAAAAAATTTGGTGGAATTATAATGACGTTTTTTTGTTGAAATAGGAACTTTTAAAAATTAGTAAACTTGTGATTTATTTCGCTTCAATATTTACTTCAATATTCCGATGTGATAAAGAATTTTAAATCTTACATTTTATTATAAACAATTTTTGTTGTGAATGTCATGTGTATACAGTGTGTGCGGCATCAATGAACTACCCGAAAAAGCAAAGAATTTTCAATTTTAAGAGTGGTAAAGTTGTTTGCTCTACTAATTAGTAAGAAAAATGCTGGAAGACATGCTTTTATCGCAATTGTGAACGAGAAAAACTTAAAATGGCACTTTTGCTACTTAACCTAACATAGAAATATTTTAATCTCCTATGTTAACAAATAATAACAATTTAATAACTATTTTCTATTTTTTTGAGTGGAAAATAAAATTTTTTACAATGTGTAAGTGAAAATATTATTTTAGAAGTAAATTGTAGTGCTTTATTAGAGGTGGTTCAATGTAGACACATATCCTTCAAAATAAGAAAAGTGTAACTGATTAGAAAAAAATTAAAGTCATTGTTTAATCATAATAATTTGTGTTTGTAACGTGTGTATTAACTAAAGGAGTACTTCAGTTTTACTTTAATACAAAAACCTGATCAAAATTTGTAAAATATAATTAGTTCTTGGACTTTATAAAAAAACCTGGTTCAATGTAGCCTACTCTTCCCTATTTATTATATTTATTAATATAAATATATATAATTTAGCACGATTGCGATATTTTATAAGGTTTATAAAATATGCGTAACTTAGTGCGAATAAAAGTTTAGATACTTTTGAAGAGACGCATGCTTATTCCCGAAATCTTTTTTGACCAAATAGTTATTTGATATAAAACTACTTAACTTGAAATTCACATAATATGCACATTATTTGACATAAATTTCATTGCACACAAAAACCATTTAAAATAAATATCATTTGTCATAGAATTCATTAAACATAAATATTATGATACATAAAACTCAGATAACTTAATTTCCATTTGACATAAAAATTATGTAACATAAATTTCTATTGACATAAAAATCATTTAACATAAATTTCTTTTGACATAAAATTCATTTAACGCAAATTTTATTTGTTATAAAATTCATTTGACATCAATTTCATTTGGCATAAATGTCATTTAACGTAATTCTCATTTGACATAAATATCATTAGAGATCAAATTAGCTTGACATAAATTTTATTTGACGTGAATATCATTTAACATAATTATTATTTAATGTAAAATAAAATTTATATAAATTTCATCTAGCATAAATTCCATTTAACGTAATTCTCATTTGGCATAAAATTTACTTGACATAAATTTCATTCGGTATAAATCCCATTTAACATAATTTTCATTTGACATAAAGTTCACCTGATATAAATTTTATTTGACGGATAACTCATTACACATAATTCTAATTTGATTTAAAATTCAGTTGTCATAGATTTTATTTTACATAAAGATCATTTGACATGGAAATATAGGCGCGAATTTCAAAATTGGCGAATCACAATGTTGTTGATAATATCTAATTGGTTACTTTTAAAATTCGCGCCGATATTATTGTGTAAAATGTAATTCGTGTAAAATGATTTTTATGTCAAATGAGAATTTTGTTGAAAGACTTTTATGACAAATGAGAATTGTGTTAAATGTCTTTTTTGTCAAATGAACTTTATGTGAAATGAAAATTATGTTGAATGGGATTTATATACCAAATGAAATTTATGTGCAATGAAATTTATGTCAAATAATGTGCATATTATGTGAATTTCAAGTTAAGTAGTTTTATATCAAATAACTATTTGGTCAAAAAAGATTTCGGGAATAAGCATGCGTCTCACTTTTGAATATAGACATATATAAATAAATAATGAAGAATAAGGATTATTTTTTACATTATATACAATTATTTTTAAAAAATTTAAATAAATATTTAAAAATTATTCGCGAATAAAGGATTTCTCTCTCAGCTCTACTGCGAGATTAAGAGAAAAAAACATTTGATTTGAATTTTCTGACTCTCTTACTCTTATGTGTTACCATGACAACCTGCAGTTATGCAAAACAGAGAAGAGCTCCAGTCTGGGTACTCCTTTATTATTTTTAATAAAATCCCAACCCAAAATATTATTTTCATTTTTAATGAGAAGAAATCCACGAAACCACTATCTTCTCCCAGATGCTCTTAATGTTAGAAAGAAACATGAATGATAAACGTCACATAGGTATAGAATGCACGCAATTTATCAACAATTCTGTGACATACTTATCGTAGTAGTATTTAATAATTTTAGTAAGACAATTTTAATATTAATTTGACTAACCTTCACCGACAAGCATCTTCAAGTCGTCGTTTGTCCCCCTTACACAAACTGTTAAAAATTCATCAATTTTTTGATCGATTATGGTCCTATCACTAGAGAGCAAAGCTTTTCTTATGACTGACCAGCCGTTCAAAATTATCTTTTCTAGCTGTTTTTCCTCAGGAGTTAACTTGGTGAAAGAAAAACTGAGAATGGATAGATTGGTATGGTTTTGGTAAACCTGGCAAGTCATTTTTGTTAGATTATCTGAAAATAGGAAGACATTTAAAAATTTCATTTAATATTTCGAAAATGGGAAAGAAAGAAGCAAAAGCAAAAAAGAAGTGTAAATAGTGTGTCTAACCTTTTGCAGCATATATTTTTGGGTTTAAATAAATTTGAAGACATTTGTCCCTACCCAAGTAGTACGTAACATTACTGGAATGTTGCAGCAATGTTACATGTAATGTTAGTAACGAGACGCATGAATATTTCCCAAATGACAAGTAACCGAATTGTCATTTGACCGAAATATGCAAGTAACCGACCTGTCATGTAACAGAATTGTCATTTGACCGACCCGTCATTTACCCGACCTGTCATTTGACCGACCCGTCATGTAACCGAATTGTTATTTGACCGACCTGACATTTGACCGACCCGTCATTTAACAGAACTGTCATTTGACCGACCTGTCATGTAACAGAATTGTCATTTGACCGATCCGTCATATAACAGAATTGTCATTTGACCGACCCGTCATGTAACGGAATCGTCATTTAACCGACCTGCCATGTAACAGAATTGTCATTTCACGGACACGCCATTTAACAGAATTGTCATTTAACCGACCCGTCATTTAACCGACCTGTCATTTGACCGACCCGTCATGTAACAGAATTGTCATTTAACCGACCTGTCATGTAACAGAATTGTCATTTGACCGATCCGTCATATAACAGAATTGTCATTTGACCGACTCGCCATTTAACAAAACTGTCTTGTAACAACCCTTTCTATAGAAATTTGTATGAATTTCTTTAAATTACTGTAAATTTCCAAGAAATAGGTTGTTACGAAACAGTTCTGTTACATGACAAGTCGGTTAAATGACGGGTCGGTCAAATGGTAGGTCGGTTAAATGGCAGGTCGATTAAATGACAATTCGGTTATATGACGGGTCGGTCAAATGTCAGGTCGGTCAAATGACAATTCTGTTACATGACAGGTCGGTTACATGCAGTTCGGTTAAATGACAGTTCGGTTACTTGTCATTTGCAAAATATTTATGCGTCTCCATGGTAATGTTACTGCAATGTAACTGCAATGTTACAGTAATGTTGCTGCAATGTCCCTGTAATATTACATAGGGGAGACCGCGGCGTAATGAATCACTTCAATTTATTTAAAAGTGATACATGAGAGTAATTTCGGTTTCCGATCAAAATAATGTACTTGGTATACTGTAAGTTTCTACCAAGTTTCATTGTTATTCATTTATTATTGTTAAAAAAATGGTAGAAAAAGTGATTTTGACGCTTGAAAGTAAATTTTTGGTCTTTGTTTTTTTGTTATATCTTTTTCAAAATTACTTGTAAAAAATTTTTGTAAATCAGGTTTCGAGCTTTAAACATATGTTTTTAAAAGAACAATTGCTAATTTTTGTTCAATAATTACGGTATTAATAAAAAATAACAAAATTTTTAACAAACACCTTCGGGGCGTATTCACAGAAAAAAACTGAACTCAAAATGAGTCGGAAAAGTGACTCATTATGAGCTGCAACAAAAATGAGTAGGGCAGATGGCGCCACGTTCTATGTCATTTAGCATAGACTCATTTTGAGTTGCAACAAAAATTAGTCCAAGTTTTTTCTGTGTTGACTCGCTTATTCTATTAATAAAAACCTATTACTTTTAAATTTTAATAAAATAATCCTGTCAAGTTTAATTTCTTGTAATTTATATATTAATAAGTACCAATGATAACCCTTTATTAAAAAAAGAACAGGAGAATAGATTTTTTAAGTAAATGGATGTTGCATTTCAATACAACTTTTTAAAATTTTATGAAAATGTTTAAAGTTTTAATTAAATCTGTTCCATTTTCAATATTCTTTGTTATAAATGTACAATAGAAACCAATATTGTCAATACTGTAATAATATTTCATGATCTAAATTATAATTTCATTCTTGATTCAATACGCTCCAGGCAGTGCAATGCACCTTGCATTTTTCCAAAAACATTGTTCTAGAAAAAAAAGTATGAGTGATATTAGGGTGCCATTTTTTTAATTGAAAGTTGTGATGTTAGGCTAGGTTTTTCATATCATGACATTTTTATTAAAGCAAGAATGACAAAGTTAAACAACAAAAAGTGAAAAGTGATCCATTATACGCCCCGGTCTCCTCTACTGCCTTGGGGAGGACATTTTAATATTACTGCAATGTTACAATGTATTACATTATAATGTTACTAACATTACATGTAACATTGCTGCAACATTCCAGTAATGTTACGTGCTACTTGGGTAATGGAAACAAACTGTAGATTACGAGTCTGCAATCAGATTTTAAAAGTTCAAATCTTTTTAACTGATTACAAATTCGTAATAAATGCCGTAATAAAACCCTTCGAGTGATGTGCGTACACCATATTTGATTCACGATTTTGAATTTTGAAAAGTGATTTTTGATTTGAAGTCAGCGTTTCGAAGAACCCCTTAAGATCAAATTTGTCGCAATCCATCACCCAAACCCCGTGGTTGGCCAGTTTTATGGTAATCGAGCACTTTTAGTAATTTTTCATCCACCATGTTGGTTCTCCCCCTTTTGAATTTAGAAAATCCATGTATGGAATCTTGGTCAGCACCCCCATAAACCATATATAGCAAATTTTGAGATAATTAAATACTTTTAGTAACTTATTTCGTCTGCTACACTAGATTTGCCTTGTTTAATTATTATTAGCGAATTCGGTTAACTGCTCTCTGCTCTGAGACGGAGTGTTCTGCTCCGTGCGAGAGCACTCTTTGTATGCTTTGAGCAAATTTGTTAAATCGAAGTATACTACTTCTTCGAGGAGCACTCTTAGGCTGTTTTCGGCACTCGCCCCGAGTTAACTCCGGGTTAATGGTGATTGGTTAGGCCAACAGAATGTTTTTGACAATTGGATAATATTTAACTCGGGGTTAACCCTGGGTGAGTGCCGAAAACAGCCTAAAGCACTCTAGAGCAGATAACCGAATTCACCATAAGATAATTTGGCGCCAAAAATCCCCAGTGTCAAATGAATGTCGTTTAAAGACATTTAAAACTTTATTCAAATTAGTAATGCCGCAAGACTCGAGATTTTCGAGACGAGACGAGACGAGACAATCATCGTCAAGACCAAGACCAAGATGTACTTTTTTCTCGTCTTGTCTATTCAAGACAAGACGAGACAATAACTGTCAAGACCAAGACAAGATTCAAGACTCGAAAACTATTGTTAAATACAGTGTCGGATTAGAAAAATACGAAAAACTAAAAATTGAATAAGTAATTATACCATAAAATATAGCAATAGTACATCTATATATTTTTTGAAATTACTCTGTGAATTTTAGTTATAAACCTAAAATTTTAGTTTAATGTGAAATATAAGACCAACATTTTCATCAATTTAAAATCTTTATACATGGAAAAAAATAAAATGTTTTAACTCTTAACTTTTTTCGCAATTTTTCAATCTACTATTTAAGTCTTTACAATTTAAAGGAAGAAAATAGTTTTTAAATTATTGATCATATAGCAAAGTCTAAAGATAAATTTAAAACCTTTTGAAATTCCATGATTTATACAAATTGAATGTAAATTCAACTATTCTAAAATCCAATTATTTTTCAATTTTTAAGTAAAATTATTCTCTGAATATTTTATAAATAACAATTTTAGGAAACTTTTTTAAGATTTAAATTATTTAAAATAAATTCAATTTCAAATTCTGTAAAGATCAATTTTATTGTCAGAAATGGAAAAAATTTAAAGTTTAGCATTAATATTTGTGGTTGATTTTAAAGTTAATAAGCAGAACATGGAAAATTAAAAAATAATTAAATGTTTTTAATATCTTCAAAGTTTGCTGAACACAAGAAATTAAAACTTTTTCTTCAATTTTAGGAAGTTAATACTAATTCCAGTATTTTTGATAAAATTCTCTGATTTCCTAGAATAATTTCAGTTTTCCCAATTTTTTATTAAATTTCCTGTTTTCCGAACCTGTAGTAGCATTATTAATTGAAAAAATATCGAGACTTCAAGACGAGACGAGATTCTATGTCTCAAGACGAGACTTTTTCGAGACAAGACTCTTTGTTGGTCTTGACATTTCAAGACGAGACGAGATTGAAAAGAATCTCGTCTTGTCTCGTCTTGCGGCAACACTAATTCAAATATAAACTCTTTTCTAAGAATAGGAACTATTTATCCTTTTCGATTAGTTAAAGTTATTTACAACTCAGATTGCTGCACTTAATTGGCAATGAAAATTACCACCGCGGGCTCGGTGTCGCTAGTGTTTTACACCAAAAATGGACGAAATGGATGTACAAATTTAAAAACATATAAACTTATATTGTGACTTTTCGGTTTTAATTTTAAGTAGTTTTTCAATAAAAAGATAAATAATGACCAACTATCTTAACAAATATTTTTAAAACATTAGAATACTTTAAATATTAACAATTTTTGCAACCTTGTACACCCACATCAGCCATTTTTTTAGTTCACTTTGTGGTCACTATGTGTCGCATTGCAATTTTAAATCCCCAATATCACTTTTGCTTTATATACTGCATCGACTTCTCTATCAATGGTGCAAAATGTTGTTAACATTGTTTCTAAAACATTAAATATAGTAAAAAAAGTTGTTCTTAAGAAAGGTGATAATTTATTTTAAAGCCATGCTGCAAACGGTTAACTTATATTTACACAATGGAGTATTTAACTTTTTTTATGCATTATTGACAACAGAGGTGTAATAGAATGGTTTGATGTTTATTTAAAAATATGATTATATAATTACCTAAGAAATGGACTGGAGACGATTTTTGACCAACACATTTCCTAAGTACTTTATTGAATCGCTCAAGAATGTTATTTGTTCGGTGCATACTCTCATACACCGACAAATCCTCTGGTTGGACTTTGCGGATCCACTGCTTCTCAAAGTAATCTATAAATTTTCAACTGCTTCCTTGATTTTCACTTCTTATTTCTTTTCTAAACTCATTCGTAAGCCTCTTGTACGTTCGAGAAATTTCGAGCGGAGGAACAAGAGACAATAATTTAAGTTTCGCCACGTAATTTCTTAACGTCAAACTGTCTGTTGCCAATGCAGATATTCCGAGTCTATATTCATTTTTTGTAATTGCCTGCAGGATTTTGCCAAACAAAACATATATGAAAAAACCGTCACACCACTCATATTCCTCTTTCACTGTCATATGACACTCACTTTGCCTTTTACATTAACTACACCCTTATTTCACTTCCACAACACCCATAACCTTAATTTAACCACTCAAAAATTACATTTACTCTCACTACACTCTTACCCCATTTTTACCCAACTCAAACTTCACTTTCACTGCATTCACACATAACGCTAACTTAAAAATTACTTAACTCTTACTATACTATCTCACCACTCTCACTACAGTGTTTATTAACTTTCACATTGTCACCTCACTCTTACTCAATTCTCACTTCATTTTTACTGCACCCATGCATCACTCGCGCTTTAACAGCACTACACTCTCACAATACTTTTTCTACTCTTTCACTACACTCTTATTAAACTCTATTCCCACTTCATTCTCATTGCACCCATTCATCACTCTCGCTTCATGAGAATTACACTTTCACTGTACTCTTTCTTCATTTTCACTGACATCTCACTTTTACTACGCTGCTTCTCCACTGCAACCGCACCTCACTCTCACTTCAAGTCCATTTAACTCCAACTCCACTATTACTATACTCTCATTGCCCTCTTTCTTCACTAACATTGTCACCTCACTTTTACCGAATTAACACTTAATTTCCACGGCACCTACGCTTCTCTCACTTCAAGACTATTAAACTTTCACTGCACTATCATTACACTCTTACAACAGATTTTCTTCACTTGCACCTCATCACGAATTTGCTCACTTTCACATCACCGTCAACACAATTTCCAGTAATAGAACTTTACATTTATTTTTATTGAAGTATTACTTCACTCTCACCCTCATTGCACCCACATTTGACATTCCCTTCACTTTCACGTTACCCCTAATTTCACTTCTTACATTCAACTCACTTTTAGTCTTTTCCACCTCAACCCTCTATATCTATGTCACGTCATTTTCACCTCTCTCACACTTCACTTTCAGTATACTTTTGCTCCACTTCCCCTACAATTTCTTTCTTCATTATCACTTAGCACTCACTTTATTATAACTATATTCCCACTATGTATCTACTTCATTCACACTTTACCTGGAATTCACTTAACTTTCACAATACTCACACCTCACTCAATTTCTAGTCACTTTTACTACACTGACACTATGTTTCACTTTTACTGCCACGTCACTTTCAACAACACTTTCACTACGATTACACGTTACATTCACCTTTAACTCATTCTCTCTTTGCTGTCATTTCTATTTCCTATGTTTTACATTTACTTTTATGCTGTGAAATCTACAGCCCTGGTGATCCATTTCTAAAACGTTTTTGATTGCGTTAATTTCCGCAGTTTCGTAATCAGTTACGACTGTTTTTAAATGCGGAAATTCTTTTAAAACTGTCTCCTTCAGGGTCGACAGTACGACATTGTACTGTACTTCGGATTTCGTAGTCATCAATGCGTACATTATGGGGATGAGCTGTGAAGAAGAAATATATTCAATGAAAATGCACAAGCAAAAATTTCTGTCAGATGCCAGTATTCACAACTGGCGCAGTATTGCACCAGTACTGGCATGCCAGCAGTTGGCTTGCCAGTGCTGGATTCATTAAAATTTCTGTACTACGCCAGTACTGTGCCAGTATTGCGAAAAAAACACTGGCAAACCAGCACTACGCCAGTACTGTGCTAGTATTGCTAACACGGTAAACTGACAATAGTCAGTTAGGAACTAATTAATGGAAATTTACGCGGTAATTTATAGAAATTTTCGCAATAATTCGTAAAGATATGTTCCACATAAGTTACAATTAAAAACTTTTATTTTAGCAATTTATGGAAATTTTTGCGGTAATTTATAGAAATTTTCGCAATTATTCGTAAAGATATGTAAAGTAAAAATTACCATTAAAATTTTGGATTTCAGTCATTTATGAAAATTTTACAGTAATTTATTAAAATTTAGGCGGTAATCTATCAATATTTTGACGATAGTTTATAAAACTATGTAAAACACAAACGAGAACTAAAAAAATTAACATCGGTAATTTATGGTAATTTATGAGATAATTTATGAAAATTTTGACAATAAATTTTTAACTAAAAAATTTAACGTTGATAATTTATGGAAATTTATATGATAATTTATTAAAATATGTAAAACACGAATTTAGACCTAAAATATTTAATGTCGGTAATTTATGGTAATTTATGGATATTTTAGAGGTAATTTATGGAAATTTATTAGGTAATTTACTTATTTGGTTTTTTGAATTTAGTTCAATTAAATAATAATTTAAGTTAATTACGCAGTTAAACGGTTTTTATTAATTGGAAGTGTAAAAGGTGTTGAAAATTAAAATTTATTATCCTGTAGCTTCGATAGGCTAGAAGTCCGTAGGTCGCAGGTTCGATTCCCTACAGTGGTAAATTTTATTTCGTTATAGGTTTGCGTTTATTCTGCGTTGTAAACATTAATTTGATTAAAAGTTAAAAGTTGGGAATTATTACATGTTTGCAAATATGAATAAATTTTTTTTATTATATTAATATTGAATTCAAATAAACTTTTCATTAGATTGGAAAATAGACGGTCTGGTCTGATTCAGGCCAGCGCCAGAAGATTTTTCTACACGGGTACTAAACCAGTACTGCGCCAGTACTAAACCAGTACTGGCTGCTAGTACTAAACCAGTAACATCGAACCAGTACTGAAAAGCATTATCATTTTAGTCAAATACCAGTACTGGCGTAGTACTGCGCCAGTTATCAATTTCTGCTTGGGTGTAAGTGCAAGATGAATCTTATATAAGAATCAGACTAGGTGCAGTTGACACGCTAGCCGTCTTTTTTCACCTACTCTCTCCTAATTTGTATAGGTGTACCTACCATGCCAAACGATTCTACTCCAAACGTCAATAGCTGGAAAACTCCATAGAAATGTGGGATGCACTGAAATGTTCCATCCATAAACGCGTACCGTGCTGTTTTCGCCTCCTCTGTAATTTTGTTAGGGTACAAAATAACAGCAGGAAGAGAATTAGCATCCCGTTTATCAACGACGTTGAACGTGACCTCCTTATAAACTTTTGTTCCCTCCTTTTCTCCCCGAAGAGCTAACTTAAACGACAGACGTTTTTTCCAAGCATCACTGTTTAATGTGAAGGCCAATTTACATATGTCATTGGCAATTGGAGGTGACTCTCCCTTTGACCACCTTGCCATGGTAGACTTTTTGGAGTCGTAAGTGACATTTGTAACATTTGGATGCCTGCAAAGTCCAAAAGTTGAAATTATTAATTAAATTTTCACAGGAATAATTTACAGTGGTGCCTGATTATCCTATAAAAGGGACGCATGATTATTCCCCAAATGTCATTTTTCTGAAATGTCATGTTACCGAACTGCATTTTTGCGAAAAGTCATTTTTACGAATTGTCATTTTTGCGAAATGTCATTTTTACGAATTGTCATTTTTGCGAAATGTCATTTTTACGAAATTTCATTTTTGCGAATTGTCACTTTTGCGAATCGCCATTTTTATGAATTGTCACTTTTCCGAAAAGTCATTTTTGCGAAAAATTCTATAGTGAATCTATACACATACCACTTTACTATAGTAATTTTCGCAAAGATGACAATTTGCAAAAAAGACAATTCGTAAAAATGACTTTTTGCAAAAATGGCTATTCGCAAAAGTGACAATTCGCAAAAATGACATTTCTCAGAAATGACATTTCGCAAAAATGACAATTCGTAAAAATGACTTTTTGCAAAAATAGCTATTCGTTAAAGTGACAATTCGCAAAAATGACATTTCGTAACAATGACCTTTCGCAAAAATTACAATTCGCAAAAATTACATTTCGTAAAAATGACTTTTCGCAAAAATTACTATTCGCAAAAATGGCTTTTCGCAAAAATCACTTCGCAAAAATGACATTTCACAAAAATGTCTTTTTGCAAACATGACTGTTCGCAAAAGTGCAGTTCATTAAAAATGACATTTGGGGAATAATCATGCGTCCTCCCATAAAAATCGATTAACAGAATTATAAGGCCTTCGAAATTTTTTGTTTAGATTTAACATTCATTTTGAAAAAATAACAAAGTACAAATTACACGTGCAACAATGTTTAATTTAAAAAAAAGTAACAAAGTATAAGTCACAAGTGTAGTTCTGGTGAATAAATCAACTATTGTAGACCCTAAGCAAAAATTTCTGTCAAATGCCAGTATTCACAACTGGCGCAGCATTGCACCAGTACTAGCATGCCAGCAGTTGGCTTGCCAGTACTGGTTCACTACTAGATTCATTAAAATTTCTGTACTACGTCAGTACTTCCCTTTAAGACTGGTATGCCAGTACTAGTCCAGTACTGAGACAGTATTGCGAAAACAACACTGACAAACCAGTACTACGCCAGTACTGTGCCAGTATTGCTAACACGGTAAACTGACTATAGTCAGTTAAAAACTAATTAATGGAAATTTATGTGGTAATTTATAGAAATTTTCGCAATAATTCGTAAAGATATGTTCCACATAAGTTACAATTAAAAACTTTTATTTTATCAATTTATGGAAATTTTTGCGGTAATTTATAGAAATTTTCGCAATAATTCGTAAATATATGTGAAGCAAAAATTACCATTAAAATTTTGGATTTCAGTCATTTATGAAAATTTTACTGTAATTTATTGAAATTTATGCGGTAATCTATCAATATTTTGACGATAGTTTATACAACTATGTAAAACACAAACGAGAACTAAAAAAATTAGCATTGGTAATTTATGGAAATTTATGAGATAATTTATGAAAATTTTGACGATAATTTTTTAACTAAAAAATTTAACGTTGGTAATTTATGGAAATTTATACGATAATTTATTAAAATATGTAAAACACGAATTAGACCTAAAATATTTAATGTCGGTAATTTATGGTAATTTATGGATATTTTAGAGGTTATTTATGGAAATTTATTAGGTAATTTACTTATTTGGTTTTTTTGAATTTAGTTTAAATAAATAATATTTTAGCTTAATTACGCAGTTAAACGCTCTTTATTAATTGTAAGTGTAAAAGGTGTCGAAAATTAAAATTTATTATCCTGTAGCTTTGATAGGGTAGTGGTTAGAGTGTTAGGCTGGAAGTCCGTAGGTCGCTGGTTCGATTCTTCACAGTAGTAAACTTTATTTCGTTATAGGTTTGCGTTTATTCTGCGTTGTAAACATTAATTTGATCAAAATTTAAAAGTTGGAAATTATTACATGTTTGCAAATATAAATTAATTTATTTTTATAATATTAATATTGAATTTAAATAAATTTTCCACTAGATTGGAAAATAGACGGTCTGGTCTGATTCAGGCCAGCGCCAGAAGATTTGTTACACGGGTACTAAACCAGTACTGGCTGCTAGTACTAAACCAGTAACATCGAACTAGTACTGAAAAGCGTTATCATTTCGGTCAAATGCCAACACTCCACCAGTACTGGCCCAGTACTGCGCCAGTTGTCAATTTTTGTTTGGGACGTAGCCTAATTTTTTAACCAAAACTCCATGTGTAATTTGTACTTTGGTATTTAAAAAAAATTTTAATTGTTAATCTGCGATTACACGTGCAAATTATACTTTATTATTTTTCAACATTCTGTTCAATCACCTTCTTGATGCCTCATCAAAAGCTGAGCGATGATCACTAACGGTTGTCAGAGATTGTTCATGAAGTTCGGACAAAAATTCGCCCTCTGTAATTTTCTCCTTGCAATCTTTACAATGAGGCCTTCTCGGTTTAAAATTTTTGACGTCTATTTTGTCCTCCATTCCAGTCCCATAATATCTCCCAGTTCCACTGCAGCCAACAGGAGTTCTGCTGTCAGAGCATGTTACGTATCTAATTTTTAAAAATATAATTAGAATACAATGAAATTCGAAAAATACAAATGGGATTCAATGTAAGAATTATTTTATGTTTAAAAAAAGTTGGACAATCAAGCATGCAATTCTATTTTCCTGGAAATAAAAAACATATTTCCATATTTTTTAGATAAAATAGCTTAAACCCCTTAAGGACGAGAAGGATAGATTTTTTATCGAAGATTCAAGGTAACTGTTCTCTGTATTCACATATGTCAAAAATTTACTAGTTGTGGACATTTTTTCAACAAAAAACACGAAATTTATCCTTTTTTTTGTCAAAGAAATTTTTTTCATAGATTGCAGGTTATAATATAAACTGCTAACCTAGAAATCAATAGGAATTTTGTGAAATATTTTAAAACCCATAGCTTAGATAAATATACTAGATGCGGCGAGGCGTTAGTTTAGGCACATAAATCCAGGGTGGCGTTAGTGTAGATCATGTGCCCACATGTGCCTTTCGTGTGCCTCTTATAATCGGACCAATAGGATTACTTCGTCAATCTTCGGTCTATTAAAGGCGGAAATGTTTGAAAATACTACAAAGCGATCATTTCTCATTCAAATTTAAGATTAAAATTGTATACAATTTATAAAAAAAATTGTTGTTTTTCTTAACTATATATAATTAAATATAGTAAATTAAATTCTTTTATTTCGTTGTATATTATAATGTGTGAATCCGGGAAAAAATAATAATTTCGTGATCGAGTTAAAAAGAAATAAGAAAAGAATATTTTCAGTCGGGATTTTTTGGTAAACATAGAGAAACGGTTTGGTATCACGGTATCATTTTGAGAGGACAAAATTTTGCGAGGAAATTATCTTATTAACGATTGAAAGTGGAGTAATTTGCGAGGTTAATTTAATACATTTCCTTAGTTTAAGTCACGGCCACTTCCAAGAATTGGCCCCACCTCCTTGACCACTGACACATAGATCCACTTGTCTGTGTGCTCGCCGCCGTATTGTCTCTCACTTTTGCCAAAAGTCCAATTTTTGTGATTTCGTGTTTCAATATTTATTTTAAAAATTACTTGCAAATTCCGAGAATATTCTTTATCAGAAAGAATTCCCCTAATTATCCTGACAAATCAGAACTAGATAGTAGATATCTCTAATTATTTAGGGGTGAGATATGACACGCGGGAAAACACTTTTTGGGGGCGATTTTTCCAAACAAATGTTTTTAAACATCTTCAAAATAATTATTTTACAATAAAAATAACGCGATTAGTACATATAAAGATTACTAAAATATTTCAAAATAGTTTAATTAAAAGAAATTAAAATATATTGTGGAAGCTAAATGATCATAAAATGAACAACATGTTATTATTATTATTATTATTATTATTAATATATTAATTTTATTTCTTTATTATTAATAATATTATTACTACCTAATAATAATAATTATTATTATTATACTGAAAAAAAATTTATTTGATTCAATTAACCGATTAATTGACTATTATCAATTAAATATTTAATTGAATCAAATAATATTTATGAAAGTCAATTAAATAATATTTGCTTCAAATACTAAAGTTATTGATTAAAATAAATATTGTTTGATCCAAGTAAATTATAATATTTAATTGATAATAGTCATAAAATCGGTTTTCTGAATCAAATAAATTTTTGTTCAGTGTAAATTAAATACCTTCTGGTCCAAAGTAATGAATAATTTTAAAAGAGACAGAAAATATTTGTTTAAAAATTAAATAATTAAAGCATTATAGAAATTTTATTATTTATCGTTTGATACAAAATATTTCTCATTTTTCAAACTATGTATTTCTAGCCTTTCCCATTTTAAACACAATTTTTAAATTGAAATTCATAATTAAAAGTTTTATAATAAAAATATTTTATTTTAATTAAAAAAAATTAGGGCAAATTACGAAAACATTCGGACAATTAATAAAATATTTATTTACTCCAACGTTTCGAAGTCTATCCAAAAAATAATAATTAAATAATAATTAAAATAGAGATGAAGACTTAAATTTTTATGCCCTGACGATGGAGTAGAGTCTCGAGTCAGAAAATTATAAAGGAACTTAATATTCATAAAATAATTTAAAAAAATTTTTTAAATTTAAAAATGTGAAAAATAATAATCAATAATAAAATTAGTAACAAGTTAATAACAAATTAAAAATTAATTAATAAAAAAAATTTTAATTTATGAAACATTAATAATGCAATTATGAAAATTAATAATAAATATAGTAAAGAATACAAAGTCAAATTTAAAACTGAGCTCCAAACTCTATCGAGTTATTACATTACAATGAACATTATAATTATCCATTAATTTTTATTTTATTTATTTATTGTTAAATTATTTTTATTATTATTTTAATTATGTATATAATTTTTATTTTTATTATTATTTTAATTTTGTATATTTTTTTGGATAGACTCCCTGAAGAGGGAATCATTTAGATTTCGAAACGTTGGAGTAAATAAATATTTTATTCGTTGTCCGAATGTTTTCGTTTAATTTGCCTCAATTTATAAAGGATCTCGGACGTTAAAGATTATTTAACTAATTATAAATAATTAATTAACAATTAATTTAATTAATAATTAAAAAATTTTGTTTCAATTAAAAAAAATAAGTAATAACTTTTTTTTATAAAGGAAATTAATTACAATTAATAATCAAAATATTTTATTTTAAATTAAAAATTTAATTAAAAATAATAATTAGGTTTTTTTATTTTAAATTAAAAGTTTTTCATTTTTAAAAATTTTATTAAAAAAATTTTTTTTATTAGTTTTTATTGTTTTCACAAAAAACACGTTTTTTCAAAAAAGAAAAGTAGTGATATTGGCGAGAAATGAAATTCTAGCCTTTCATGACTCAAAAAATGCGATTTCCAAGCGGTAACCTTGGAAACGGCGAAAAGTTGAAGAGGGCAGCACTAACATACACTGAAAATTTAGTATGCTATATATATCGGTAGTCCCTACCATCGACCCTCGCCGCATCTAGTATAAAACTCATTACTCAAGCGTTTTTGGGGTCACTGATTACAAATATGATGTTCGTCTTTCAAAATTCAAAATGGCGGATCCACTATGGCTGTTAAAGTTTTAAAAAATTCGTTGTAGTCACTTAAAACTCGTTACTTGGGGGTTTCTGAGGTCGCTATTTACGAATATGATGTCCGTTTTTCGAAATTCACAATGATAGCTCCAATATGGCAGACAAAGTATTTAAAAATTTATTGGATTGGCAAAATCTAGCATAACGAGTAAAAGAAATTTTTCGTAAAAGAATTAAATACTTAGGCTTTTTTAAAGTTTACTTCTGTTGACTACTTCTAAAAATCAGCTTAGTTATCAGATCTATTTAGATTTTTTTTTGTACTCCTGACATCATAGTTTATCTGAGAAAGATTGGTTTAATTGCAAATAGCAATTAAATTAATTTCTAAACATCCTGGCGCCATATTAGAATTGCCATTTTGAATTTCGAAAAACAGACATCATATTCGTAAATAGCGACCTTAGAAACCCCCAAGTAACGAGTTTCAAGTGAATACAACGAATTTTTAAAAACTTTGACCGCCATATTAGATCCACCATTTTTAATTTTAAAAAACGAAAATCAGCTTTGTTATCAGCGACCTCGAAAACACCCGAATAATGTGTGTTACGCGACTACGACGAATTTTTAAAAACTTTAACTGATATTTTGGATCCGCCATTTTGAATTTTTAAAAACTGACATCAAAGGGCTTTGGGGATTAAGTGAGCAAAAACTGCCCCCGCATCTATTTTTCTCAAATTTGGCCTATATATATTGCTATACATATGGCTATAACTTTTTGCAATTTTGAATTCAAAATTCACTTTTTTGGCGGAATTATGGAGGGGGAACGAAAAATCCAAAAACATATTTTTCTCAAAAACTATTGAACCGATTTTAATGATATCTTAAGAGGTTGTAAATATAGACAAGGCGATTTTAGTAAAAAAAATCAAAATTTTTTTTCAAAGAATTTTTTTTTGAAATTTTTAAAAAAATTTTTTAGGGTTATTTATTGAAGTGACCACTTTCTCTTTTGTTGTAAAAAGTACGTTATAATGTCCCCTTTAACATATATTTTTTCCAAATTTTTTAAAAATATTGTTTTTGAGTAAAATGTTAAAAACCATGTTCATGCTATTTGTCACGTACGGTAATGCACATATATATGGACAATTTCATGTAATAGGGTATAGCCGGATAGGTATGAAAAAAGTGACCTTAATAAATTTTTCCTATTCATTCCTACCCACAAAATAAATTTTTGAAATTTTTAACTCAAAATTTTGAGTTTTTTGGAACTTATGGAGGGAAAAACATGGAAAAACGCATTTTTCTCAAAAACTACTGTATGCATTGTAATGAGCTTTGGATATGTTAAAAAGACAATTAAAAAGATTCTAAATGAAAAATTTCAAATTTTTTTTTCAAAAAATTCCAAAAATCTTTTTTCTTAAAAATTAAAAAGAAATTTTCTTTTGTTCTATTAAAGTGACATTTTTATGTATTTTCACATTTCATTCTCTTATGTGATAAATGGTTAATTTTAAAAAACCGGTCAAATTTTTTTGCAACTTATTACTAGTGGATTATTGAGGTTATTAATTATACAATTCTAAAGCTGATATAAAAAAATTTTTTTTAGACAAGCAAAAAATGTGAAAAATTTTAAAATAAAATTTTAGGATTTGTTGAGTATTTATACTGTGTCGCACTCTAAAATCATCTAGGCCATTAATTTTTAAAAAGTAAGACTGCTAAAAAAGTTAAATAAAAAAAGTTTGATACACCGCTTCAATAATCCGAAAAGAAAAAATTTTTAAATGCCAAAATAAAAATTTTTTGATTTTTTTTTTAAAGAATTTTTTTGACATTGATTTCAGACTTGTATTCAGAAAACACATAAGTATTAATTTGTAATTAAAGAATTTAATAATTAATTAACAATTCACATACTAAATAAAACTGTTCCGGATAGAGTTTTTGAGTTTTTCACCGTGACACACCCTGAAATCATGTCGGGCAAAATTTTTTTATTAAGCAGATCACATAAGCGAATGAAATGATAAAATAAGTAGTAGAGCTATGACACTTCGGGGCCACTTACCTACAGTCGGTAAGGTAGATTTCTTAATTTCGTACTTTAAAGTGGCTTAGAGGGGGTGTTCTACCTTACCGACCGAGTTTTTAGTACCGGCTGCCACCGCTAGATGGCGCCACTAAATTTTTGCTCAACTTAAAAGCCGTTGGTGGGGTATTTGAATTTTTTTCAAAGTTTAAAGTGCGTTAGAAGGGGTGTTCTACCTTACCGACCAAGTTTATAGTACCGGCTGCCTCCGCTAGATGGCGCCATCGTCGAATTCAAACCCCCTTGGTGGGAAATTTAAATTTTTTTAATTTCTAAATATTAAGTCTCTTTGGTTTAAATTACCGACCGATTTTTATTATCTGCTGTCACCTCTAGATGGTGCCATTTTATTTTTCGCTCAATTCAAACCCCTTGGTAGGATGTTTGAATTTTTATTTTGAAAAAATTAAATTATGATTTTTAGTAATGGTTAGCAGTGAGAGATGGTACCAAAGTTGTTTGCAGTACTTTTAAATTTTACTCTAATATTGGTAAGTATTTACTATGAGTAGTTGCTACAGAATTTTGACATATCAGTGGTATAAATTAATTCAATTTTCATGTTAATTAAATAAAAAGAAATGTTTGGTGAGGCTGTAAATTTTTATTTAGGCTAGTTCCCAAAAGTGTTGGAAATGATTTTAATTTTTTCAACCAAATTAGCAACCGTTTTCATTATTGGACACTACCGTTTGAAAAAAACATATTTAGATGAGAACAAATATTCCCCTTACTGTTTTTAAATAATAATAATAATTATTATTTATATACAATATTTTATTATTAATATTAAAGAATTAATCCAAAATTATGTTTGTGATAGAAAAAAAAAAATATATGTAAATTTCATGTTTTATGCTCACTTTTGCGTTTCTTAAAACCATTGTGTGTCAACCCATGATTTCCACTGTACCAAGAAAGTGTTTTCACTTAGCCGTTACTGATTGGTTAGATTTAACGTGTCGCCTGAAGCAGCCAATGAGGTAACAGTTAGTCTGTTGGCATCCAACTACCCTGCTGTAGACTAACCTCATGTGCATGGACTTTGGAGAAACTTACCTCCATGTTGTTATACAAAACAGTTTGACATTTTCATTTCAAAACGTTTATATGAATCAAATCGTCTCTCATAAGGAGAAAACTTTTGAAAGAAAGAAATAGTAGACAATAAGCAAAATGGAAAGCTGTGGTCCAGGATCATCACAAGAAAGAAATATGTGGGTGTGCAGTGAGTGCAAGAAAAAATTTCGAAAAAGCAGTTTACCAAAACCGACGTCCACAATATTGGAAGATGAAAAGGTAAATATGTTTTATGCATTATGTAGATGTAAATTGAATTCATTTGCTTTTTATTAAAATCCAAATAATTATCTATTTTAAAATGCTTTTAATATTGAAAGGGCTTATGCACAATAGAATCGCGTTCTGCTGTTTTTAGCGCTCACCCGGTGTTAACACCTAATTAATCCTGATTTGATAGTTCATATGTGATTCAGGTGTGCTTAAGCCTTAAATCAACAGAATTTTTTAAAATATTTACCGAACTATATAAAACAAATGAATTTTTAAATTTAGGAACAATATTTTTACAGTGTAACTAAATCTGCATTCATATAATTGTTTCAGCATTCAAAACTTTCAAACAATAAGGAGGAGACATATGTTCCACCAAGAGTACGATACACAAGATGGGATGAACCACGATATATTCAAATACCAATGACATCTGAATCACAAGCTACATGCACCACCTTAAATTACCAACCAACTCCGAAATGCTTATTAACGCAAGGCATAACATTGAGTGATTCTTCATCAAGTTATCTTTTATCTGAAAAAAAAAATATTTTGTTTCCGAAACAGAACAGCATACATTAAATAATCAAATTGCACAAAAAGATCCTGTACCAGAGCCAGAACAATATGCAATGGAAAACATGGTTGGAATCGAAAGTTATACACCCAACTCAGAACAATTCTCAAATGAAGAATTGTTTGCATTCGCAGAAGAACTTGCACAAAAAGATCCTGTACCAGAGCCAGAACAATATGCAATGGAAAACTTGTTTGGAATCGAAAGTTATATCCCTGAATCAGAACTATTCTTAAATGAAGAACTGCTTGCATTTGCAGAAGAATTTGTACTCGAAGATCTTGTAGACGAGTGAAAACAATTTCCAGTGCAAGAAAATCAATTTACAACAGAAATAGAAAGTAAGAATAATCAGAGGAAACGTATGAGCACTATGGAATTAAAAAATGCAAAATACAAGCAAGAAGAGGATGAAGAAATAATTTTGAGTGTAAATGTTTTCAAAGTTAAAAGTGATATTAGCTTATTTGTTACAGTGAAAACTGCTTTAGTTATATATAAAGAATATTCTTGTTAAGGTTGATATCAGTGCTTTAAAGTAGGTATAAAAAATTTTTTATTGTCGCTTTAAGGAAAATTTCCTTTTTTTTATATTGAGAATGATATCTGATTTTATTTTTGTGATTATATTTTTTGTGTCTGTCTCAGTGTGTAGCAGAAAAACGTTTTATAAACGAACAAAAATTGTTTTTTTCTTAGTTAATATGTTTATTGTCGCTTAAGGAAAAATGTTCTTTTTTATTTTTGTGATTATATTTTTTGTGTCTGTCTCAGTGTGTAGTAGAAAAACGTTTTATAAACGAACAAAAATTGTTTTTTTCTTAGTTAATATGTTTATTGTCGCTTAAGGAAAAATGTTCTTTTTTATTTTTGTGATTATATTTTTTTTGTGTCTGTCTCAGTGTGTAGCAGAAAAACGTTTTATAAACGAACAAAAATTGTTTTTTTCTTAGTTAATATGTTTATCGTCGCTTAAGGAAAAATGTTCTTTTTTATTTTTGTGAGTATATTTTTTTGTGTCTGTCTCAGTGTGTAGCAGAAAAACGTTTTATGAACGAACAAAAATTGTTTTTTTCTTAGTTAATATGTTTATTGTCGCTTAAGGAAAAATGTTCTTTTTTATTTTTGTGATTATATTTTTTGTGTCTGTCTCAGTGTGTAGCAGAAAAACGTTTTATAAACGAACAAAAATTGTTTTTTTCTTAGTTAATATGTTTATCGTCGCTTAAGGAAAAATTTCCTTTTTTATATTGAGAATGATCTCTAATTATATTTTTTTGTGTCTGTCTCAGTGTGTAGCATAAAAACGTTTTATAAACGAACAAAAATTGTTTTTTTCTTAGTTAATATGTTTATTGTCGCTTAAAGGAAAAATTTTCTTTTTATATTGAGAATGATCTCTGATTTTATTTTTGTGTCTGTCTCAGTGTGTAGCAGAAAAAACGTTTTATAAACGAACAAAAATTGTTTTTTTTAGTTAATATGTTTATTTAATTTATGTTTCTATTCATATAGTGGAAAAAAAATTTTTTATAAATCGAATGTCGTTATTATTGTTTTCCTTATAGTTCTTAATTTTAATTTTAATTAGTAACTTTTCTAATAGTTATTTACTTTTTCATAAATGTATAAAAAAAATTTAAAAAAAATGATTTGAAGTTTATTACACAGAGATTTTTTAAAAAAAAGTGGGGTTAAGTGTGTGGAGAGGGAAGGCAGGCGGTGCTCAAGCAGGGAGTTGGATGTGAGCTCCCGCGAAGAGGGAGAAGATAGGCGGTACTTGAGATAGAAGTGAGCTCACACGGAGACATAGGAGAGAGACATTGCTCAGGCATTCAATATATGGCATTCAAGAGGTGAGGACATAGAAAAGGGATTAAGATTCTGCATCACAATTTTGTCTTACTACATTGAAAGTGAGTTTTAAATATTTATTATTATTTATCATTAATTATATCCGCAATAATATTTTTTTTGTTTTTTTTTCGTTATACAGTTATTTATTATAATTAAAGTAATTTATTTTAATTTAAAACTTTTTATTTCAGGAAAATGGATGACCAATTAGACCATAGTGAAATGGAAGCAGAGGAAATAATTCCAATAGACACGTGTGAAGTCATTTATGAAATGGAAGCGGAGGAAATAATTCCAATAGACACGAGTGAAGTCATTTATGAAATGGAAGCGGAGGAAATAATTCCAATAGACACGAGTGAAGTCACTTATGACAGTGAAGCGTCCACCGTCATATTCAGCAGCAGCAGTGAATCCGAATCACATGATGATTCGGATGATGATGACTCAGATGTCTTAATTATAAACATCAGTGATGAGGAGGTAGAATTCTTTTAAATACATGCCAATAAACGTTTTATTGTTTTAATAAATATATATTTATGTTTTTTTTACAGGTTGCAGAACTCATTGCAACATTTCCTGATGTCTATGATGAAGAAAATTTGATGTCACCATCACCATCACCAACATCCATGTTAGTCTCCTCACAAGAGTCATCATCAGAGGAGTCATCATCTGATTCGGATTCAGATGCTGACTTTTATCCAAACATTTCATTTAGTCAAAATCAAATTGATAGAGCAAGAAAACAAATGGAAAAAAGACTATGATATATAGTCAAAACTTTGCATTGCCAAATTAAAAATTTAATTTTTAAAAATAAATATTTTTCTTTATTTCTTCGTGATTCATTATTTTGGCAATTTCTTTCTTTCAGGATTTGTTTTCAAGATTTATTATTATTTTGGCAATGTATTTCTTTCAGGAATTGTTTTCAAGATTTATTATTATTATTTTGCCAATTTATTTTTCAGGTTTTATTCATATGGCTTTGTATTCTTTTGAATTTCTTTCAGGGTTTCTTTCAGGAATTGTTTTCAAGATTTATTATTATTTTGACAATTTATTTTTCAGGTTTTATTCATATGGCTTTGTATTCTTTTGAATTTCTTTCAGGATTTCTTTTTTAGGTTATTTTTCGAGATTTATTATTATTTTGGGTATTTCTTTCTTTCAGGATTTCTTTTTTAGGTTATTTTTTGAGATTTATTATTATTTTGGCAATTTATTTCTTTCAGGAATTGTTTTCAAGATTTATTATTATTTTGCCAATTTATTTTTCAGGTTTTATTCATATGGCTTTGTATTCTTTTGAATTTCTTTCAGGGTTTCTTTCAGGAATTGTTTTCAAGATTTATTATTATTTTGCCAATTTATTTTTCAGGTTTTATTCATATGGCTTTGTATTCTTTTGAATTTCTTTCAGGATTTCTTTTTTAGGTTATTTTTCGAGATTTATTATTATTTTGGGTATTTCTTTCTTTCAGGATTTCTTTTTAAGGTTATTTTTTGAGATTTATTATTATTTTGGCAATTTCTTTCTTTCAGGAATTGTTTTCAAGATTTATTATTATTTTGCCAATTTATTTTTCAGGTTTTATTCATATGGCTTTGTATTCTTTTGAATTTCTTTCAGGGTTTCTTTCAGGAATTGTTTTCAAGATTTATTATTATTTTGCCAATTTATTTTTCAGGTTTTATTCATATGGCTTTGTATTCTTTTGAATTTCTTTCAGGATTTCTTTTTTAGGTTATTTTTCGAGATTTATTATTATTTTGGGTATTTCTTTCTTTCAGGATTTCTTTTTTAGGTTATTTTTTGAGATTTATTATTATTTTGGCAATTTATTTCTTTCAGGAATTGTTTTCAAGATTTATTATTATTATTTTGCCAATTTATTTTTCAGGTTTTATTCATATGGCTTTGTATTCTTTTGAATTTCTTTCAGGGTTTCTTTCAGGAATTGTTTTCGAGATTTATTATTATTTTGGGAATTTCTTTCTTTTAGGATTTGTTTTCAAGATTTATTATTATCACAATTTATTTATTTCCTGCTCTTTTTTAATATATATATATATATATATATATATATATATATATATATATATATATTTTGATTATTTTTCTTTAAAAAAAAATTGTTTTTATTTAATGGTGTGTGTATGTGTGTTTAAATTCACAGGTACTTCATAATATGGGACAAATATGCGCGCGCATATTAGAGCTTCTACAACTGCGTGCGCAGGATAGTGGGTTGGTTAAAGAGAAAAAAGGTGGGGGATAGTGGTGCTACACGGTGATTCCATTCGCCAGCAGGTTCATTCTCTCCGCAGTCTCTGAAGTAACCGTAAGTAAAATTTTCATTACTTTAGCGCTTTTTTCAGGTTTCCTTATAGATTTTATTTTTTGTTTTATTTTCCACGATTTTTTTACAGGTTTTCTTTCATCTTTTTTCAGGTTTCCTTATAGATTTTATTTTTTGTTTTATTTTCCAAGATTTTTTTTACAGGTTTTCTTTCAGCTTTTTTCAGGTTTCCTTATAGATTTTATTTTTTGTTTTATTTTCCAAGATTTTTTTTACAGGTTTTCTTTCAGCTTTTTTCAGGTTTCCTTATAGATTTTATTTTCAATTTTTTTTATTTTCTAAGATTTATTTTCAGGTTTCCTTATAGATTTTATTTTCAATTTTTTTATTTTTAAACATTTATTTTCAGGTTTTCTTATAGATTTTATTTTGGAATTAAATTATGTTATAAAGAATCTTTTTTAATTTGTATTTTCTCTGTCATTTCTGTTTTAGATTTGTTTACGTAAACCAAAAGAAAAAAAGAACATAAAATGGATTTAGAAAAAGTTAATGCTGTTGGACGCATGGAAGCTACCCTTCCAACAAAGCCTCTTTCCGAATTGGTTCCAAAGGTTCGCTACATGATCAACAAACTAACAAAAGTGCAGACACGATTTGGATCCAGGATTATGACAGAAGTGGATAACGAGTTTATCACTTTTTTACCTGCAAGATTCGTGAAACTGTTTGATGAAGAGCCAAATACCCTGGAGATGATGCAAGAAGCTGCCAGTTCAAACAAGTTGTACATGAAGTACTTGGGTGGAACGTACAACGCTTTGGAATTTAAATTTCATTAAATTTTTGTGGATTTTTTTTTAAAATATTGATGTTTATAAAATATAAAAATTTCACATTAATAATAAAAATATATATTTATCTATAAATTGGTTTTAATATTATTTTCTTCCCTATTCATGTTAATTTTCAGGAATTAGTTTATAAGTTTTATTTTCAGAAATAGTAAAAATTTGTAAAAAAAAACTCAAGGAAAAGGTTTTTAAAATAATGTGAGAGAGACAGTTGTATTATTTTAAATTGTTCATGTTTATTTTTAAACTATTCAATTCTTGTTTTACAAAAAAGTTTCACAATTTTCATAGAATGATTGTAAAGTAGTAAATGTAGAATCAACTTCATCAATTCCTTTTACAGCAGCACTTATATAGCGGTTTGAAGGCTCTAGGAACCATTCTTGAAGAATTTTTACATTTTTCGCAGCACAATTTTCAAAGTGAATTGTATGATTTTTACAAATAGTTGACAATTTATTGTCAAGTTTTTTCAAAGATGGACAGTTAAAATCTTCTAAATTTTCTACATTCAACAAATATTTCTCCAACCAAGTCTTTTTTTCTAAACCTTTAACATAGATAGCACTAGCACCACGTAGTATTCCTTGTAGAAGAGAAGGAAGTTCATCATATGGAACATCTCCAGCTGGCCAATCAATTCCATGGTAATTATGCGTTAACCAACGATTTTCACTTTTGTAGCGTCCAGGTAATGTATTCCAGGCACAAGGAGGTTCAAACAGGAAGACGAGTGGTTGAGCATCTAACTGTAGAGGAAGTATCGCCAACTCTTTGAAGACAAATTCGTTATTTGGTTTTTTGAAACCTTGTACATCTACAATGAACTCCATTATGAAATAAAACTGAAATTCTGACTGAAAGCAGCTGTTTTTATACCCATTCACCCCCCCCTTACATTATCCCCACTACAGCAGTTTCTTGACAACGCCGCTGATTGGTTTATATTGTATGACGCGGTCATGTATGATTAAGCAGTAGGCAGTGGTTTCAGCCGGCATGTTGATTCCTGCTTCAAATTCTAAACGTACATCAACTGATGCTTGTTTTAAAAACTCATTTTGCTTAGAACAATCAATAACAATTAGAGAAAACAGACTTTTAAAAATATCCTTTGTTAAAATAGGTTTTGAATCTTTACCATAATAGGATGATTGAAAATTAGCGTACATTTCATAAAGTAGAGAATACTGATTTTGATCAAAATTTAGATTTAAATTTCCATAAGGATAATATTGTGAATTTAAAAAGAGTTTAACGTTTGTAATATTACAATGATCAAAATGACAAGCATATTTTTTACGTTTATCTTTTCTCGCTGTTTGAAATCCAACAATAACGTAGCGTGGTTTCTCTAATTGCGTTGATGTTTTAATTTGCCACAAAACTTTTGAACTTGTAGGAATTAGAGGATATTCATACATTTCCCAAGATCTGAAACTTATTGAAATTAATGGATCCTTTTCAATAAATTTTAATAGTTTTATTTTATTATTATCTGCAGGTAGAACGTATGGAACCATCCATTCAAGTTTATTGATGAAAATTTTTAATTCTTCATCACCTCCTTGTCCTGTTTGAAATATAGCATTCATGTCAGAACGTGCTCTTGTTAAAATAAGTTCATGTTTAGCGTTCATAACGATTTTTTTATAATCTTCGGCAAAACCAAAAATCATGCTGAGTGGTATAGTGACATCAAAATAGCCATTTTCCAATACAAGTCTTGCATCAGCTGCCATTCTTGAATACCCAGCATTTTCAATAAAATTTAACTGTGTAGGAGTTTGCGAGACATAATTTTTCATAATTGTAGTATGTCCAACGTTTTTGCATCGATCTATTTCAATTCCATTTAGTTCATAGCGAATTTCATCAAACAAAAAACATACAGCATTATTACTTAAATGCACGTTTTCCGTAAGAGTATTTCCATCATTTTTAGCTAATCTGCCAAAAATATGTAATGAACTTTTACTAGGTAAAATGCACAAGTCTTGATGTTGTACTGCGATTCGAATTTCATCACTATTGTTAAAAGATGAAGAAGCATACGGTTGATGAGCATGAATTTCATAATGAGCTATAGACTCATCAAAATTCACTGCTGCTGGAATATTGAGAAGTTCGTCCATTTTTGTTGCAACAGCACCCACAAAATATGTAGATTAATTGTCTTGTTTTCGTTTTTTCTTTCCTTGAACTTTCAAGCCTAGTTCTTGAAGAAAGAGACGATTCTGTGGTGTTAACACCTTGTAAGATGACTTTAGACTGATTTGACTCTTGCATGTTGGCTGACTTTTATAGTTTCCACCAACAACAGCTCTTTGATTATAAACAATTCCCATTACAAAAACTTTATATGCAATCGAATAGTTATAGTTTCTTCTCTAAAATTTATTAAATCACCATCCTGGTCGACAATTCGCAGCTGTATATTATGTATTGTCTTGGTGGAAATCGGAAGATAAATGACGTGAGCAGGCACTTCCACAATCTTATATCCTGGTGGAACGCTAGGGAAGAATTCATGGATAGTGTGGACTTTTTGATTATTTATGTATGCTCCAGATGTTATATTGCACTCAATTCTAACTGAATTGACCTTTAGAATAGCTACAGGTAAATCAGAAGTATGTGCTCTATGAGGTGCTAGATGCTGCGATGTAAATCCCAACAATTTACCAATCGAGTCAATAGGTTTAAAATCAATTGGCAAATTTGATTTAACTACACTGCGCAATGTATTATTATTCGGTTTTATACTAATGACAGTTCCGATTTCTACAGAATTTTGTATATAAGATTCAATGTCTTTAATTTCATAACTTCCAGTTGCAATATGAATTATTTGATTTCCAATGTAAAACTTATTATTTCCTCTATCGATATTAGGAATTGAATTAAAAGTCAATAATTCAACAAGACCAAGTACATAACTTTTATTTGAATTTAGTTCTATTGGAGGGAAATATTCAGCTTCAAGAACTGAAGAATTTCCCGTTAACGTTAAAGTAAATGAATCACTCATCTTGCTATCAGATTTTATACTAAAAGCTTACAATAGTTACACACTTTTATATAGGTTAAAGCTACTCTTAATATTTAGTTGATTACATAAAAATTTAAGACACAAGTGCCCACACACAAATGTATCATAATTTTGAAATCTTTCATGATTATATTTTATTAAGCTACCATCACCTAGATAAATGACAAGATCTGTTGGAGGAGCAAGGTTACCAAAACTATCAAAATACATTGTTTCATTTCTAAATTTTTTATATGCTACCCAATGTGTTCCAGCACCTTCTTTATTATCAAGATTAATTATTCCTGATTCACACTTGTGAGGACCACTAATAGGTAGTTCATTTCGCATAAAAACACCGCGAAAATAAGGTATTTTTATAGTTTTGGCATACTTCAACAAATCAAAGTCAGTTAATGGACGATGAGGTAGCTTCAGAACAAGTTTTTTTTCCTTCTTGTTATTCTCTTCTTCCTTGATGCTCGTTTTTTCTTTCTCGGTGCTCGTTTCTTTCGTTTTCCAATTCCTTTTCCTTGAGTGTAAGGTTTAAGATGGAGACCAAGTCCTTGCCAATAAGGTTTAAGGTGTAATCCTTTTCCAAGCGATATAGCTTCCATTGTTTTATTGTGACGTTGAGCTTCTGAAAGCTGTTCACTGGCTGTTTTAGCCTTATTAACAGCCCTTGCTATTCCTGAAGCTCCGCCAGCAAGAGCTCCTAAAGCACTAAGTCCAGCAAAAATTGGAACAAGCGGTAGAATTCCACCTACTTTAGTAGGTACAGGAAGAATTCGAGGTGATAAAATTTTAGATTTACCACCAACATTTTTTATTGCTTGTCGTGCACCAATCATAGCTGCTTGAATTGTTTCTTCAGCATTATTACTGGGAACCATACTTTTTCGCGCAGCATCGACAATTTTCCTTAGTGCTATTCTTTTCTTCTTACATATTGTTTTTCTTTTTTTCTTTCTTATGGATGATTTTCTCCTTCTTTTCATCCCCATACCTAATTTAGATTTAGTTTTCATGGTTCCGGAAATAGCTAAAGCAGCTGCTCGTTCACTCACACTAGAATTTTTAGCTGTAACACGTTCCCACGCTTTCTTAGCTAATATTTTATCTGCTTCGTTTCTAGCTTGAATATTTTCACGATTTTGCGAATATGCAATGTCGTGTTGCTTGCATGCAGCGTCTAGTGGATTAATTCCTTGATCGCCTCGAGACAAACGCTTAGTCAACTTTGTACCAGGCCCACAGAATTGGTAACCTGGCAAATGTAACTCGAACGGTAAACTATTGATTATACGATTGATTAAACCTTTTCCTTGATAGCGTTCTTTTTTCACCTCTTTATGCAGAATCATTCTTCACTCTACAAAGGTTGTTGTGAAACTGACAAAATGACTATATAAGCTAGGTATTTATACATTTTAGGGTAGTTACTGTCAAGATGCAGTTCACGAAACAACCTGTCATGCTGCCAATAACTAGTATAGATATAGAAACAAACGAAAAAAAGATTAAACGTCATGGTAGTCTGTTTTCAGACAGCATTCGAGCTGTTTTCTGTGGTCCCTCGAATTGTGGTAAAACAAATGCTCTTCTTTCCCTAATAATACATCCAAATGGTCTGAGTTTTGAAAATATTTACCTCTACTCTAAATCTCTACAGCAACCGAAATATAAGTTTTTGGAAAATGTCATCGGTAACGTGAATGGTGTTGAGTATTTTCCATTTAGTGAACATGAAGAAGTAGTATCTCCAAAAGACGCTAAACCAAATTCAATTTTTGTTTTTGATGACATTGCTTGTGAAAAGCAAGATAATGTTAGAGCTTTCTTTTGTATGGGTAGACATGTAAACGTTGACAGTTTCTATTTGTGTCAAACGTACGCTCGTATTCCAAAACATCTAGTTCGAGATAATGTAAATTTATTGGTTCTATTCAGACAAGATGAAAAGAATCTGAAACATGTTTATGAAGATCATGTTAATACTGATATGAGTTATACTCAATTTCGCGATTTATGTTCAGAATGTTGGAAATCTGATAAATATGGATTTGTTGTTATTGATAAGGACCGTAATTTTAATGAGGGAAGATATAGAAGAGGATTTGATTGCTTCATTACACTATAAATACTAGAAGTTTACTGAATTTTTAATTAGTATAGTTCATCTTGTTACAAAGAAAACATGTATAGAAAAGAGCAAGAAACACTTCGTCAAATAGCAAAAGCAAGTGATGCTATTAGGCGAAAACATCGTTTCCTCAAAATGGGTAAAGAGGCTGCAGAAACAGTTTTAAAAGAAACTCTTCAACCTATAATAACTCCTCTTGAAAAGTTTGTTAAAGTAACTGACATACCTCTCAAAAATGTTAAGAAAGAAAAAATAAAAAAAGAGGAAAATGATTTTTCTTTCTCTACTGCAGTTGATGAGGAGAAGGAATTTGATAAAACACAACTCAATGATACTCTATTTGATAAGAGTACTAATTTTGAAAAAGCAGCAGATGAAGATCTTAATTATGAAAATTTGACAAATAAATTCATTACATTATTGAATAAAAACAGAAAAACTTTTTTAGACATGGTTTATGGAGTACGTAAGCTGCCTAATGGTACTTTTATGATTGGAGATACACCAGTTGATTTAGAAGGTCCTCATATTCGACTTGCTGGAAAGAAAAAATATTTAAAAACTACTGGGTTGATTGAACTCTTATTTAAACAAAAAGCTAAACAAGAATTAATAAGTCCAGATGATTTAGAAAATTATAAAGAAATTCTTGTAGCTACAAATGCACATCGAAAAAATTATAGTTCCAGTGAACCTGTCAACATAAACAGAAGTTCTAAATACATTGATATCATTGCAAAACTTTTTAAGAGTACACCAAAAAAGGGTAGAGGTATTTTTAAAGGGAAGAAGAAGAAGAAGCTTGGAAACAAATTACCTCAATTTATGATTACAAAGAAACAATTTAACCCAGACTACATTTATTGGGATGATCCTAATGAACTAGTTGACCGATTACGTCTGCTAGTAGCATCGCAGCAAGCTGGAAATCCGAGCCACAATAATGAAATTATGTCAATTATTGAAGAACTACGTGAAGCTCGCATTATATATTAGAAGAGTTCAAGCAAATAAAGCTTAGTATTAAAATGAGCATTGATGTGTTTGGACATCCTTTGTCACGACCTACTGCAAGTCGTGGACAACCTGGACCTTCTGGAATTGGTTTTAAAATTACTCCAAATGGACAATACGATATTGATAACAAAAGACTTTGCAACGTGCAAGACGCTGAAGAGCAACACGACGCAGTAAATTTAAGACAAGTAAAACAAATTGTTAAAAACGAAATAAAAACTGTCTTTGCAGTTACATCATCTTCAAGATCAGCTATTGATAACTTGAATATTCTTATACAATCTATCGAGGAAAGAATTAACGAAAAACTTAAGCAGATTGAAACTGATTTACAACTTGAATTACCTTTTCAAAACGCTAAATACATCGCTAAATTAGATTCACGTTTAACAAACCTTGAAAATGGACAATGAAAATTTAACTGTTGTTAAAGAGTTGCATAGACAGGCTAGAAAAAATTATCCTCGTCGAAAAGTTCAAATGCGTGGTATTGATGAAACCTGGCAAGCAGATTTGGTTGAAATGATACCTTATTCTTATTCCAATAAAGGTTTCAAATACATGCTCACAGTTATTGACATATTTTCCAAATATGCCTGGGCTGTAGCAGTTAAGAGTAAGAATGGAAAGGACATTTCTCTAGCCATGAAAACTATTCTAAAACAAGGCAGAATTCCAAAAAATTTGCACACTGATAGAGGCAAAGAATTTTACAATTCTGAATTTAAGAGTTTAATGCAAGAATTTAACATTAATCTCTATTCTACCTATAGTAATTTAAAAGCCTCAATTGTTGAAAGATTTAACCGCACTCTGAAAAATATGATGTGGCCTGAATTCAGTTTACAAGGCAATTACAAATGGATAAATCTTTTACCTACGCTCATATCAAAGTACAATAATAAAAAGCATCGTACTATTGGTATGAAACCCAAAGATGTTACCGTAGAAGATACAAGAGAACTGCTGAGACGTATCCGTAAACTACGGAAAATTCCGCTGAAAAAATCAAAATTCAAAAGAGGAGATAGAGTTCGAGTCAGCAAATTTAAAAATATTTTCGAAAAAGGATATACCCCCAACTGGACAACGGAAATATTCACTGTGGACCAAGTCAAATCGACAAAACCAGTTACATACAAGCTGAAAGATTACCAAAATCAATCCATCGAAGGTGGTTTCTATGAGGAAGAACTGCTGAAAGTCCAGTATCCAGATGTTTACCTTGTTGAGAAAGTCCTGAAAACTCGTGGTAATGATGTCTATGTAAAATGGCTTGGATTTGATAGCTCGCACAATAGTTGGATAAAAAAATCTGATATGTAATATAGTTAAAGTAACGTTAAAGTATTGTTAAAGTAACGTTAAAGTATAGTTAAACTATAGTTAAAAAAGGTTAAAATAAGATAAAGTAAAGTTAAAATAAGTTAAATTAACGTTAAAGTATAGTTAAAATAAGTTAAAGTAATGTTAAGAAAAGTTAAGATAAGTTTAAAAAGTTAAAATATATTCATGTGACTAGATTAAGGTTTATTTAAAATAAAGAAGACATCAAATAAAATGAACATCTTTTATTCAAACAATTAATTCCTCCCTCTCTCTTTTTTTTACAATGCTTCATCATCTTCCATAATTTCTGCAATTTTACAATGCCCCCATGCTAGGGTGTCGGTGCTGTTGGCTAACAAAAATCTTTTATCATCGAAAGGACTCAGAGCAATTTTTGTTTGTTTTAAAGTATGAACATTGTGAAGGTTTGATCTTATACAATATTGCGTTCTAGATTGAAATTTTACATTTTGTAAACAATACACATAATCATCAAAGTCTATGTCCTTCTTAACAACTACGGCTTTTACACCTTTAGCCTTTTTTATTAAATCTTTGTTTTCAACTCGCACACTGTACATCTTGCTTCGCAAGCCAACAAATTCGGTCACGATTTTTCCACTGCACTCATCTTTCATCAATCCTAAAACTTTTTTGTTGGCTTGCGGAATACCGTACACGTTATTAACCGGATAATCTGACGTATCGAATTTATCAATATCTGCTTTCATGTCTGCATAAATGTCGGAGCATCTGATTTCGTAGATGAGGCTATCAGTGTCGGTGTACAATAGTTTTAAATTTTTCGCGTCATATTTTTTTAACATGTAATCATAATGGAAATCATAGATTAACGTTTTTGAAACATCCAAGACTGTTAAACCCACATAAAGTGGCTTGTTTAATAATACCTCCATTTTTCTAAGTTCCACGGCAACCAAATTCGGATTAAAAATGGTTCTGCTGTGGAAGTTAGGTTTCGCGATTAAAGCTTCAGCTCCATATCTACCCTCCCACTTTGTAACGAGTTTAATATCGACATGTTTTCGCACGTTCTCCATTGTCTTACCAAATACCGCGTTGTTCATTAATTTAAATAAATTCTTTTCAAATTCATTGCTTGCACTTGTTCTTCGAGTCGTATTAAAATCAATATATGATTTTAACCACGTGGATTGTTTAAATTTCAATACACGATGAATTTTTACTAATACAAGACCATTCGCTAAAGCTTGTTTTAACGCGCGATAATGGAGAACGTGCTTTCTCTTTGGTAGGAGGGTAGTTAGGAGCTTTTCCACTTTAGATCCAGGTGGCTTCGAGCGTTCAGGGCAAAAAGGAAAATCACTATGCTTATCATGCAAATCATCAGGGTAATCCAAATCAACTTCTAAAATATAGCCAATCGCATCGTCATCAGAGACGTTGAAATCAAAGCTATTGTCAAAATTTTCTATCCACTCGAAGCCACCATAGGGAAGTGACTGGATCATTGCTTAACCGTAGAGGTTATTTGCATCAAAGTATACAATATAAGATGTCCCCTCACTTTCATTATATTCCTTCATATAATGATTATTAGCTTTAGCATACCGATTGGTGCATTGACTTACTCCACCTCTAATTCCGCGTTCGACAAACATTACCATATCGATGTCAGTGAGGAGCTCTAATCTTATATTCGTATGCTTTAACATGGCATCCCATGTCAATCCCGGTGTCGTGTAGTAATGGGCTGGATCGAGACCGTACGCGATTAAACATTGATTTCTAAAATTTTCAAAAATGTCCGCGAGTAACAAAATATCGGTTTGCATATACAGGTACACATAATCACCCAAATTTTGGCAATCAAACTCAGTCCACACATTTTGCGCATGTGCATAATCCTCATCAGAGACATTTGAGTCGTTTAATGTGCTATAAAATTTTTCTTTTGGTGGTAACTCAATTTCCTCAAGTTTTTCCTTTGAGTCAATATACTCGTAAGGAAAAACTCCTTTTCGCGTTAACAATTTGATTTTATCAGCACTGTAATTGAAAAAAATTTTTTTAAAATTTTATAGTCGTCGAGGTAGGATGCTAACTTGTCCAATGATGATGCCATGAATTTAAAAGAATCGATAAAGCGGAACTTGATGTAACTACCTTTAACACTTTTCGTGAAACCGATATACTTTTCTTTGTTAATAGGAAGCAAACAAACATCACCCTCAAATTCTGTAGCAATAGCTTCGATAATAAAATGCGCGTCATACCCGCTAAGGTTATGAAAAACAACAGGTATTATTTGCGATTCATGATAATTAATATTGCAATCTTGATGCGCGGGTCCCCGATACTTCCCTGTTAGATGACAGTGGTCTCGTACTTTTACATCCCCAGGCTTGATTTTATTCCTACAAATATGACATTTACTGGCATATCTAAAATCATCTAGTTGCTGTCGACTTAACACTTCCATTGGTACAGGATTCTTAAATAAATTGTCAAGATTGTCAACCACATTCTTTAATTCAGTTGAAAACCATTTAGCCGGATTTTCTTCACCTCTTGGAGATGCTTTATATATGGACAAGGAGTTGTCAAAACCACACTTTAAATAATAGCCAATACTGAGAGTTTTGTGATTTTGAAAAATCTCAGTATTACTAGGTTGCTGTGGTGCTTCCGCAGGAATTAGGATACTTTCACAGTCTGCATAAATGATGAATGGCACACGTTCCTTGTTTTGGTAATTTTTAAATTCAACAAAATTTTTCCCTGGTTCAGGAAGCTTAATACTCGTAACATTCATTTTTTGACAGATTTCTCCATGTTCACTTAGCTTCAGTTCATCGTAAAAATAATGAAGGCAACGATCACAGATGTATTTTTTACCCATATGACCTGACAATTGAGTGCTGACAAGTCTGGATAAATCTTTAATGCACACATAATGGTAGTTGAAAGAGATGATTTTTTGATCGTCCTCCTCCTCCTCACTCTTAAGATTTTCATCAATGTAGTGGTCTTCAACTCGAAGAAGATTTACATGAATAACCTTCTTTTGCGATGACAAATGTAATGAAGCAACCGTAAACTTTTCATCTTTTTTTATGAGTCCATACACATTCACTGAAATGTTGTTCTGTGCCTCAAATTTTGAAACATCTTTGAGAGCAACAGGAAACTGAATTCCAGTGAAATTAAGATCATCTTCATAACACTTATATTTTGAAACTCGGTATGCATGGTTTTCAACTGGATGTAAAGCTGACAAAATTGACCATTTAAAGCATTGCTGATCAGCATTCTGAACATTAATGCAAGCCTGTTTTCTTTTAATGGAAGGTGGTAAATCGATATATGAACCAGCATGCATGGGATTATAACTGTTAATGTTAACCTCTAACCTTTGAATAGAATGAAGTCTCCAATTCGATTCTTTCTGTTGGAATTCTTCCATTCTTCTCAAAGTTATTTGTTTAACATTAACATTGTACCACTCATCTAAGTGGGTTGTTACAAATATTTCACCCGTTTTCGCGATAAATGTCTTAAGATCAGACATTTCATCCTTTCCGTTTATCGACTCTTTTATAAATTTCGCGCCCAACACAGTATACACTTTTAGCGGCCCATATTTATCTAAAGCTTTTCGTATGTTAAATTCAAACAAAACAAAGGCATCATCAAGAAACTCGTTAACGTCAATGTAGTCAATATTTAAAATAGCACTAGTCTGTAAACGACCATCAAATGCCTTATCAAAATCAACCCACTTCATTCTTTCATTCTCCATTTGTACACCTGCACCACGTTTCATTAAAGCATTAAAATTGCATAACAAGTATTCCAACTTTTGAGTTAGGTTTAAACATCTTGATTTCTGATAAGGCAAAGAATCAGAATTTCTTAAAAATGATTGCAAAATATTTTTGTTATGTTGACACTTGTTATGCCATTCGAATGCACTAATAAGTTTATCCTCACCTGTCATTCCCATTGTGGTGATGAGTTGACGTTCAGCGATGTTGATTAAGTTGTCTGACTCACGACACAATTCGTTGTATTCATCCACACTCATTCGATGTCGCGATTTTTTTTTCACTGTTTTGATCTTCGACATGTTGAACCTAAGCCTAAAAACCTAAGTATAAAAAAAAGGAATAAAACTAAAATAAAAATAAAAAAAACCTAAAGCTAAAAGAATAAAAGGAATAAAACAAAAATAAAAAAAACCTAAAGCTAAAAGAATAAAAGGAATAAAACAAAAATAAAAAAACCCTGTAAAAGAAAATCCACCACCAAAAAAAAAAACAAAAAAGCACCTAAAAACCTGAAATTGATAAAAAATAAAAAATAATTATGAAAAGCACTCTGGAAACACTGAAAAGCACTCTGGAAACACTGAAAACGACTCTAAACTGTAAACTGCTGTTGCTCCTGAAAAGAAGCCACTGATGCTCCTGGCTCGCGCTCCGTAACTTATACACCAGTCCCCACTATACTTACCGCCCCACTCCGGTAGACCCCCACTACTCCATAGTCGCGCGCAACTCTCCTACCACAATATTGCAAACGCCAACTACTGGGATAACTTGAAGTTATCATAATCAAATAAGTCCAACTGTCGATAATGCAGAACCCTGACGTACCGACTGGACCAAAATTTGTGGAAGAAATCTGCATTACCGACTGATAGTAATGTTTACCCGCGGTCGATAACTTATCTACAGTCGGTAATTTATCGACATTTTTATACCAGTATTATCATCAAGGTCGGTAAGGTAGAACACCCCCTCTAAGCCACTTGAAAGTATGAAAATAAAAATTCAAAAATCCTACCAAGGGGTTTGAATTGAGCGAAAATTTAGTGGCGCCATCTAGCGGTGGCAGACGGTACTAAAAACTCGGTCGGTAAGGTAGAACACCCCCTCTAAGCCACTTTAAAGTACGAAATTAAGAAATCTACCTTACCGACTGTAGGTAAGTGGCCCCGAAGTGTCATAGCTCTACTACTACTAAAATACATAAAAATTTCACTTTAATAGAACAACAAACATTTTTTTTGAAAATTTCAAAATTAAATTTTTTTGAAATTTAAAAAAAAAGATTTTTGGAATTTTTTGAAAATTTTTGAATCTCTTTAATTGTCTTTTCAACGTATTCAAAGCTCATTAAAATGCATACAGTATAGTTTTTAAGAAAAATGCGTTTTTCGATTTTTTTCCCTCCATAAGTTCCAAAAAAATCAAAATTTTGAGTTAAAAATTTCAAAAAGTAATTTTGTGGGTAGAAATGAATAGGAAAAATATATTTGGGTCACTTTTTCCATACCTATCCGGTTATACCCTATCACATGAAAGTGGTCACTTTAAAAAATAACCCTAAAAAAATTTTTTGATTTTTTTTACTAAAATCGTCTTGTCTACATTTACAACCTCTTAAAATTTTTATTAAAATCGGTTCAGTAGTTTTCAAGAAAAATAAGTTTTTTCATTTTTTCGTTCCCCCTCCATAACTCCCCCAAGAAAGCGAATTTTGAGTTCAAAATTGTAGAAAGTTATAGTCATATGGATACATAGTAAAAAATGAGCACCCCCTAAGCCCTTAGTCATCAGCGACCCAAAAAATATTCGGTTGATAAACAACAACAAAAATTTTGTTTTCGTAAATATTATATTATTATAATATCATATATATTATAAGCTTATATTATAATTTGCTTATATTTTATATTTTAACTGGTCTATGAAAAAAAATTCTTTGAACAAAAAAGGGAAAAATTTAGTGTTTTTTGTTGAAAAAAATGGCCACAACTTCGATAAAAAAAAAATCTGTCCTTCCAACCCTTACGGGGTTAAATATAATAATTTTTTTTAAAAGGTTGTGCGTAAAAAGATAAAAGATTTTGAAGAAGCTCAATTTCAATTTAAACAAAAAAAAAGACAATAAAAGTTGGCAGGGACTCAGTTCAACCTTTTCTGATTACTCAAAGACTGATACTACATGGCTGATTCTACAAACGAATATTCTCCATTCAATTTTACTCTCCACAGACTTATTCTACACAGCGCGACTCTATATAATAATAATTAATAACACACATGTCAAATGGTCGATTCTCCATTGACTGATTCTCCTCTCCAAAATTAATAAAAAATTGTGTAACTCTCCACCGACCGATCCTACATGAACTAACTCTCCAAAATTAATTAAAAATTGTGTAACTCTCCACCGACCGATCCTACATGAACTAACTCTCCAAAATAAATTAAAAATTGTGCAACTCTCCACCGACCGATCCTACATGAACTAACTCTCCAAAATAAATTAAAAATTGTGTAACTCTCCACCGACCGATCCTACATGAACTAACTCTCCAAAATAAATTAAAAATTGTGTTACTCTCCACAGACCGATCCTACATGAACTAACTCTCCAAAATAAATTAAAAATTGTGTTACTCTCCACAGACCGATCCTACATGAACTAACTCTCCAAAATAAATTAAAAATTGTGTTACTCTCCACAGACCGATCCTACATGAACTAACTCTCCAAAATAAATTAAAAATTGTGTAACTCTCCACCGACCGATCCTACATGAACTAACTCTCCAAAATAAATTAAAAATTGTGTAACTCTCCACCGACCGATCCTACATGAACTAACTCTCCAAAATAAATTAAAAATTGTGTTACTCTCCACAGACCGATCCTACATGAACTAACTCTCCAAAATTAATTAAAAATTGTGTAACTCTCCACCGACCGATCCTACATGAACTAACTCTCCAAAATAAATTAAAAATTGTGTAACTCTCCACCAACCGATCCTACATGAACTAACTCTCCAAAATAAATTAAAAATTGTGTTACTCTCCACAGACCGATCCTACATGAACTAACTCTCCAAAATTAATTAAAAATTGTGTAACTCTCCACAGACCGATCCTACATGAACTAACTCTCCAAAATAAATTAAAAATTGTGTAACTCTCCACCGACCGATCCTACATGAACTAACTCTCCAAAATAAATTAAAAATTGTGTTACTCTCCACAGACCGATCCTACATGAACTAACTCTCCAAAATAAATTAAAAATTGTGTTACTCTCCACAGACCGATCCTACATGAACTAACTCTCCAAAATAAATTAAAAATTGTGTAACTCTCCACCGACCGATCCTACATGAACTAACTCTCCAAAATAAATTAAAAATTGTGTAACTCTCCACCGACCGATCCTACATGAACTAACTCTCCAAAATAAATTAAAAATTGTGTTACTCTCCACAGACCGATCCTACATGAACTAACTCTCCAAAATAAATTAAAAATTGTGTTACTCTCCACAGACCGATCCTACATGAACTAACTCTCCAAAATAAATTAAAAATTGTGTTACTCTCCACAGACCGATCCTACATGAACTAACTCTCCAAAATTAATTAAAAATTGTGTAACTCTCCACAGACCGACTCTACACGAATCAACTCTCCAAAATAAATTAAAAATTGTGTAACTCTCCACCGACCGATCCTACACGAATCAACTCTCCAAAATAAATTAAAAATTGTGTTACTCTCCACAGACCGATCCTACATGAACTAACTCTCCAAAATAAATTAAAAATTGTGTTACTCTCCACAGACCGATCCTACATGAACTAACTCTCCAAAATTAATTAAAAATTGTGTAACTCTCCACAGACCGACTCTACACGAATCAACTCTCCAAAATAAATTAAAAATTGTGTAACTCTCCACCGACCGATCCTACACGAATCAACTCTCCAAAATTAATTAAAAATTGTGTAACTCTCCACAGACCGACTCTACACGAATCAACTCTCCAAAATTAATTAAAAATTGTGTAACTCTCCACCGACCGATCCTACATGAACTAACTCTCCAAAATAAATTAAAAATTGTGCAACTCTCCACCGACCGATCCTACATGAACTAACTCTCCAAAATAAATTAAAAATTGTGCAACTCTCCACAGACCGATCCTACATGAACTAACTCTCCAAAATTAATTAAAAATTTTGCAACTCTCCACAGACCGATCCTACATGAACTAACTCTCCAAAATAAATTAAAAATTGTGTAACTCTCCACCGACCGATCCTACATGAACTAACTCTCCAAAATAAATTAAAAGTGTTGTAACTCTTCACAGACCGATCCTACATGAACTAACTCTCCAAAATAAATTAAAAATTGTGTAACTCTCCACAGACCGACTCTACACGAATCAACTCTCCAAAATTAATTAAAAATTGTGTAACTCTCCACCGACCGATCCTACATGAACTAACTCTCCAAAATAAATTAAAAATTGTGCAACTCTCCACCGACCGATGCTACATGAACTAACTCTCCAAAATAAATTAAAAATTGTGCAACTCTCCACAGACCGATCCTACATGAACTAACTCTCCAAAATTAATTAAAAATTGTGTAACTCTCCACCGACCCATCCTACACGAATCAACTCTCCAAAATAAATTAAAAATTGTGTAACTCTCCACAGACCGACTCTACACGAATCAACTCTCCAAAATTAATTTAAATTTTTTTAACTCTCTAGTTTTTAAAAATAATTGGAAGAAAAGTTTGTTGGTATATTTTATAATATAAATCATTTTATTTTTTTTTAATATGTCAACATGTAAAATACATTATTAAATATGAAAAAACGAACGGAAACATGTAGGAAATTATTAAACACTAACTTATAAAATAAAATTTAATTTTCAAAACTTATTTTCTTTTTGTTTTTCGTCCTTTTTTTTGAGGTGGTGTCTGCTCCTCATTTTTGGCATCATTTTTTCTTAATCGCCTTAGGTGCATTTTTGATTTTTCATTTAACGTATCGACATTATTACATTTTGTGAGTGGTCGACCGCGTTTTTTCTTTTCTGGAATTTCACAAGTTTCTGCTGTTGTTTCATCTGTTTTATCTAGATTATAAATAATAGGTAAGTATAATATTATAAAATTAACTTTTTAAATATTATAATAGTCACATAAATAATAACGACGGTCGTTTAATTAAATAATTTAAAATTATTAATATTTTAGTAATTATTACTTTATTGGAGGAAATTTTACTGTCATTTTAAAGTACCTGATGTATCGACTTCCTGTTGAACGAGATCGTCTATTGGTGCAGATAATTCTAAAAGAATTTAGCGTTATTTTTAAAATTCACACTTGAATTGGAGTTATTTTAACATGGTGCATACCTTTTTGAGGAAGTTTCTCTTTAACCTGATTGTCAACTAAATTAGAAGCGTCTGAAAAAATATTAATATATTAATTTTTAAGTTTATTTATTTAAAAATAATTATTTTTTTTCATATTGCGAATAAATTATATTTAGTAATGATTATTTTCTCACCATATTCGTTAATCGAAATTTTATTATATAAACTGTCTAAAATTAAATAAATATTTTTAACTATCCACTCTCTAAATCTGAATTAGTGCGGGTTCGTTTACCAATTGGAATTAGTAACATTTGTTACTAATTTTTAGTAGTTTTTTTACTAATTGCTAGTAGAAAATTACTAATTTAATTAGTAGAACGTATTTTTTACTATTTCAAATTAGTAAATTTTCTACTAAAAATTAATAAAAACAGTTACTAATTCAATTGGTAAACAAATCCGCACTATTTCATTAGTAGAAAACTACTAATTCAGATTTAGAGAACACTGACCGGCTCTACACGAATAAACTCTCCAAAATTAAAAAAAATATATTTTTAACTATCTATTGATCGACTCTACATGAATAAACTCTCTAAAATTAATTTAAAATCTAAAAGAATTTTTCGTTATTTTTGAAATTTACACTTGAATTGGAGTAATTTCAACATATTGTATACCTTTTTGAGGAATTTCTTCTTCAACCTGATTGTCAACGAAATCGGAAACATCTTAAAAAATATTAATATATTAATTTTTAAGTGTATATATTTAAAATGAACGATTATTTTTTTATGTTGGAATAAATTATATTTAGGAATTATTATTTTCTCACCATATTCATTGAACGATATTTGATCAAAGTCTATAATTCAACAAGATTTTCATTATTATTTTTTGGTTATTATTATATTTTTTTTATTTTCATTACCTAGTGCGGGAACAATTGGACTTTCAATCGATTCGTTTTCTGACTGCATTAAACCAACCTTTTTATTTTTATGCGCAGCTGGGCAGATATAATTTCTATAATAAGAAGTCGTAAGTTTATAATTAATATCCACAACTGGTAGATATATTCATTGAAACAAACTCAAAACGACATAGAACTTTGTATTATATATCCCTCGGAGAACCCTCGGAGTTTTTTTTTAAATTTTTATCTAGTGTTTAATATTTTTTATAAGGATTTTAAAGTATACAGACTTATTTTGCAGAGTTTAAACTATATTTTTAAAGAATCCTTAGGTTGATAAGATAAACAGTTCAAAATTGATTGAGAATTTAAAAAGGATCTAAAAGAGAGAGTTTTTCAGGAGCTACAAGTTAGTGATGAATAAAAATTGTTTTCTTTCAATTTAACCTTAAAATTCAAGGTCAAATTATTAATTTCAATTTATCTTAAAATTGATTTGATTGACTTGTGACAAACCCTTTAAAAATTACTATTCACACTTTTAATTCGATTAATTTTAATTATTAATATATTAAATCGAAAAAAAGATATTTTCAATAAAGTCAAAATTTTGGAACTCCGTAACTCAAAAAATATTTTATCAAATTCAATAATAATTAATATTTACACTTCTACTAATAATAGTAACATTTTGACAAAGTTTCGAGAAAATTTATTTTTTGACCTAGCCAGTTGAGGAATTTTGCCCTATATATTAAGAGGGTATGAAAATCTTTATAACCTTCGGTAATTTTGTTACACTCCATGATTGAGTTTTGCGCCAAAAGTTCAGTCTCTTTTTCGGAATCTAAAAGTTTTTAAATATATAACGATTATTAGATTAATGTATGAATATGTTAATGAATGTTATTTTGAATTTTTACGTACATATTTGATACAATACTGTGTCATAGGCTAAACGTCTATTTACATTTATTACATTATGGAGGAATCCTTTCAAAGATAATCTAAATTTGAATTTAAAATAATTGTTATTTTTTATATAAAAAATTTTTGTGTTAAGTATTGCTTCTAAATAAATTTAGTAAATCTGTGCTACTAATTCATGTATAACTCATATAAACTTGTAGCTTAATTTTCGCCGGCAACCATCTGATAGTTAATGGTTAATAATTTTTTCTTACTTTTTGACTGTGAGTGTTTCTTGACGATCTTTAATGAATTCTTCGTCCATAGTCCAACGCAAATTTCGACCCTGTTTTAATTTTTGCTCCTCATCAATTAGTTTCTCTAGTTTCTTATCTTCCTTTTTCATAAGCTTAACTAGCACTTCTAAAAAATAAATTTTAAAAATCAAATTTATAGATTTATAATTTTAAAGAAACTTTGCTTCTTAAATTACAAAATCACCACAAATTATAATACAAAAAATTTTCAATTTTTTCTACTTCTGACAATAATTTCATTTTAAATAACTTAATTTTCAAACAACTATCATAATATTATTACTTAGAAATTATTTAATGAAAATTTTACTTAAACATTACAATTGTCTTTATAAATAACGAAATTAATGTAGGAAATTATATGCTGGTTAAGAATTTTTTATTATGAAAGATTTCGACTATTGCTAAAACAAAAAAACTAATTGCTAATATAGTCGAAATCTTTCATAATTAAATAACGAAATTCTTTTCCAAAATTCAATTATTTTCAAAAAATTTCCGCATTTCAAAGATTTTCAATTTCTACTATTTTAATAAACCCAAAAGAAATTAATTTTTTAATAAAATTTTACTCAACCATTTAATTATTTTCATAAATAATTAAAATTGTACAGAAATTCAATAATTAAAAAGTTTTTTATAAATTTCTTCGCAATAATTCAATTAATTTCATAAATAATAAATTTTTGTTATGAATTCAATTATTCTTTTAAATAATAAATTTGCTTTAGGAATTAAATTATTTTCATAAATAATAATGCTCATTGCAGAAGTTCAATTATTTTTATTTCAATTTTTTCAAATTTTTTCAATTTTAATAAAATTTCTCGAAAAATGTAATTATTCTTAAAAAGTTGATTAAAATTCCTTAAAAGAATTCAATTATTTCAAAATTGGTTAATAAAATTATTCATAAGAATTTAATTTTAAAAAACAATCAATTATTCAATAAATTATTTACTTTTGCATTTTAATAATTGAATAATTTGGAAAAGGTTTCAAATTAAAATATTTGAAAATTTGGATTTTCTATACTACTAACTGTCAATTTTGAAGAATTATTTTTTTAAAGAGTTTAATTTAATCTATTTTTTTTAATAATTGAAAGTTACATGGAAATTTTTTAAAATTCTCAGAAATTTTCCTATATTTTCATAAGAAAATTTTCTAAACGTTTAAGAGAATTTTTTCAAACTTTTGGGATTTTTTCTACATTATTTCATGGGAATGATTCTAAATTCGTAGGAAGATTTTGATAATTTTTTTTTAAAAATTCCCTTATTTATATTAGTAAATTTTTCTAAATAATTAGTGGAATTTGCGTCTTCAATTTTTTTGGGAAAATTTCCAAAATTTTTCTTATATTGTATTTAATGGAAGAATTTTCGAATAATCCAAATTTCAAACAAATGTATTTGCAAATTCTCAAATAACTTTTTCAAAAATTATTAAAAATAATTGATTTAGAGAAGAATTTTAGTTAAAAATTAAAAATTTTTGAAAATCTTAATTCCTGTGGAAAAATAATAATTAAATATTTATTTACAAAAGAAGTTATGGTTGTTTTCGAATAATGTACAATTGAAGAAATTTGTTAATATTTGTAAAAGAACATTTATTTGAATACAATTTTTTCCTTTATTTTCTAAAAATTAAAAAATTTTAATTTTATTTTGAATTAAAATTTGCAATTGACAAATAGAATTTATAAACATTTTTTTTCTTTATTTTTAAAAAGCTTTAAATTTTACAAAAGCATAAATAAAAATTATGTATAAAATAGATATATTTCCTATTTCTTAATCATAATTTTTTTAAAAAGGACCATTTTTCTATTTTTTATAAATTAAGAAGAAAAAAAATTTACTTAATTTATATCAGTCAAGCGAAATTTGTTATTAAAAAAACATATAATAAAAAAATTAATTTGTTAATTATAATTTTTTTTAAATTCTCTAACTTCAAATAAAATTAACCATAAATTATGTTTAAATGAAATATATTACCTATTTCTATAAGTGAACCAAAAAATATGTTTGAATTAAATTTAAATTTGTTTGAATGTATAGCAAAGATATTTTAAGTTTGATTTAAACAAAATTTGGTTGAATCAAATAAATCGTTATCTTAGTGTAGTGAAAAAATTGAGATGCGGTGAAAGTCAAATCAAAATAAGATAAATTTATTTAATCGACCCCAGAAATATTAATTTTTACTTTAAAATAAGAATTTATTTAAATAATGTAACTGAAAATTTTTAATATAGGAAGAATCTGTAGAGTGAAACTTGTGATGGTTCCAGATAAACCTGTTTTGATTTAAAAAAATAGATTTTTTTTCTTTATTTTATACATATATGAAGAGTTTTATGTAAAAAAAATCTTGGAAATGTGGTCCATATTAAATTAAACTGTTTAAACTTACTGATATACTTCATGATCGTAGGTTCGGACACTTGAAGAAATGATGCAATCAGAGTGTTAAAAAACACTTGTTCAAATGGTTCCATTCGTTCTGTACAATAAAATGAGTTCACGGAATCTGATAATGGCATCCATTTTGTTCTTAAATAGGTCATGTAGTTGTTAATAAGTGGGACTTCATGAGCAACTTTGTCAGCCTCATTTTGGATAATATTTAACCCTTCTTGGAAATGTGACAGTGGGGCTAAGGGCAATCCTATTGACATCCACAATATCTCCTGATGGTTATCAGAAATACCAAGCAATTTCCACTTTGATAACAATTCCTGCACATATAATTGTTATGAAGAAGTTAAAAATAATTTTATAATTTTTTTAAATATTTCAAGAAAACCATAATGGGGTTTGCCGCATCCCAAATAGTTTTCTTTAATCTCTACCCTTAAATAAATCAAAAACATAAATAACCATAAAATCTCACACCCCAGACAACTTCTTCTAAATTTAACATAAAAAAAAAATTATATATTCAAAATTATAAAAATTATCTAGGATTTTTAAAAGTAGAAGTGACATTCTGAAGGAATATTTTATTGTTAATAAGAGCATTACTTGTTAAATAAATTTACCATTGTATAATTATGGCAGGTGCCAATGAAAATTGATTCTGGCATTTTTTGATGTAGGGCAGTTACTGCATTCAATTTGAAGCCGCATTTAATTTCCTGGAATTTCAGTTGTGGAAATAGTTCAAGAATTTTTGACCAAACAGCATCATACAAATTCAAACTCGTGTCAGTCATTATAACCCAAATTGATGAGAATATCTAAAAAAAATTTTTAAATTGAAGAGATTAAAAAGAAAAATTAAATTATTTAAAGATAAAATAGCAATAATTATTCACCTGCACAGTTGTTGATTCAATTTCTCGTACGCTTACAACGTAAAGATGCGAAAATGGTGGCTTTGCGGGAGGAAACTGTAATATAATAATAATAAAATAAAGAATTGAAAAAATGAAAATATGTGGAATAAATGTTTTGAAATTTTCACAAATCACATCTCCAATGAAAAATTTAAGTTCACATTTATTTTGAAAATTTAAAATTTACTTTTTATTAAAACTTTATTTAAACTAAAAAACAAAAATAATTAAATAAAATTAGCCAAATTAATAAATCATATCATTTTAACGAATAAAAACAATGTTAAAATAACAATAATTAAAATAATAATCTTGACCAAATATGAAATATTTGATTAAAATAAATTTTAGAATAAATTCCTGTTTGAAGAATTTAATATTTTTTTTATTTTTAAAACAAATTTTTATTTTAAAATTTAAAATAAGAATTATAATACAAAAGACTTAAAAGAAAGTTAATTTCCAATTTAATTTAGAGAAACGATTGTTTAAAATTTCAAAATTTAAAAGAAGGGATAAAATATTATTTTTAAAATATTTTTTTAGATAATAATGATTTTTTAATCTTCTTACTGAAACGCTATCTTCAATGTAAGCATTTAATGTCGGGTTATCATTCAAAAATTTTTCCATAATATCTGATACGAATATTATGGCTGCTGATTCGGAATTTTCGATCTCAACGATTCCTCGAAATAATTTTTCAAATTCGTCGTTCTTTTCTAAAGTTTGAATTAAAGTTTGAATCGATTTTGGACTTTCGGCTGACTTCGGGTAACGTTTGTTTTTCATCATTGATTTGACTGACTCAAATGAAATCAATTTTTGTATTTCTTCAGACTGCCTGTATTAAAAAAATAAAAAATTATTTTTATTGTTGTTTAAAAAAATGATATTGACAAAAAATTAAATTTTCATTCTTACTCTTTTAAAACGTTCTTGTAAATTTCTTTAAACGGATCTTTACTGGTTTTCGATAAATCCAGCATTTTGGTTTTCAGTTTCGATATTGTCGCACCATGAAGCATAGGTGGATCAACGTGCACTTTGAAAAACTTGATTTCCCCACTTTCATTTTCTTCAGCGTACGCAGTGCAATTAGTAGTGGATCTTGTTGCACATCTGTACATCGCTTTATCTTGTCCCTTTTTAACCTCTTTGTGATAAAAGTAACCCTTAGAAAAATATTTGAAAGTGCCTTCACGCTCTCCCGGCAACTTTTCCATAATTACGTTTTAAGAAACTGTACTTGTTTTAAATTAAATTTTAGTTCTTAATTATCTACTTTAATTTATCGATTTCAAACTATATTTGACAACTGGCATTCCTTGACAACTAATAAATAATCACTAAGCAAAATAACAGAATAAACAAAAGAGTAATAATATACTTATATGAGATAACTTTTTTTCATTGATAAATCGACGCCTCCCTTTGATATGAACTTGTTTCAATTGTCAAAAAAATAAAATCGTTTTTGGAGCTAAGTTCAATATGATCACTATTCAATTGTCAATTTTATATAATCACGTAAAAAATAAAATTTTAATTTATTTGTAAAATTATTTGATTCTTTTAATAAATAATTAATTTTTAATAATTATTAGATAAAAAATAGATTAATAAATAAAAAAAATAGTAAAATTATACTAAACTAAGTAATAATAAAAATTCTAAATAAACTAAAATTAAATAAAAAAAGGACTATTTTAAAAAGATAATAATTTTATTCATTTTTATTAGAATATAGTCTTTTTACTTAATATTTCTTTTTTTAATAATTATTTGTACATTAAAAAATAGAAAAATAAGTAAATAAAATTATAAAATTAGAAATAAAAATAATGTAAATAATTAAAAAAAAGTATTGTTATATAAATAAAATATTAAATCTACAAGAATACTGAAATTAATAAAATTAATTTAAAATATAAATCAACAAAATAAAATGTAATTGAAACGTAACGAAATAAAAAAAATAAAAAAATATTATGAACAAATTAATAATTCATAGCTAATAATTTACTATTTTTTTATAATTTATATCATTTTTTATTTATATTTTATTATTTACTTCATTTATTTTTCTATATTTTATTTTAATAATAATTATTATTTAATCATAATAAAACATAAAATAATATCACAAACGAATTAATATTTCATTTTTTACGTGAATTTAAAATTAATCTAAGTTAAGATTATATTGCACGGAAAGTTTTGCGAGATTTTATTAAATTGACAATTGAATAGAGATCATATTGAACTAAGCTCCAAAAACGATTTTATTATTTTGACATTGTAGATTCAATATTTTTTAATTTTAACCTCGAATGATAATATAAAAGCTGTGTGCAAAAATTTAAAGTTTTTTAAAAAATATTTATTTAAAAAAATGGAAAAAGAAGAAGGAGTGCGAAAAGATTCAGCAAAATATTACCATGAAGGTTACTACTACCATGAAAAAATGAAAAATACTAATAAGAAGAATCCTCAGAAGAATCAATATGCAGATTATCGGTGCGCGAATTTTTATCATGGTTGTCTGGGAGCTGTTAAAGTAAATATTAAATCTCAAGAGATTAAACTTAAAAAAATTCATAACCATAAAGCGGATTCGAATGCTCAAGCAGTGTCACTTTTGAAAAACAAAATATTAAAAGAAAGTGAAACAGCAGAAATAAAACCTAAACATTTGTTTAACTCGATAGTTTCCAAGTAAGTAATTTTCATGAGTTTTATTTTGATTTTTATATCTTTAAAATTATATATTTATAATAAAAAATACTATTTCGCAAACATGTTGATTTGTTGTAAAAATATGTGAACGTCCACATGAAAAGGGCAAATTTTGACGGTTTAGCATTACGAGATAATCGCAATTTTCTGAAAATAAAAATGAAAAAAAATCGGATATTTAAACAAATTTTCGATTTCTTTATTGATAAAAACAAATTGAAGTAACCCACGTTAAATTATGTGATTGTCATAATTTTTTGTAATTATAAACTCGTAATATACGTAATTTTTTATTATCATGGGAGATAATGGTACAATCGAAATTTTTTTTCTCAAAACTAATCTTTTGACACTTCCTACTTTGAATCCTTGTAACTTGGTAAATTTTCCTTCCAAAAGTGTATAAGACCATTTAAGTTTTTTTAAATTTAGCATAAAATTTGACCAATAGTGCCAAAATGGGCTCTTTTCATGTGGACGTCAACATATCATTTATAACTCTTTTTTTAATGACTTCTATATCTTTTAAATATTAACATTTTTTGAAAAAAATTAATTACCAATAATTATTTCTTGAAAACTTTTTAGAGAATCATTGACTATTGGGTCGTCTCTTAATTTCAATTCAATGAGAGCAGCAATACAGCGTCGGAGAAACGAAGGCGGACTTCCAGAGATTCCAAAACATTTGTTAGATTTTGAGCAAATTTTAAACAACAGTTTTGAATCAACAAAAGATTTATTCAGAGGAATCGTTGAGGGAAATAGTGGATCAGCTGCTGCAATTTTCGCTTCAGATTTAATGATTAAATTATTAAATTCAGACGAAACAAACAGAGTGGAAATCGATGCTACTTTTGCGGTAAAAATTTACTCTTACCAAAATGCCATTTGAGAGTAGAGATGTGCAAATAGTTCAAATTCGAATCGAATCAGCAGTATTCTATTCAATTCGAATTGAAAGGGATCGAATCCGAATAATTCGAAGATTTACAGGTCTCGGATCGACATTAAGACACAAAAAAAAGTCGCTTTAGTCGATTAAAAATACAAAAAAATCGGAGAAGTCGTTTCTTTAATTCAGTGTTGCAACCAAAAATTTTATCTTGTAATTTTTGAAGAATTTTACTTATAAATATAAACATGATTTTTCCGAACTTTTAATAAGAATCTAAAGAAGTAAATTTAAAAAAAAATGTAATTTACTTTGTTCGTAGATAAGTAAATCTGAAATTCAATTATTTTCAACAGTAATAAAATTCTTCGCAGAAATTCAATTATATTCAAAATTTTTTTTTAATTTTTCGTCAAAATTTTACAAATAATAAAATTCATCATAAAAACTTAATTATTTTCAAAAGTTCTGATAAAATTCTTTGCAAAATTCAATTATCTTCCAAAGTACAAAAATTCTTTAAAGAAATTCAATTATGTTTATAAATATCAAAATTCTTCTGCAAAATTCAATTACTTTAAAAAAAATCTGTTAAAAATTTCAATTATCTTTGTGAATAATAAAATTCTTCTCTAAAATTCAATTATTTGCAAAGAATTTTAATAAAATTCTTGTCAAAATTTCAATTATCTTTATAAATAATAAAATTCATTCTAGAAATTCAATTATTTTTAATAGTAATAAAATTCTTCGCAGAAATTCAATTATTTTCAAAAATTTTCTTTAAATTTCTCGTCAAAATTATCATTATCTTCATAAACAATAAAATTCATCCTGGAAATTTAATTATTTTCAAAAGTATAATTTGTAAATAAATGTAACAGAACATTTTTTTGACTTAAACTTTTTCCTTTAAATTTAAAAAAAAATTTTTAAATTTCAGTAGCATTTTACTAAAAAAAATTTCGAAAAAGTCGATTAAAAGCATTTTTTCACAAAAAAGTCGAAAAAAGTCGATAAAGTCGCACAATCCGAGCCCTGGATTTAGAATCAGCTATAGTTCGAATTCGAATCGAAATTTTTAATATTTTTTCCTTTTAATAAAATTTAATTGTCAAGTACCATGTTAGTAATACAAATCAATTGAAATTTAACGCTTTTTTCGTGGTTTTGTTGAATTTTTACATTTGACTGATATAAAACTTAAAGTTCAATTATCTTTTTTTAGGTATCACCACGAGATTTAAAAATTTATCAGCTATATACAGTGCATATAGAAAATCGGGGTGCAGTAAGTCTCTTTTTTGTTTGAAAATTTGAATTACAAGTTTTCAATTATTTTGTTTGAATAAAAATCTATTTATTTATTTATAAGGAATTTTGTGCAGTTTGGGTTTTAATGACTCATAAAAATTTAAATCTATACACTACTGTGTGGGAAAAAATTCTTGAACTAGCGCCGAATTTAATGATAAATTTAATAGAAGTCATGTTCGATTTTGAATCAGCAATTCCACAATCAGTCCGAAACTGTATAACAAGATTAATAACATATAAGGGATGCTGGTTTCATTATTGCCAGGTTATTTGTAGTTATTATAACATAGATACTATTGAAATTTAATACATGATTTAAAGGCATTATCTTGAATTTCAATATTTAATTATTATATTTTTTAAATTTATTATTTTTTTAGTGCTTGTTAAGAAGGTGGAAGAAATTAGGTTTAATCGGCTTAAAAGCTTCAAAAAAGGCTCTGTGGATGGCAATGAACCTCGCTTTGGCACCAAAAACGTACTTCGAAGAAGGATTAAAATTGATAGAAAGCTTGTGTAACGAGGATATAAAACAATTTAAAAAAATTGAATTGTTTTTTCAATACATGCGTAAGCAATGGCTTCCTCTTGCACATGTCGTTTGCATGTACGGCAATGGCAGAAGAACGAATAATGCTGTAGAAAGCTTCCACAAAAATGCTTTCAATGAATTAGGAGGAAACCATCCAAACATGTATTCATTTCTTAGTGAGTTAAATTGAAAAAGCATATATATATATTAAAAATATAATTTACAATCAGTTTTATATAATTAATATTTAATAGGGGAGACTGAGGCGAAAGGTTAAACAGTGAAAACAGTTAAAATTCATTATCTTTCGAACGGAAATAGTTAGAGCATTTCAATTTTAATTATAGAAGGGTGTTATCACTCTAAACAAATGTACGGAGTTATGTGACATTCTTTTCTCTGTTGTGGTGTCCATATTTAAAGTTTGTTTTCACGCTACACTGTAAAAAATTAGGGAGTTAACGGATACTGGAGTTGGGAGTGAAATTTTTCAAGTTAAAAATCAACTCCAAAAAAGAGTTAATTCTTAAATTAACTCCCTTTTGGGTGCGACTTTTATAGAATCTCCTGGAAATTAAAAATCAACTACCTTTCTTTACAGTGTATTTTTGAAAATTTTTTCGTAAAAGAAAATATCAACTTTTAAGTATATTTTTTGAATTTATTCTCATCGCGATTTTTTTAGGTCCTTATTTGGGTCCCCTAAAGAGATACCTAAAGGTATTTGCTAAATATCTTTAGTCAGATTTTTTATATTTGTTGTTAAAGCCAAAAATGCACCCTGGGACGAAAGGTTAAATAATGGTGGGGCAAAATGTTAAATGTATAAATAAACACAGACCTTAACACTACTTAACACCTATCAGAAAATAGTTTCAGTAGGCTTAAAATGGAATTATTGTCTAAAAATTAATTTATGCAAAATTTAACCTTTCGCCCCAGTCTCCCCAACTTAATTAATTAAAAAAATTTATATTAAAAGATAAAATAATTAATTTTAAAAAACGATCAAGAATTTAACATTTTTTATTAAAAATTTATTAAACAATAATTGGAACTATAATTTAACTAAGATTATATTAAAGAAAAAACATTTTCAAATAATAAGAAATGGTAAATCTTACTTACTTATATGATTTTTAAGCAAAAATGGCTTCCTACATAAAGTCTGAAGATATGCAGTTCCTACGACTTAAAAAAGGGTTTCCTATTCGCCGAAATGTGCCTAAGAAATATATCAATAATGATGCTCACATTCTTCACTGCCAACAAAAATTAATTAACGAAAAGTATGAAGAAATACAAATTTAAAAATCATTATATGTGACCTGGTCTAGAAGAACACAGTAAAAAGAAAGTCTTATTTTAAGGCAGGAAAGCAGCCTTAAATTAAGACGCAACATTTTTAAGGCAGTCAATGCTCAATTTAAGACTACTCTTAAATTAAGATTTAATTTTTACTGTGAAGTAGGTTTCTACATGAAAAGATGATTTAAGAGTTTTTAGAGTCGCTGATGACGAATTCAAAATCAAATTCTTTTGGAGTAAAATGCTTTTCTGACGTTTGATAATATTTTTTAACCTTTTAAATCCATGTTCTTATTCTAGATTAAAAACAAAATTTTTTGCTTTTTTAATTCTTTTTTCGTCTCATTTTAAGTAAATTTTTAAACAAATTATGATTTTCTGTTTTTCGCCATGTGGAATATTGTCTCAAATGATTTTTTACACTTAAGCCCTCTTTTTATAATATTAACTTCAACAATATTATTTCTAATTTGTATATAATGAACAAATCTTTATGCTATCTATATTGAAAAAATATATTCGTTTCATTCATTGACAAGCGTTCATACCTTAAAATAATTTTTGTCATAAATATTAATAGGGTGACATTAACAGCGTTTTTAAATGAGGTCATTCAGCGTCAACAACAGGAACAATTAAACGATATTTTAGATATTACTGGTGAGAAAAAAGTGCTATAATACAAAATGATACTTTATTAATAATAAACTCAAATAGTTAATCCACTTTAAGTGTTAATTTAAAAACTATTGAAAAATTCTTTTAGAATTATCTGCACCAATAGACGATCTCGTTGAACAGGAAGTCGATACATCAGGTACTTTAAAATGAGAATAAAATATCCACCAATAAAGTAATAATGAAATATTAATGATTAAAAGTTATTTAATTACACAACTGTTATTATTTATGTGACAATTATAGTATTTAAAAAATTAACTTCATAATATTATACTTACCTATTATTTATAATTTAGATACAACAGATGAAACAACAGCAGAAACTTCCGAAATTCCAAAAAAGAAAAAACGCGGTCGACCACTCACAAAAAGTACGAATGTCGATAAGTTGAATGAAAAATCAAAAATGCACCTAAGGCGATTAAGAAAAAATGATGCCAAAAATGAGGAACAGGCACCACCTCAAAAAAAGGGACGAAAAACAAAAAGAAAATAAGTTTTCAAAATTAATTTTTATTTGATAAGTTAGCAGGGACAGTTACCAAACGTTTGTGTTGAGTTTGTGTTGTGTTCAGAACACAAACAAACACTTAATATTTGTGTTCATTTGTGTTAAAAAGACTCCCTGTAAGTTAGTGTTTAATAATTTCATACATGTTTCCGTTTGTTCTTTCAAATTTAATATTGTATCTTACATGTTGACATATTTGAAAAAATAAAATGATTTATATTTAAAATAATCAAACAATTTTTTCCAATTAATTTTAAAAAATAAAGAGCAAAAAATCTCCATTTTATTTTCAAGAGCAGGAAATTTAAAAAAAAATTAATTAATTTTAGACAGTAAACTACTGTAGAGTCAGTAAAGAATTAAAATTTTTTAAATAATTTTGAAGAGTTTATTCGTGTGGAGTCGGTCTGTGAAGAGTTACAACACTTTTAATTTATTTTGGAGAGTTAGTTCATGTAGGATCGGTCGGTGGAGAGTTTCACAATTTTTAATTTATTTTGGAGAGTTAGTTCATGTAGGATCGGTCGGTGGAGAGTTGCACAATTTTTAATTTATTTTGGAGAGTTAGTTCATGTAGGATCGGTCGGTGGAGAGTTGCACAATTTTTAATTTATTTTGGAGAGTTAGTTCATGTAGGATCGGTCTGTGGAGAGTTGCACAATTTTTAATTTATTTTGGAGAGTTAGTTCATGTAGGATCGGTCGGTGGAGAGTTGCACAATTTTTAATTAATTTTGGAGAGTTAGTTCATGTAGGATCGGTCTGTGGAGAGTAACACAATTTTTAATTTATTTTGGAGAGTTGATTCGTGTAGAGTCGGTCTGTGGAGAGTTACACAATTTTTAATTAATTTTGGAGAGTTAGTTCATGTAGGATCGGTCGGTGGAGAGTAACACAATTTTTAATTTATTTTGGAGAGTTAGTTCATGTAGGATCGGTCTGTGGAGAGTTGCACAATTTTTAATTTATTTTGGAGAGTTAGTTCATGTAGGATCGGTCGGTGGAGAGTTGCACAATTTTTAATTTATTTTGAAGAGTTAGTTCATGTAGGATCGGTCTGTGGAGAGTAACACAATTTTTAATTTATTTTGGAGAGTTAGTTCATGTAGGATCGGTCTGTGGAGAGTAACACAATTTTTAATTAATTTTGGAGAGTTAGTTCATGTAGGATCGGTCGGTGGAGAGTTACACAATTTTTAATTAATTTTGGAGAGTTGATTCGTGTAGAGTCGGTCTGAGGAGAGTTACACAATTTTTAATTAATTTTGGAGAGTTAGTTCATGTAGGATCGGTCGGTGGAGAGTTGCACAATTTTTAATTTATTTTGGAGAGTTAGTTCATGTAGGATCGGTCTGTGGAGAGTTGCACAATTTTTAATTTATTTTGGAGAGTTAGTTCATGTAGGATCGGTCGGTGGAGAGTTGCACAATTTTTAATTAATTTTGGAGAGTTAGTTCATGTAGGATCGGTCTGTGGAGAGTAACACAATTTTTAATTTATTTTGGAGAGTTAGTTCATGTAGGATCGGTCGGTGGAGAGTTACACAATTTTTAATTTATTTTGGAGAGTTAGTTCATGTAGGATCGGTCCGTGGAGAGTAACACAATTTTTAATTTATTTTGGAGAGTTAGTTCATGTAGGATCGGTCTGTGGAGAGTTGCACAATTTTTAATTTATTTTGGAGAGTTAGTTCATGTAGGATCGGTCTGTGGAGAGTTGCACAATTTTTAATTAATTTTGGAGAGTTAGTTCATGTAGGATCGGTCTCTGGAGAGTTGCACAATTTTTAATTTATTTTGGAGAGTTAGTTCATGTAGGATCGGTCTGTGGAGAGTTGCACAATTTTTAATTTATTTTGGAGAGTTAGGTCATGTAGGATCGGTCGGTGGAGAGTAACACAATTTTTAATTTATTTTGAAGAGTTAGTTCATGTAGGATCGGTCGGTAGAGAGTTGCACAATTTTTAATTTATTTTGGAGAGTTAGTTCATGTAGGATCGGTCTGTGGAGAGTTGCACAATTTTTAATTTATTTTGGAGAGTTAGTTCATGTAGGATCGGTCTGTGGAGAGTTGCACAATTTTTAATTTATTTTGGAGAGTTAGTTCATGTAGGATCGGTCGGTGGAGAGTTGCACAATTTTTAATTTATTTTGGAGAGTTAGTTCATGTAGGATCGGTCTGTGGAGAGTTGCACAATTTTTAATTTATTTTGGAGAGTTAGTTCATGTAGGATCGGTCTGTGGAGAGTAACACAATTTTTAATTTATTTTGGAGAGTTAGTTCATGTAGGATCGGTCGGTGGAGAGTTTCACAATTTTTAATTTATTTTGGAGAGTTAGTTCATGTAGGATCGGTCGGTGGAGAGTTGCACAATTTTTAATTAATTTTGGAGAGTTAGTTCATGTAGGATCGGTCGGTGGAGAGTTACACAATTTTTAATTAATTTTGGAGAGTTGATTCGTGTAGAGTCGGTCTGTGGAGAGTTACACAATTTTTAATTAATTTTGGAGAGTTGATTCGTGTAGGATCGGTCTGTGGAGAGTTGCACAATTTTTAATTTATTTTGGAGAGTTAGGTCATGTAGGATCGGTCGGTAGAGTTGCACAATTTTTAATTTATTTTGGAGAGTTAGTTCATGTAGGATCGGTCGGTGGAGAGTTGCACAATTTTTAATTTATTTTGGAGAGTTAGTTCATGTAGGATCGGTCTGTGGAGAGTAACACAATTTTTAATTTATTTTGGAGAGTTAGTTCATGTAGGATCGGTCTGTGGAGAGTAACACAATTTTTAATTAATTTTGGAGAGTTAGTTCATGTAGGATCGGTCGGTGGAGAGTTACACAATTTTTAATTAATTTTGGAGAGTTGATTCGTGTAGAGTCGGTCTGTGGAGAGTTACACAATTTTTAATTAATTTTGGAGAGTTAGTTCATGTAGGATCGGTCGGTGGAGAGTTGCACAATTTTTAATTTATTTTGGAGAGTTAGTTCATGTAGGATCGGTCTGTGGAGAGTTGCACAATTTTTAATTTATTTTGGAGAGTTAGTTCATGTAGGATCGGTCGGTGGAGAGTTGCACAATTTTTAATTAATTTTGGAGAGTTAGTTCATGTAGGATCGGTCTGTGGAGAGTAACACAATTTTTAATTTATTTTGGAGAGTTAGTTCATGTAGGATCGGTCGGTGGAGAGTTACACAATTTTTAATTTATTTTGGAGAGTTAGTTCATGTAGGATCGGTCGGTGGAGAGTAACACAATTTTTAATTTATTTTGGAGAGTTAGTTCATGTAGGATCGGTCTGTGGAGAGTTGCACAATTTTTAATTTATTTTGGAGAGTTAGTTCATGTAGGATCGGTCGGTGGAGAGTTTCACAATTTTTAATTTATTTTGGAGAGTTAGTTCATGTAGGATCGGTCGGTGGAGAGTTGCACAATTTTTAATTAATTTTGGAGAGTTAGTTCATGTAGGATCGGTCGGTGGAGAGTTACACAATTTTTAATTAATTTTGGAGAGTTGATTCGTGTAGAGTCGGTCTGTGGAGAGTTACACAATTTTTAATTAATTTTGGAGAGTTGATTCGTGTAGGATCGGTCGGTGGAGAGTTACACAATTTTTAATTTATTTTGGAGAGTTAGTTCATGTAGGATCGGTCGGTGGAGAGTTACACAATTTTTAATTTATTTTGGAGAGTTAGTTCATGTAGGATCGGTCGGTGGAGAGTTGCACAATTTTTAATTTATTTTGGAGAGTTAGTTCATGTAGGATCGGTCGGTGGAGAGTTTCACAATTTTTAATTTATTTTGGAGAGTTAGTTCATGTAGGATCGGTCGGTGGAGAGTAACACAATTTTTAATTTATTTTGGAGAGTTAGTTCATGTAGGATCGGTCGGTGGAGAGTTGCACAATTTTTAATTTATTTTGGAGAGTTAGTTCATGTAGGATCGGTCTGTGGAGAGTTGCACAATTTTTAATTTATTTTGGAGAGTTAGTTCATGTAGGATCGGTCTGTGGAGAGTTGCACAATTTTTAATTTATTTTGGAGAGTTAGTTCATGTAGGATCGGTCGGTGGAGAGTTGCACAATTTTTAATTTATTTTGGAGAGTTAGTTCATGTAGGATCGGTCTGTGGAGAGTTGCACAATTTTTAATTTATTTTGGAGAGTTAGTTCATGTAGGATCGGTCTGTGGAGAGTAACACAATTTTTAATTTATTTTGGAGAGTTAGTTCATGTAGGATCGGTCGGTGGAGAGTTTCACAATTTTTAATTTATTTTGGAGAGTTAGTTCATGTAGGATCGGTCGGTGGAGAGTTGCACAATTTTTAATTAATTTTGGAGAGTTAGTTCATGTAGGATCGGTCGGTGGAGAGTTACACAATTTTTAATTAATTTTGGAGAGTTGATTCGTGTAGAGTCGGTCTGTGGAGAGTTACACAATTTTTAATTAATTTTGGAGAGTTGATTCGTGTAGAGTCGGTCTGTGGAGAGTTACACAATTTTTAATTAATTTTGGAGAGTTGATTCGTGTAGGATCGGTCGGTGGAGAGTTACACAATTTTTAATTTATTTTGGAGAGTTAGTTCATGTAGGATCGGTCGGTGGAGAGTTTCACAATTTTTAATTTATTTTGGAGAGTTAGTTCATGTAGGATCGGTCGGTGGAGAGTTACACAATTTTTAATTTATTTTGGAGAGTTGATTCGTGTAGAGTCGGTCTGTGGAGAGTTACACAATTTTTAATTAATTTTGGAGAGTTAGTTCATGTAGGATCGGTCTGTGGAGAGTTGCACAATTTTTAATTTATTTTGGAGAGGAGAATCAGTCAATGGAGAATCGACCATTTGACATGTGTGTTATTAATTATTATTATATAGAGTCGCGCTGTGTAGAATAAGTCTATGGAGAGTAAAATTGAATGGAGAATATTCGTTTGTAGAATCAGCCATGTAGTATCAGTCTTTGAGTAATCAGAAAAGGTTGAACTGAGTCCCTGCCATAAAAGTTATTAAAATTACTCACACAAAAGATTTTCCCAGGTCATCGTCAAATCCTGTTTTTGAATCGCGATGATAACGCCTCACTCCATCGTAGCAACGCGCTTTTCCTTTATACACACCCACAGGATTATTTCTACTTACGTGGATAACCGGAATATATTTTTTTTGAGGCGGAACTTTCTTTTGGCTGTTATTTTTTTGGCCATACATGATTTGCGAAAACGAAAGAAAAACTGACTAAACGGCCATATGCACACATATGCAGTCAATTGTTTTTTCCAAGATTACCATGTTATAAGCCAGGAAAATAATTGTAGAGTGCTATTTTCATTACAAAATATATATATTTCAAGAAAACAGAAAATAACATTTCGACACAGATCAAACAATAAGCTAACATATTAAAACCAAAATAATACAAAAATTATTCCATTTAAACATAAGGTAGTGTATAATGTAACAAAATATTTCGGAATAAAAATTAGCATTAATGCAACAAAAATTAAAAACATCATTCGATATTAAATCTTAAAATAAAAAATAGTTAAAATTATAACAAGAAATTAAATCAAAATGAAAGTAAAAATATGCAAATCGTAAACAAAATATCAATAAATAACCAACTATTTTAAATTTTAGCGCCAAAATGACGTAGTACTCACGTGAGGAGAAAAAAACTATAAATTTATAATTAATAATTTAATTAACAGAGAATTAATTGTTAATTATCAATTGTTACATGAAAATTGTTCAAAGTTCCTCTTTAATTTTGGCATTTTATTAAATTTTTAGGAATTGAAACCTTGACGTGTAAATTAATATTCGTAGTCAGTTGAAAGTGAGGTTATGTTTAACTATTGGGAATTACTCTAATTCGAAAATTAATTACAATTTTTTATCAGGATAATAATTGCAATCATAAATTATGTATTAAGTTTGCAAACGTATTTTTTCTACTCTTTATATAATTTCCCTGTTTTTTTAAACAAATTTTTAGGGCGCCAATAATAATTTCTAAAAAGAGAATATTGTCCCAAATTTTTTAATTTGTTGAGTACACAATTTATTCACAGCTTCATAAATATTCTTTAAAAAGCAGGGAAAAGCCAAAATTATTAGAATAAAAAATTTTTATTTGTTTAAAAATCCTACTTTTAAAGACCAGTGAAATTGGAAAAATTACCCAACCATAATTATTGAGTCCAATAATAATGAAAGTATTATTAAAAGTGCCATTTAAAATTGTTATTAAAGAAAAAAATAATTTTTTGTTAATAAACAATTATTTAAAATTTAAAATTTTGCGCCAAAATGACGTAGTTCTCACGTGAGGAGAAAAAAACTATAAATTTGTAATTAATAATTTAATTAACAGAGAATTAATTATTAATTACCAATTTTTACATGAAAATTGTATAAAGTTTGTCTTTAATTTTGGCATTTTATTATATTTTTAGGAATTGAAACCTTGACGTGTAAATTAATATCCGTAGTCAGTTGAAAGTGAGGTTATGTTTGACTATTAGGAATTACTCTAATTCGAAAATTAATTACAATTTTTTATCAGGATAATAATTGCAATCATAAATTATGTATTAAATTTGCAAACCTATTTTTTCTACTCTTTATATAATTTCCCTGTTTTTTTAAACAAATTTTTAGGGCCCCAATAATAATTTCTAAAAAGAGAATATTGTCTCAAATTTTTTAATTTGTTGAGTGCACAATTTATTCACAGCTTCATAAATATTTTTTGAAAAGCAGGGAAAAGCCAAAATTATTAGAATAAAAAATTTTTATTTGTTTAAAAATCCTACTTTTAAAGACCAGTGAAATTGGAAAAATTACCCAACCATAATTATTGAGTCCAATAATAATGAGAATATTATTAAAAGTGACATTTAAAATTGTTATTGAAGAAAAAAATAATTTTTTGTTAATAAACAATTATTTAAAATTTTAAATTTTCCGCCAAAGTGACGTAGTACTCACGTGAGGAGAAAAAAACTATAAATTTGTAATTAATAATTTAATTAACAGAGAATTAATTATTAATTACCAATTTTTACATGAAAATTGTATAAAGTTTGTCTTTAATTTTGGCATTTTATTATATTTTTAGGAATTGAAACCTTGACGTGTAAATTAATATCCGTAGTCAGTTGAAAGTGAGGTTATGTTTGACTATTGGGAATTACTCTGATTCGAAAATTAATTACAATTTTTTATCAGGATAATAATTGCAATCATAAATTATTAGAGGTGTGCAAAAAGCTCGAAACCCGAAGCTCGAGCGGGTATTTTCGAGCTTTTTATTTTTCGAGCCGAGCCGAGCCTATTCAGTTCGAGCTCGAGCCGGGCTCAGGCCGAGCCGAGCTTTATAAAAAGCTCGAATAATTTCGGGTACTCGAAATTTTCGAGTACTCGATTTGATTCGAGCCCTTGAGAAAATCCAAAATTTTCTACATTAATTTTTAATTAAATTTTTTTTTTTCAAAAAAAAAAAATTTTTAATTTAAAAGCTCGAATTAAATCGAGTACTCGAAAATTTCGGTTACCCGAATTCATTCAAGTACCCGAAATATTCGAGTACTCGAGTGAATTCGGGTACCCAAATGTTTCGGGTACCCGATACATCGAGCCCGGCTCGGGCTCGGCTCGACTCGAAAAAATTGCGGCCCGGCTCGGCTCGGCTTTTCGAGCTTTTTGCACACCTCTATAAATTATGTATTAAATTTGCAAACGTATTTTTTCTACTCTTTATATAATTTCCCTGTTTTTTTTAAACAAATTTTTAGGGCGCCAATAATAATTTCTAAAAAGAGAATATTGTCCCAAATTTTTTAATTTGTTGAGTGCACAATTTATTCACAGCTTCATAAATATTTTTTGAAAAGCAGGGAAAAGCCAAAATTATTAGAATAAAAAATTTTTATTTGTTTAAAAATCCTACTTTTAAAGACCAGTGAAATTGGAAAAATTACCCAACCATAATTATTGAGTCCAATAATAATGAGAATATTATTAAAAGTGACATTTAAAATTGTTATTGAAGAAAAAAATAATTTTTTGTTAATAAACAATTATTTAAAATTTAAAATTTTCCGCCAAAATGACGTAGTACTCACGTTAGGAGAAAAAAACTATAAATTTGTAATTAATAATTTAATTAACAGAGAATTAATTATTAATTATCAATTGTTACATGAAAATTGTTCAAAGTTCCTCTTTAATTTTGGCATTTTATTATATTTTTAGGAATTGAAACCTTGACGTGTAAATTAATATCCGTAGTCAGTTGAAAGTGAGGTTATGTTTGACTATTAGGAATTACTCTGATTTGAAAATTAATTACAATTTTTTGTCAGGATAATAATTGCAAAAAAAATGTTTTAATGCACAATTATTCAAAATTTAAAGTTTGGTGCCAAAATGACGTAGTGCCCAGATATCACAACATTTTGCAGCAAGTTTGCATTAGAAACTTCCCAAATTTGCAATGCAAATTTACGAAGATTTTAAAATTGTAATTGTAATTATTTCTAAAATTGTCTTTAAATTTGTAATTAATTATTAAATTAACAGAAAATTAATTATTAATTACTAATTGTTGCGTGAAAATTGTTCAAAGTTTTTCTTTAATATCTTTATTCCATTATATTTTTCGGAATTAAAACCTTGTCGTATAAATTAATTTCTATTAATTAATTAATTTATCTCTTTTTTAATTATAATTATTTATATTTTAAAAATATTTTTATTGTTAAAAAATTGTTTTTAATTAATTTGTTAATTAAGTATTGAAACAATTTTCTTATTTAAAGACGCAGTTAAGTTTAATGTCACTGTGTTTATAATTAATTATAGTGTAATAATTACGTTAAATTAATTAATTAATTAATTGATTGTATTATTAGATGAGTTTATTTTATTTAATTATAATATTTTGATAGGGAATCAGATTCCGGAAACTTTTTAATTCTCAAAAATAGCATTGTCGACATCTACCGAGTTTTTACTACAACTTTATTGTACGCATTCCCTTCTATCAAATCTTCTACTCCGGGCACCAAAATCTTGATCGTCTTCTTTTTCCGTAAATTGAAAATTCCGTAAATTGAGTACACGCCATAATTTCTGTTGAGTTTTGAGAAAACAAATATAGAAGTATGACAAATTTTATCTCTTCTTGTTACAAAGTTTAGAAATTAACCCATTAATGCCCATGAGCACAGAAACGCAGATATCAAAAAAACAACAAGTGGGATCCTGGCATGGGGTCTAATAATAATTTTTGACGTTAAAAATATTGTTAAAAAAAATTTTTTTAAACAATTTGTTATAAACAAATTAAGAAAAATTAATTTTCATAAAAAACTGATAGCGTCATTCCATTCTACGCAAGAAACTACTACAAGAACATATGTTGCAAAATTTTTTGAAAAAGACCTATTGTTATAAAAATGTTATAAACAATTAGCCTGCATATATACTCATTCCAGCCCATGGGCATAGAAACGCAGATATCGAAAAAACAAGTGGGATCCTGGCATGGGGTCTAATAATAATTTTTGACGTTAAAAATATTGTTAAAAAAATTTTTTTTAAACAATTTGTTATAAACAAATTAAGAAAAATTAATTTTCATAAAAAACTGATAGCGCCATTTTATTCTACGCAAAAAACTACTATAAGAACATATGTTGCAAAATTTTTTGAAAAGACCTATTGTTATAAAAATGTTATAAACAATTAGCCTGCATATATACTTGTTCCTGCCCATGGGCATATAAACGCAGATATAAAAAAAACAAGTAAGATCCTGGCATGGGGTTAAATAGTAATATTTGACGTTAAAAATTTTGTTTAAAAATTGTTTTTTAAACAATTTGTTATAAACAAGTTATAGAAATTTGATTATAACAAATTGTTTAAAAAATTTTGTTAACAAAATTTTTAACGTCAAATATTATTACTAGACACCATGCCAGGATCCCACTTGTTGTTTTTTCGATATTTGCGTTTCTGTGCCCATGGGCTGGAACGAGTATATATGCAGGCTAATTGTTTATAACATTTTTATAACAATAGGTCATTTTCAAAAAAATTTGCAACCTATGTTGTCGTAGTAGTTTTTCGCGTAGAATCGAATGGCGCTATCAGTTTTTTTATGAAAATCAATTTTTCTTAATTTGTTTATAACAAATTGTTTTAAAAAAATTTTTTTTTTAATTTTTAACGTCAAAAATTATAATTAGACCCCATGCCAGGATCCCACTTGTTGTTTTGTTTATATCTGCGTTTCTGTGCCCATGGGCTGAAACGAGTATATATGCAGGCTAATTGTTTATAACATTTTTATAACAATAGGTCATTTTCAAAAAATTTTGCAACCTATGTTCTCGTAGTAGTTTTTCGCGTAGAATCGAATGGCGCTATTAGTGTTTTATGAAAATCAATTTTTCTTAATTTGTTTATAACAATTTGTTTTAAAAAATTGTTTTAAACATAATTTTTGACGTCAAAATTTATTATTAGACCCCATGCCAGGATCCCACTTGTTGTTTTTTCTATATCTGCGCTTCTTTGCCCATGGGCATTAATGGGTTAAAGGGAGTTACATTTAAAAAATTTCAGTTAAAATTTTAGTTACTAATTCAAGTCAAATACAATTAGTCCAGTCGCCCTATGAAAAAAGGCGTCATTTTCTGCCAAAATTGATACTTCACTTTTGACTGTGGATTCAAATAGTTTGTGACGGTAGTATGAATATGTATGTTTCCCACTCGAGATTTTTCCAGCTACGCGTTATAAACAATTGCAAAGGTGCCGAAAAACAGTTTTTTGATGACCGTTCTTTCCTATAAAATTATAGGGAAAAAAGTTGTTATTAAAAGTTATAGAGCTCGGAAATACCTGTAAAATGATGGGTCATAGGTTAAAATTGGTTCATTTGTTTACTCGCAAGTGAATTTAAACCACTAAAAATGGCACTTTCTTAAATTTTTAATAACTTGAATAAAAGTTAACCAATTCTTTCGGTATTCTTCAAAATTATGTCTCTCACGACCCTTAAGATGTGTGCGAAATTTGGATCCGATCGGATAAATAGTTTATGAAAAATTCCATTTGTTAACTAAAAACATGATTTTTTTCAATGGAATTTCTACATTTTTGGCCGAATGAAAATCAGTTTTTTTGTCGGATTCTCTTCAGGAAATGCCAATCTATCAATCACAATTTATGGCAAATTGAATTTTTGCATAAAAACTGATTTCCTGGAGGGAGTAAATTTTTGCTGATAAACAATTAAACACAGTAGCGATAATTTTAACTTAATCAATTTCGGACAAACGCCAATCAACTAGAAATATTTTTCTGCAAATTTTCAAAAAAAAATTTTTGTCCTAGCACTAAAGGGGTGGGAGAAAATTTTATTTTTTAATTAAAATCCTGAGTATTTGTTTATTAATATTTTAACTTGGATCTTTCATAATTTATTAATGTATTAGTTATATTATCCGTTAAAAAATTTACAAACATTTCAACAAATTATTTGACAATGAAAAATTGAGTCAAAGTGGAGTTTACTATTCAACTCGCTCGCGACGATGGAGATGGTGTAGTTTCCTTAGTTTGAGTCGCGGCTAGTCCCGAGAATTGGCGCCACCTCCTTGACCACTGACACATAGATCCACTTGTCTGTGTGCTCGCCGCCATATTATCCGAAACTTTTGCCAAAAATTCAACTTTGCAACGTTCTTTTTCAATACATATTTTGAAAATTACTTGCAAATTTCGAGAATATTCTTCATCAGCACGAATTCCCCTAATTATCCTGATAAATCCGAACGAGATATAAAAACTTTTAGTACAAATTAACGAATTTCGATCATTCTTTTTTTAAACTGTGCTAACTTTTTCTCAGGATTTTATATCCTTTATTACTTTTTTTAAAAAATTATAAATAATATCAGAAAAGTAATATTAATTTTTCAGAAATTTTTATTTTTCTAAAAAATTATTAACAATTTAATAAATTGTCCTTTCAACATTACTGATTGCAAAAGCTATGTTTCTAAGTCAAATTCATAAAAAAGTTTTGTTTGATATTGTTTTTTCTAAAAGGATATCATTTTAGAATTAAATGTTTATTAATTATTATATTTTAGTGTAAATGAAAATAATATATTTCAATTATGAGGGAATGATACAAGATAAGATAAAATTAAGAATGAAACAGATAAAATTGAATTTATTTCATTTCATTATTCTTAGATTTTATTGTGTTAAAATTTCGGTAAAAACAATATAAAACAAGAATTTTTTTATAAATTTCTTTGAGAAAAACAGTTTTTGCAATTAGTAATGCAGAAAGAACAATTTGTTAAATTAACAATAATATTTTTAGAAAAATAAATTTTTTAAAAATTCAATATTAATTTTCTCATATAATTTATAATTTTTTTAAAAAAGCAATAAAAGATTTGAAATCCTGAGAAAAAGTTAGCCCAGTTTAAAAAAAGAACGATCGAAATTCGTTAATATAATTTGTACCAAAGTTATAGCAATTTGAAAAAATTTGACAATTTGAAGCGAATATTGTCGCGCTGCTGCCGCATCTGTCCGAGTCCCCCACTCCATCGTCGCGAGCGAGTTAAATAGTAAACTCCACTTTGACTCAATTTTTCATTGTCAAATAATTTGTTGAAATGTTTGTAAATTTTTTAACGGATAATATAACTAATACATTAATAAATTATGAAAGAACCAAGTTAAAATATTAATAAACAAATACTCAGGATTTTAATTAAAAAATAAAATTTTCTCCCACCCCTTTAGTGCTAGGTCCAAAATTTTTTTTTGAAAATTTGCAGAAAAATATTTCTAATTGATTGGCGTTTGTCCGAAATTGATTAAGTTAAAATTATCGCTACTGTGTTTAATTGTTTATCAGCAAAAATTTACTCCCTCCAGGAAACCAGTTTTTATGCAAAAATTCAATTTGTCACAAATTGTGATTGATAGATTGGCATTTCCTGAAGAGAATCCGACAAAAAAAACTGATTTTTATCCGGCCAAAAATGTAGAAATTCCATTGAAAAAAATCATGTTTTTAGTTAACAAATGGAATTTTTCATAAACTATTTATCCGATCGGATCCAAATTTCGCACACATCTTAAGGGTCGTGAGAGACATAATTTTGAAGAATACCGAAAGAATTGGTTAACTTTTATTCAAGTTATTAAACAATTAAGAAAGTGCCATTTTTAGTGGTTTAAATTCACTTGCGAGTAAACAAATGAACCAATTTTAACCTATGACCCATCATTTTACAGGTATTTCCGAGCTCTATAACTTTTAATAAAAACTTTTTCCCCTATAGTTTTATAGGAAAAAACGGTCAACGTAAAACTGTTTTTCGCCACCTTTGCAATTGTTTATAACGCGCAGCTGGAAAAATCTCGAGTGGGAAACATATACATATTCATACTACCGTCACACACTATTTGAATCCACAGTCAAAAGTGAAGTATCAATTTTGGCACGGAAAAACATAGGGCGACTGGACTAAATCCACTTTAAGTCTGACGAATTTTTTTCATACGTAAATACGTTCTATTCTCCTATCATTTTTAACACTGTCGAGGAAAATACGTGCGTATGCTGATTTTAAATAAAGCATTGTATTTTAAAATTCGGAATGGTAAAATAAGTTTTATAGTCATCCTATGATTTTGCTATATTTTTGGTCTTCTTGTTTTGTCAGTTAAAAATTCTTAAAGGGGTTGAAGTTTAAAAGTTTGTCAGATATCAAAGGCTACTTGCATAATTTTTAATTTAATGAAAATAACTTTCAGGCATCTGGAAATATTCTTACGAACTTGCTTGCACGCATAAAATGTAAGTAAGAACAAATAAGTATAACACATTTAATTTTAAAAAAGTTAGTTAATTATATATGTTATTAAAATAATTATTTAAAAAATAGTTTTTTATATAATAAGTAATAACGTATAAATAATTCTGTAAAACAGAATGCAAAGCAGAATTTCGTGAGTGCAAGATAGTCAGATATCACTATCCTTTTCACTTTCACGAAATTCTGCTTTGCATTGTGCTTTCTTCTCAACATGGGACTGTACCCTTACTGTTGTACACAGTTTGTGTAAAATATCTTACAATAGGGGAGAGTGGGGCAAACCGGAAACAACCATGTTTAGTATAATAATTGAATGTCTGCGTGGCATTTCATTAAATTTTTATGAAAATAATTGAATTCTTGCGAACGATTTTATTAGAATTTTATATAATAATTGAATTTCCAAGAAAAAATGTATTACTTTTAAAAAAAAATTCAATTCTTGTGATGAATATTATTATATACGAAAATAATTGAATTTTGCTAACAATTTTATGAAAATCACTCAAAATAATTTTAATTTCAGGAATAATTTTGTTATTTATCGACATCACTGAATTCTTTCGATGAATTATTTATGTAAATAATTGAATTCTTTAGAAGAATTTTATTTAAATCTAAAAGAATAATTAAATTATTTGAAAAAAATTTAATTAAAATTGTATTTAAAATAATTGATTTCTTTTGATAAATTTTATTAAAATATTTGAAAATAATTTAATTCCTGTGAAAAATTATAATATTTTTGTAAATAATTGAATTTTTCCAAAGAATTTATTTTAAAAATTCGTTTTTTTAAATAATTAATTTCTTCGAAGAATTGAAATTAAATTTTTAAAAATAATTACATTTTTTGAGCAATTCCTGCAAAATTGTATTAAAAATAATTGAAATCCTCCAATGAATTTCAATGAATAATTGAATTATTGAATTTTATTAAAATGTTTAAAAAGAATTGAATTTCTGTGAAAGATTTTGTTGTTTATGAAAATAATTGAATTCTTCATAAGAATTTCATAAACATAGTTTTAAACAATTAATTTTTTCAACATATAATAAATATTATGAAAATTTTATTTTAAATAATTAAATTATTGTAAAAAACTTTATTTGTCAAAATAATTGAATTTTTTGATTAATTAATTAAAAATAGTATTAAAAATAATTTAAATTCTTTAATGAGTTTTACTATTTCTGAAAATAATTGAATTGTTGCTTAGAATTTTATCAAAAATTTTTTTGAAAAATTGAATTTCCATGAAAAATGTTATTATTAGTATTAGTGAAAGTAATTGTATTATAATAAAGAATTGTATAAAAATTTTGTTAAATAATTGATTTTTTGCAAATTTTTTTGAAAATGCTATTCTAAATTTATTAAAGTCCTTTGGAAATATTATTATTTATGAAAATAAATGAATTTTGCATGAATTTTATCAATGTTTTTTATATACTTGAATTCTTTTGCGAAATTTTATGATAATACTAGATATTGAAAATAATTGAATTTCGAATATTTTTTGAAAATAATTGAATCGTTTTAATGAATTTGATTATAATTTTTGAGAATGGTTTTTTGATTTCTAGTATTAGTAAATTAAAGTAGTGAAAATTCTCAAGAAAGCAACAGAAATAGTAGCTTTCAGTGGCTGAAATCTAAAAAAAGTACCCAAATAGTAGCATAACGTAAAAAAGTAGTAAATAGTAGGTATTAGTAGATGAGTGCGAAGCCTGAATTTATTTAAGTTGTTAAAGATATATTTAATCAGAAAAAACATTTTGTTTATTTAAACACGTTCAAAGTTTAGCAGAAATTTATTTTTATTGCACTGCAAAATACATGTGTAATATTATTAATGCATATTTAAAAAAATTATAGGCGATTAACTTCAGAGGAAAAAGTTATTCTTTTACGAATACTTGTCTATTTGACTCAGTTTTGCAAATATTTTTGGTAGCTGCTGCTGATAATTCATCGGCAAAAGATATTTTGGCGAGGTTGCAAAGTACTATTCCCTTATTTGGATTAGTACTAACCATTTTAAAACAAGGCCTTAAAAATTCTGCATATCGCAAAAGAGGAGAAATTTTAAAATCGTTGATAGAAAATTTAGATGCAGAACACATAAAGCAAACGACATGCTCGAACTTCACCGTCAAATGTGAAATGAGCGTAAAAGTTATTGCAAATTATTTATTGCAAAATTTACCTGCCTTTGAAGTTTCATCAACTTGCACTAGCCATTGTTCCTCTGTCACTAGGCAATGGAAAGTTTTACTCTGTGAGTGTAATGCTTTAGGAAGCACAAACTTTCAAGAGAAACTTTTTCCACCTTTTCCTAAAATTGCTTGCAGAAAGACAGAATGCAATGGAATCGTAAATAGAAAATTTACTTCAAGCGGTAAATATTTTCATTTCACGTTAATTTAGTACAATAAAAAAATCTTAGTATAAGATCAGTCTTATATTCAGCTTTGTCTGCTTCAATCTAAAATCCTCCAAAGTTTTGCTGCCTCAAAATAAGACTTTCTTTTTACTAAGTATCCTTCATTACATAAAATAATTTTCATAAATCAGATTTTAAGAATTTTTAAAAATTGACTTCAAACGTTTTTTCAACAGGTCGTAATAAATAGAAAAATTTCAAATTCTTATAATTTCAATCCTGAAAATTTCAAATAAAATTTTTTGAAAATATTTCTAAAAATATGGGAAAAAGAGTAACTTCTACTATTTACAAAGTAAAACCTAAGCTATTAAAAATTTCTGACCATTTTTGCCTATACTTGATAATTCTATAATAATCTTTCTCACATTCAAAATAGATTTTACTAAGTTTTACAAAACTTTACTTCAGTAAAATTAAAGTTTGCTCCGTAAAAAGTAAAAATTGACAAATGCATAGAAATTTCTGACAGATTAGGTTTTATTTTGAAAGTAATAAAAGTTATTTTATATGTTTTTGCAAATAATTCTTATTGAGAAATTAATAAAGTATATTTAGTGTTTTATAACAATAGTCAATAATAAAATATTTATTACTCACTTCAATTCATTAAAAATTATAAAATTTACTTTTTTATTCTCCTGCATTTTTGAACACTCAAATGAACAAAAATTTTTTTATTTCAATATTTTTAAAAATTACTTAACAAAATAAGAAAAATTATTAAACATAAACCTTTATTTAAATAAAAATCGCTTTTAATACATAAAATAATTTTTTTATAAAAATTGAAAGAATTAAAAAAAAATTTTTCGTTCATTTTATCGTTCGAAACTTTAGGAACATATTTATTGAAGCGATAAAGTGGATCCGGGACGAATGTTATGTGCATAATAATTAAAATATAATGACATATTCTAGGTCCCTTTGCTATATTGGAAATAGATTTAAATAAGAAAAGCTGCATCCAATTAAATCAAGTGCCAACTGAGTTTATAGATCCTCTAAATTCCAATGATAAATTTAAACTTATTGGAATAATAAGGTTTATTAAAAATCTGGAAGCTGTGGAGGAAATTGGGCACTACACTGCACTTTGCTATCGCCAAAAACAGTGGTTTGATTTCAATGATGCAACCGACAAAGTTGTTCGAATACTTCCAACAACTAAAGTGCAACCGGAATTAATAATATATTTTAAAACTAACTAATTATTTTTCTAATTTTGTGAATAATAAATTATTATTATTTAAACAAATAAAATTGTCAACAAAATTGGAATCTTTATATGACAGCGTATTAAGCATTCTTCGATTCTTTCAGTGCTGCCAAATGATTAAACCGACAAATCTTCAAACTTTTTTTATTTATCTTCAAAAATCTTTAAATTAATCAAAAAAATTTCTTCAGATTTGAGTTATAATTTTTTCTAAAATATGATAAATGAAATTAAATTTCACACACAATTTCAAAGAAATAAATTAGTATTTTTGTGTTTGAATCTGTTCGCAGTTTCATGTTAGTTTTTGTTTGCTTCTCAACTTTTTTAATGTTTTGAATTTTTAAAATTAATGCACTGAAAATTACTAAATTCTTGCAAAGTTTTTATCAAGAATTTTCAAAATAATTAAAGTCATTTCACCAATTTTACCAAATTTTTTTTAAATAATTGAATTCTTTTGAGAAAATGTAATTAAAATTGTATTGAAAATAATATTGAATTCTCGCAAAAAATATTATTATTTATAAAAAGAATCGAATTTTTCCAAAGAATGATATTAAAATTATTGAAAATAATTTAATTCTTAACAAGAATTTTATTAAAAATTTTTTTAAATAATTAAATGTTTTCGTAAAATTTGATTAAAATTGTTTTGAAAATAATAATTGTTTTTACAATAATTTTTCAAATTCTTCAAATGTCGCAGATTCCTTTAATTTTCTTCGGATTTGAAGAAAAATCTTCCAATCTGGCAGCACTGGATTATTTATAATTAATTTATTAATTAATTTATAAAAATTTATAATTACTGTTCCCTATGTTTAACCCTTGGGCGGGCAAGCTAAAAAAAGTACGTAAGCGGGCAAGCGGGGTCCATTGGACCCCGCTTCAAAAACGCTTACGGGGTTATACCTATTTGGCATTTTTTGTTTGTCGATTTTTTCTTTATTGGCTTAAAATATACTGTAACATCCCTAGATTAATAATCTATTAAGTCTTTGCATGAAAACAACTTGGAAATGTCTTTAAAATTATGTTTTCTGAAGAAATTCTAAATTGTAAAAATAGAAAATTTTAATTTCAAATGCATTTTTTTTAAAACAATTTTTTTTATTGGCGTAAAACATACTATGATATTCCTAGATTAATAATCAAAAACGTCCTTGCATGAAAGAATTTAAATTTTTTCTTAAATTTAATTTCTTTGGATCAATTCCGGAGTGTCAAAATAGAACATTTAAACTTCAAACGCGTATTAACCATGTTTTGCAAATCGGCGAGCGGTAGAGCTCGAAAAATTTTCGTCTGATTGGCCTGAAAATTTAACTTTAGCTACTTAGATAGATTATTTAGTGAAGTACACACGATTTTTAAAATTGATAAACAGGATTTTTTTATGAAGAATTAAAGTCGATTTTTTTGGGTGAAAAATGCGATTTTTTTGCAAGTCTCACAATTCTTCCAAAAAAATTCTAACATTATAATCATGTACACATGATTAAAATTTTCACTAGATAATCTTATGTAGTTTATAAAAAAAATTTTTTTATTTTAAAAGCCGATGTTGCCAACAATAATTTAAAACTGTACTCATAAAATTTTTTGAAAAACACCCTTTTTAAGCCTCCAAACAGGTATAACTCTTTAAAACATAGATATTTGTATATTTTGTTTTCTTTTTATTATATTATGAATTTAAATGCATTAAAATATAAAAATGATGATTAAGATTTTAATTTTAACAAACAGATAGATTTTCAAAATACCCTGGGAAAAACAACACACACCGTTCTAAGTGCAAGGCAGAATTTTTTGGTGTAGGCTCAAATTTCTTAAAATAAAAACACTATTTTGTTATTTGTTTACAATTTGTAAATTTGGTCTATTCCACTAAGTGGTGCTGTAGTCCACATAGTATATTTTTTACCGTGTACGTTATTGCAATTTTGTTATGCTTATGACAATGCGGGGTCCACTGGACCCCGCTTGCCCGTTCGTGCCAGTAAAAAGTTTAATCATATCCATGTAGCATCATGTACAATTGGAATATGAAAACTGTAAAAGTATTTGGATGTATTTTTAGTATATTTAACAGAATTTCTAGGATAAACTCATTCTTTCATACGGATTCGGAGAAATTTGAAAAATACAAACTCGCGGGGTCCAGTGGACCCCGCTTGCCCGCCCAAGGGTTAAATGTTTAAAATGTGTGTTTCTAACATATGCAATAAGTAAAGTTATTAAATTTAGTAATTAAAAAATTTAGTTCAATTTCTTTTATGTCTATTAATTATTTCTAACATATCCCAACTTTATTTACCTTTGATTTAATAATAGTATAAGTATCAATGATACTCAGAAACTAAAACTTCATTCTTTAATTTTCATAGGTTTGCGTTGTTTTTAAATTCCAATTATTAAGTACTAAAATTTGAAGTTTTCAGAAAATTTGTTAGTGTAATATTATTTTAGATACTGAAAAATTATTTTTTAAAAATTACCCCAAATTGACATCAACTATAATATTGTCTTAAATTTTGCTAATATCACTTTAAAAATATAAATTCTTTAAATTTTTTATAATTTTTGTGACGAATTAGATTTAGATCTTAAATAATGCCAGAAAAAAGCAATTTCACTAATTTTTAGTCAAATTATTACTACATCATTTAGTGAACGATTTAACAGGTATGAATTTAATCAATTTTTAAAAAAACTCGTCCGCTATGGGGGACAGTGGGGCAAACCGGCCAGGGGTCAATATCTCCGAAATGGTGAAATTGTCAAAAGTGCTATTTAGAAATTTGAAACAACCATGTGTAGTATACCTTATTTTTTTAATTTGACAATTTTTACTTTTGTTTGTGCAACGCTGGGAGCAAAAGTTTTTTTTAGTTTTTTTCAACACTTTTACGAATTTTTTCTAAAGGAAATTCTGAGGAAATCGTGTAATATTTCCAAATATTAGGTCTTGGGTTTTGAAGGTATGAATGATACCTTAGGAATATTTACCACCAAAAACTTTGATGAATTTGCAAAGCGTTTCTTTTAAAAAAATTATTATTCTCAAAATAATATCAATCAAATAATCTTTGATGAATTTGCAAAGCGTTTCTTTTAAAAAAATTATTATTCTCAAAATGAGCCTGTAGGGCAAATTTTTTTAAGTTGACACAGCAACTAAACAATAAAAGATAAAGTATAGGTGTCTCTGGGAAAAAGTTGCGCAATTAAATGATCTTTCAAACAAGCCATCAAAAAATGAAATCGGTTGATTCGTTTAGTCACAAGAGTAAAAAAGCCGTATGTATGGCTGGTTTGACCCACTCTCCCTTATTGAATCCACCATTTTAAATATTCAAAATCTGACATCGGATTCGTAACCAGCGACCCCGAAATCCCCGAGTAGCGAATTTGAGACGAATTTGATCTATTTTTAAAAACTTGTCCGCCATTTTTGATCCGACATTTTAAAATTTGAAAAAACTGACATTGGATTCGAAATTAGAGATTTCAGTGTTACAAACCAGAATTTATTTATTAAATTAAATATCGAGCTTTTGAGATGGCTCTAAAATTCTATTTTGGGGAGGCACCAAGCTGCCGAATTCCGTGGGGAAATCGTTTAAATTGTGGATCCGTTTTCCACTTTTAAAAGTTACCACTGCTTCTAAAGATGTGTTTGTTTGAGGAGTAAAGGTAAATAAAGAGAAAATTAATTAAGGAAATTAAAGAGGTTTATTTGTGTGGTGAAAGAAAATTTAGAACGATACATCTACTTACTCTACCGGCGACAGTGGTGTCACAATCAGCTGCCGTCGGGCGAAACAAACTTCTGTTGGTGTTGGCACACAACACGATTTTTTTTTCTTTAGTCTTTTGTTCAAGTAAATAAATTTGAACTTTAGCGTTTTCTTTAGTATTCAAAAAAAACTAAAAAAAAATTATTTTAAAACAACAATTTTTTTTTTATATCAAAGCCGTTGTATCGGAACGGCGCAGGCGCCACACGCACGGGCTGGCCGGTTTTCACATAAACAAAAATCTGCTATAATTAATTTAATAATGACAGCCGATTTTCATCCGACACAATTCTCGATGGACTCCGTCGGTTAGAAGAATTTAATTTAATTTTTCGTCCGCCTTTCGCGTTATACTTAAAAAGTTTTACACGGGGGTCCGACTCGCAGACGGGCTAAGTCGCGGCGTTCTTGTTTCTCGCAACACTTGCCAAGCTGAAGCCAGGAGAGGTGTTGCTCGAGAGAAGCAAGAAGTAGTACTGCATTAATTAAAAGATTTTGACTAGCCTCTAGTCCTTGTTTTACCTCCAGAGTGGGACAATTTTGCAGACGAGGAAATTTTAATTTTTAGGAGTAGGAAGGAATTCGCGGCCCATTGGACGCTGCAATTTTCGCTGACTCTAGCATGCATAGACAGCCTCGTGTGAACGGAAACGACTGTCATTTGATATTTTTCTGAAAATAACTCCCTATAATTAATGAAAATTAATTTCATCATTTTATTAAATACAACAATTCCCAATTGTGATGGCTGCTTAAATTAATTTACAGCCATACAACTGTGTGAATTGCTAATTAAATTGGTGGAGTTGTTTAGTTGTATGTTATTTCCGATCACAAGTTGATTGATTATTGATGCGTAAAATCAACCAATTGTAGTGGTTGAGCACCCCTGTTGTAGGGTCAAGCTGTCAAAACGCACGTGCGTTTGTTATTATATTGCGGCGTAGCTTGTGGGCCGTATGTCGTATGTCGTATGTCGTATGTCGTTGTGAATTCTATAACGAACGGAGTCCGCGAGAGCATCGGTGTATACTATAAGCCGAGAAATCCATGCATGTGTGCGCTATTATAATCCTTCAACCACATGTGCACGTATTTGCGACAGATATTATTTTGGTTTTTATTTCCTCTTTCCCTTTTTTTTTTCTTTTTAGATGCATATTTTGTAGTGCAACATTACCGCAACATTCCATAATTTTGATGTTGCTACAATGTTGGTTATTGCCATTTTGGCTTCGCAACATTGCCGCAACGTTCCATAATTTTGATGTTGCTACAATGTTGGTTATTGCCATTTGGCTTCGCAACATTGCCGCAACATTCCATAATTTTGATGTTGCTACAATGTTGGTTATTGCCATTTTGGCTTCGCAACATTGCCGCAACATTCCATAATTTTGATGTTTATCTCCTTAATTTTAACTCTGTAATGTATAGAATAAAATTTTTTTTTTGAAACAAAATTAGGAATTTTAATTTTATATTTTATAATTTCATTTAGTGCCGGTTGAAGGCTACGAACGTAGACTTTCAACGCTGACAAAGCTCGGCTTATCAGGGTGTCATGTTTCCAACTTCAAGGCTTGCTACTTGGTGGCAAGTCCTAAACTGGAGAGAATTTCTTTAGAATACAATTTGACGTTGTTGCCATAATTATTTTTTTTTTAACGTGTAACATTCAGAAACCCTTGATTAGTGATTTTAGAAACTTTTTAGTAACCCTTCACTTAACTTTATTGTTTGAAGTTTTGCTGCAAATGTTGAGGGGGATATTAAAAATTAACAAAAGTAGTTTTGTTCACTAAATCTACTGTAGAATTGTCATTTTTAATCCAATCGAGGTTCTAAGGCCTCAAAATTTTAGTAATAAAATAGACCTAGCAATAAAAGATTAAAACCTAAAAATTTGATACTGTTTTATGTAGAAAAAATAGTAGAAGTTAGTCAAGTGTCTAAAAATCATCAAAATTTTCATGAAATTTGCTCTTTAATCGACTGTAACTCTCTTAATTGTCGTTAAATTTTATTCTATTACTTATGGATCGAAAGGTACCTACTAATCGAAAGAAAATATTTTGTTCGAATGGCAGTTGCACTATAAACCAATGATATTCATGCTGTAATACTCAGCATGATAAATTGGATTATTAGAAATAAATTTGTATCTTTTCATGTACATAGTGTTAAAAATAAGTAAATAATAACAATTATTTGTTAAAATAATGTCTGAGATGTTCATAAAATATATTTATGTTATGCTATACTTATATCTTAGTAGATTGCAAATTTAAATAAAAACTGCTAGTCTCTAGGTACTTTGTGTAAGGAATTCGTAAATAGCAACAATTATTTGTTTAAACAATTGTCAAATTGATAATTTTATATATACTTTTTATTCGTTATTATAATTAGGTCGATAAATAACAAAATTACGAAAAAAATGCTTCTCTCTACATGTACGGAGAGAGAAGATAATAATTAACAATAATAAATTGTTTAAACAAATAGAGACTGCAGTATATCATTCGTTAAATATATTATATAACAACATAAAAACTTACAGTGAAAATTATTAGTGGATTGAAGTTTTTTACAAAATTTCATTAATATTACTTTGGTATTATGTCAGTGATCTTCGTATATGGATTGAAAAGTCTTATAAATAAACAAAACACATTTTTTGTTAAATTATAATATTAATTAATTTTTATTGTGGAAACTTGAAGCCTAAATTGAGCCGAAATTTTTCGTACATAGAAAAAGTCTCAAAACGCCATTTTCAGCATTTTTGAAGGTGGTTCTGCCAGCTTGAAGTAAGGCTGACAAAGCCGTGCATTTTTTTAAAAAAATGAAGGGCCGGAAATTCGGCAATGGGGCATTAAATTAGTCCTAAATGAGCCCTTAATTATGCAATAGGTCCCATCGTGATCCGACAATATGGTTCTGTCAGGTTTACGTAGCTTCTCAAAATGGTATTGTGGGGCAAACCGGACTGTTTTGGTGGTGCAAACCGACCATAGGATATTTCCATTGAATTACAATTTCAGAAAAATTATTTTTAAATAAAATGTTTCTTTTATTATAAAATATTTACTTACAATGAAAAATAATTGTTTTTCAATATGAGAAATGGACCCTTTAATATTGTTTCTCTAATAATGACTAACATTTTTATTTTTTTATTAAAAAAAATATTTATTTAATTAAAATTCAATCCCGTATTATTATTTTCATTACTACAACCCCAAATGCTTCATTTTACAAAAAAGAATTTGGGAAGCAACAAAACATACCCAAAACATTTCTAAAACTCAAGAAGACAAATTTTAATTAATAAATAGGAATTTGTTATTTATTTTCAAAGTCCTTTCTAAAACATTTCTGGAATTCAAAAATAAGAAAATTTTGATTCATAAATCCCAACTTGCTCTAATGGCGTCTTAAGGACTTTCTATGTCCCAATGCCCACTGAAGTCAAATTTTAATTTTGTTAATGCGTTTACTGTACTCTTTATATTGAACATATATATTGTATTTTCTACAATAAATATGACAATACATGCTTTTAAATTTCAAAACTTTTAACCTTAATATAACAATACAGAAATTGTTTACAAACTCACGTTATTTGATTTTAGAAAATTTTTAATAGATATCAAATTTATGACTCTAAGCTTGTTAATAAAATAAATGTAATGAATGTAATTTAAAATTTAAAAACATGTAATGAACCATAAGTTCATTTTTATTCTTTTTAATCTGCTTCAAAATTCTTAAATTTAAATTCTAAATAATTGTGTGTAACCAAGAAATTATTTACACAATTACTAATCCGAATTATTAATAAAAATAATTCCGATTAGTTTATTGAACCGCTTTTCTTTAGAATATAGAATCATAAAGAATGTGGGATTTGTAATAAATATTGAGCCATCCACCAATGGCAATAACCTCACAAATATGTAAAAACTAGATTAGTTATAATGTTGTGAAATGGGCAGGGAGGTTCATCAACTTCTACAGCGGGAACTTCAATTTTTCCGTGGCAAAGGGTGATGATAACATCGCCACCACGGAACATACTTGTAACAAGTTTTCCGAGATATCCTTGAGGAAGTGAACCTAATAAGTCTCCAGAGTTGGCCATTCTGCATGATACTTTCTGATCCTTAGTAAGTGTGGATTGTAGTCCTTTTAATCCTCTTTTTACATTTTCCCAGTTGACAGGGTCTGAATGTCGAGTTTTAATAACAATAGAGTAGGTATTGTATTGTCCTCGAGGTGTGATCAATATTTGACCCACCCGAGGTTCTTTTTCTTTGAGATCCTTGAGATCAATGTTTTCTGTGGCTATGAGGAGCTTGCTGATAGAGTCACAAGGTTCACAGTCTTGGGTTAGCAGAAAAGACGTCTACGCGCTGAATTATTGTTTCAATAATCGTCAGACTTCGCCGCGAAATTATACCCGCTGTCTTCAGTTACTGATTTAAAACTCGTGAAATCGCTCGTGATTAAATTAGTTATTGAATATTCGGAGTTTAGTTCGATCGGAGGATAAATTTATAAAAACGAGAACGATCGCGCGCGCGTTTTTTCTCTTGCATTTTTATTCTTTAAATTACAGTCTTTTGTTTGTTGAGGTATCAATTTGAGTGACAGTTTCTGATAATAGGAATTTTTAAATATTATTCAATTTAATACAATAATAGCCTATGTTGTGCGTAAAACAATTTTTTATACCTTTACAATTCTAGTTCTGTTTTTATCTGTTTCTAAATGTATCATTTCTAAAGTTTATGGTTTTGATAAAAAAACAACACTTTTCTTTGCTTAAAGAAAAGCGTATATTTCAAGAATGGCACATTTTATAAAAAGTTTTGTACGATGAAGTTATAGAAAACCTTTTTATAATCAAAGTAATCTATTTGTTAAGTAAATTTTGTAACATTTAAAATCTTCCATAGTAAATTTATATTTTAAAAAATAGTGATGAAAGAAAAACGTTACTAAATAAACAATTTTTAACTATTTTTCACTTAGCTAGCAAAAAAACATCTCTACTGTCAAAGAAAGCCATAAACAGAGGATATTAAATTAAAAATTTACTTTTGTTTCTTAAAATCGTTCCTACTTTTGCTATAAAAAAGAAATATAAGTGTGGTTTCTGTAAATATTATACAAAAAATGTAAGTACTCCGTCATTTCGAAGAAAATAATTTATTTCAATATATGCTTTTCTATAAGATTCATGAGATGCAAAATTTCGTTAATAATCTTGAGAAATATTATCTTTAAACTTTTTTCAAAGTTCATTTGGATGAACTGGTTGGCAATACATTAAAATACGTACAAAAAAGTGTCTTAATTATCTGAAGTTTGAACTATTATTTGAAATTAGGAAATTAAAACGTCTTTGACCAATTGATAAGAAAGAAACGTGTAAAGAAATCTTACGTGTGAATCTTATTACAAAAAAATGACGTAAATTACCAATAAGAAGCGTCGAAGAAAGTCTTACGCGTAAAGAGAGCCATACGGAGACACACTCCTTTTTTAAGAAAAAAAATATATAACGACTCAGGAATTTTTATAGAAAAAATATTTACTTTTATTTCAATAATTCAGTGTAAACATAATTCTTGATTAGTAAATTAGGTCTTTGATTTCCTAAATATATAATTATTGATTCCCAAGATTTAACTCGTGAAAATGCAACATATACTTGCCCATGATTAAATACATTTTTACGAAGGTCTACACCAATCGTGTCAAAAGTTTGTCCTTAGCTTTTCTTTATTGTTATTGCGAATGCTAATTTTATAGGAAATTGCCGTCGTTTGAAAGTAAAAGGATAAATATCCTCACAATACAGCGTAATACGATTTATAAATACAATATCTTTAACCTTATCACCTGTTAAAATACGACAACGTAGCAGATTGTTTGATAGTTCTAATACCTGCATTCGCGTTCCATTACATAAACCTTCATTAATACTAAGATTTCGAAGTAGCATGACAATACAATTGGCTCTTAATCGTAATTTATAAGGCGGGAAATTTGATGGATTTAAAGTATTCAAATACTCTGGTAAAATAGCATCATTTATACTTCCATTATCACAATTTTCGGTACTATCAACACTTGTATAAATTCGCTCACTTTTATTATCAAACAGTTCGACTACCTTGTTGTTAATTTCATCAACATCAACATTTCGAGCAGACAATATTGCTACTTTTGCTAAATCATCGTATTTATTATTGATAATTAATTCTCCAAATATTTTATGAATGATATCACTATTTTCTACACATTGCTCTGGTGCTAGTATATTATTATCATTATCATTTAAAGTACCATTTCCAACTGATAATAAATATTCTGAAAATTCTTTTTCAGCAGGTAAAGTTCTCATATTTTCTGTTAATGATATCACCTTAAAATGACTCCATAATGTGCTAGATTTAATAGATAAATTAACTAATTTGCTTCTAGTAGTATTAACTTTAACAGGCAATAATTGTCTAAAATCACCACCCAAAAGCATAGTTTTTCCACCAAATGGCATATCAACATTCATAAAATCGCGTAATGTTCTATCAATTAATTCCATAGCATATCTTGGCGCCATTGGAGCTTCATCCTAAATAAAGACATCAACCTCTTTCAAAAATGTAGCTTCCTTAGATTGACTTTTAATATTTGATGTAGAATCATAGAACAATGGAACAGGCATCCCAAATGTTTTATCTACAGTTTTACCACGGGGAAGTAATATTGCGGCAATGCCTGTAAATGCCATAGTACAAACACATTTTTCTTTACTTCTTAACAAATGGTATAAAGTTGTGTAAACAAAAGTTTTTCCGGATCCACCTGGTCCATCAATGTAATAACATGAAGAAGATGGTATTCTTTTATCTTGAATAACTACATTTAATACTTCATCAACAATATCCTTCTGTTTGGAATTCAGTTTCACATATTGCATTTCACTAATCTCTTTATGTTGTTGCAATGACATTTCGTTGTTCGCTTGATTTTCTGTTTCAATACTTATTTCATTTAACTGTATCATTTCAGGAAAATTGCGAATATTTGATCCTTCATGCAACAGAAAGTTAATTATATCATTATATGCTCTTTTATGAGCTTCATTAGATGGATAATTTTTCTGATAATCTTCAGACATAGCCTCTTTAAACTTTTCCCAAAGTTCGTTTGGATGAACTGGATGGCAATAAATTTAAATACGCACAAATAAACGTCTTAATTGTTGTGGCATCATCCATACTTCTTCTTCTGTCAAAGCACGTTCCCATTCTCCATCATCTTCAATAAGGCCTAATGCTAAACATGCACTACGAAAAATGTCATGTACAATATTGTTGACAGTTCGCAGATGATCATAACTTGTAGCGCCTTTAACTACTATTAAAAGTAATCTAAGATGAAACAGTTCTGATTGACTGGGCGAAATTGAATACATCCGTCCAATGACATTAAATGACCCTTTACGCTTCACCCATTTTAATGCATTTTCACCACGTTCTTTCTTAAAACCATAATAACATGGAATTTCTGCATATGTATATTGTCTAGCTTGTGGATCACGCCTATTTAAATCGAAATATTCTAATAACATAGTCCGTTTCTGTAAAGCTTCATTTACAGCATCATCATTTGCTTCTTCACTAATGGTTACAGTATGCCGATTAATTAAATGAACAGGTAATCGGAGAATAGAATGACTTTTACTCTGTATTTTCTCGCTTTTTTTGTCGATATTTTTTTTGATAAGCAGCTTTTTTTGACGTTTCATGATTTTATATTTTTCCTCTTCTTCAGGAAAATGAACCATAGCTCTTTTTTCTCCTTGCTTCTCAGTTATTATTAATCTTGTATCTTTCATTCCATTGCTTGAATCAATAGAAATATTATTAACATCATTTGCTAGAATTAAAGGCAAATCTTCTAAACAACTATCAACAAAATTTTTTTTACAAACATTGCTGGTTGAATTCAACGATGATAAATTATTGTCAACAATTTTATTTTCTTCATTTTGGAAACTTGTTTCTGTAGCTCGATTCCTAAGAAGACACTCCCAATTACATTCAACAGTCATAGTTCTAATATTAGTCGACCTTACTGACGGAAATTTACTTAAACGATTGTTTTTGAACATTAACATTAAATGATTTCTCATGTTATAATAATAGTAATTGACAGAGTGGGGCATAATATTAAAAAATATCGATGTTGCGAATGCTATTGCATATATTCCACAAGCAAGACTATTGTTTGGTTGTTGATCAACAGTTGTGAAAACTACTGGAGGTTTAAAAGGATATAATCTACTTAAATATTTTCTTTGATCTTCATTTAAACATCCTTCATTAAGACTATCATAAATATAAAGTCTCATTCCATCATAATAAGTGCAAATCCAATGACCTTTCTTGATAGGTCCACTAAAAAGTATTTGAATATGCTTTTTCCCTTTTTCAATCGGACTAATAAATTCAAGCGTATAAAAATACAAAGTGCTTTGCATGCGAAAAGCAGAATTTGATTCCCTTCTCAATAATTTTTCGAATTCATCAATATGAGTGTCATTTAACATTCCTTCTTCAGTAAGTATAATATTAAAATCTGTAACACTTAAATTAACAGTTCCTTCTTTGTTCGACATGATTTCTTTCAATTTATTGAAAAGATATCGCTTCTAAAAAATAGTTTTTCATAAAATTAATTAATTCAGAACACATGTAAATAATGTTACTATTGTCACATTTAACAGTAACTGGAATTTTTATCTTATCCTTTCTTATTGAAGTTTATTAAGAATGTAAAGAATGTATCTTCATCTATTAATATTATTAATATTATTAAATATAAGTATATTTTTGGTAAATTTTTCTGTTTTGTATCTGTTTTGTATCTGTTAACTTTAATTAAATTAATGTATCCTTTAAACTTTAACTTTAAAACTTTAACTTTAATAAAATTAATTAAATCTTTAAATTAATAAATCAAATAATTCACACATTATATTTACAAACTCTTCCTAATAAATATATATACAAATAATATTAACAAAAAATTTAATTTGTATTTACATGTATTTTAATTTTAATACTTACGTACGTAACGTATGCAATGTAATTTAACTTTTTTCAAATGTACAAAAAAATTGCAACTTTTTTCAAATGTACAAAAAAACAAAACCACAAAATTCACAATCAACACTTTCAGAAAAAAATCACTCAGCAAATAACAGCCAATACTTCTTATCGAAACGATATACTTGTCACACTTTGCAAATGGCTGACAGTTGCTGACACTTGTAATATTTTGTAATTTTTTATACCAACCAAAAAAAACTATGCGTTTCACACTGAGGTGAGGTTACGTAGCGAACAAACAATTGTTTGGAAAAAAAGATGCGCGCGCAACAATTTTGAAGCGTCTAAAATGAATCATAAAATTAAATATATTTTATTATTAAAGAACTTTTCATCTATTACAAACCAAATCATAAATAAAAATTATTTTTATCTTAAACTACTTTTGGTTAACTTTTAGTTAATAAATAAATTTTAATTAATTTATTTTAATTTTAATTTTAAAAAAGAGAAAAACGAAAATTTAAAAGTGTGAGGTCACCATCATTATAAAATTCAGCCAATGAGGAACACTCATTATAAAATCAGCCAAAAATCAGCCAATGAGAAAGAAGTTCTACACTTGAAGTTAGCTGCTTTGACATCAGTAAGTAATGTCGTCTCGATTATATCCAATCAAAATAAAGGATTTTGAATTTTATCCAATCAAAATAAAGGAATAAATGATTTTGAAAAAATAGCCAATCAAGAAAAAGTTCTACACTTGAAGTTAGTCGATCTTACGCACCTCGTTTTTAAGAAAGGATCTGAAATTTTGTATATTTATATATGGGACGTTTCACGTCAAACGGCCCAAAGCTGTGCCCAAAATTGTATGCAATCAAAATACAAGTTATGCACATGAAAATACTCGTCATGACATCCCCTTTTAATTGCAAAGTGGCAGAATTAAAAATTCAAAACGGCGTCCTTACTACGTCAATCAGAAGAGGCTAAACTCGAAAATAAGTAAATATATTTATGAATTACTTTTAAAAAACGATGCATAAATATTGGTTCAAAATATATTTTAATGTTTTAGGGGTCGCTTATTACGAATCTGAAGTCAGATTTTCAAAATTCAAAATGGCGGATTCAATATGGCTGACGAATTTAAAAAAAATTCTTGAATTCGATTGAAACTTTTTACTCTGGGGTTTTTGGGGTCGCTGATTACGAATCTGAAGTCAGATTTTCAAAATTCAAAATGTCGGATCCAATATGGCGGACGAATTTTAAAAAATTTCTTAAATTCGATTGAAACTTTTTACTCGGGGGTTTTTGGGTTCGCTTATTACGAATCTGAAGTCAGATTTTCAAAATTAAAAATGGCGGATACAATACGGCAGGCGAATTTTAAAAAATTTCTTGAATGCGCTTGACACTTTTTACTTGGGGGTTTTCGGTGTCGCTGATTACAAATCTGAAGTTTAATTTGCAAAATTCAAAATGGCAAGTATAATATGGCCTTGAAAAAGGCCGATTGATATAATATTGCAATATGCAATTATTGAGTGGCCTTGAAAAAGGCCGATTGATATATTATTGCAATGTGCAAAAATTGGGTGACCTTGAAAAAGGGCGATTGATATAATATTGCAATGTGCAATGATTAAGTGGCCTTGAATTTAAATAATATTTTATGCAAAATAATCAATATTGTTTTATTATTTAATTAATAAAACTTAAAAAATAAATAGAATGTAAATTAAAATTTTCATTAAATGAACACGATTTATATAAAACTTTTTACTCGGGGGTTTTCGAGGTCGCCGATTGCGAATCTGAAGTCCAATTTGCAAAATTAAAAATGGCGGATCCAATATGGCGTACGAATGTTGTAGAAATTCGTTATTCTTGAGAAACTTCGTAAAAGATTAATGGATTTTCATAAAAGAATTTTCTCACGGGTTTTCGGTGTTGTTGAATTCGAATATTTTGTCAGATTTTTAAAATTTTAAGTGACCGACTTATAATGGCAGACGACTTTTTGAAAATCATATGCAATTTACTTGAAAATTGTTATTTCTTGTTTCCAAAACCTCCGAGTAAAAAGTTTCAAGCGAATTCAATAAGTTTGTTCAAATTTGTCCTTTATATTGGGTCCGCCATTTTGAATTTTGCAAATTAGACTTCAGATTCGTAATCAGTGACCTCGAAAACCCCCGAGTAAAAAGTGTCAAGCGAATTCAAGAAATTTTTTTAAATTTTTCCGCCATATTGGATCCGCCATTTTTAATTTTGAAAATCTGACTTTAGATTCGTAATAAGCGACCCCAAAAACCCCCGAGTATAAAGTTTTAAGCAAATTCAAATTTTTTTTTAAAATTCGTCCGCCATATTGCATCCGTCATTTTGAATTTTAAAAATCTGACTTCAGATTCGTAATCAGCGACCCCAAAAACCCCCGAGTAAAAAGTTTCAAGCGAATTCAAGAAATTTTTCTAAAATCGTCCGCCATATTGGATCCGCCATTTTGAATTTTGAAAATCTGACTTCATATTCGTAATCAGCGACCCCAAAAACATTAAAATCTATTTTGACCTAATATTTATGCATCGTTTTTTAAAAGTAATTAATAAATATATTTACTTATTTTCGAGTTTAGCCTCTTCTAATTGACGTAGTAAGGACGCCATTTTGAATTTTCAATTCTGCCACTTTGCAATTAAAAGGGGATGTCATGACGAGTATTTTCATGTGCATAACTTGTATTTTGATTGCATACAATTTTGGGCACAGCTTTGGGCCGTTTGACGTGAAACGTCCCATATGTACTTTGAGACCATAATTACAAAAATGATAATGAAATTATCCGAATAGGTCGTTTTATTGATAAAAACCATAAAAATATGATTTTTTGTGCTTAGTTTTATAAATAATGAAAATTTTGAAAAATGTTATTAAAAAAGTAATATATTGTGGGGATACGCCTTGAGGAGTTCCCCCTCTCTCTTCCCTCCTAGGGAGATAGGTGCGAGGAATGCTTGAACGATAAGACCAGAAACGATAAGTCTGTCTACCGATCTGGTTGTCCAATTATAATGGCGAAGTTGTAATTCGAATTAACAATATTTATTAAATAAATTATTTAAGTGGAGTTTATGTGTTAACTATTATCTTGCCCTTCACGAGTGGAGTTGTTGTGGTACCATATCTGGTAACTACACATTGGTGACCCCGAACGGAGCACATTTTTCATCGAAAGTGACGACCGCATGGCCATCAAAAAAAAAAACCCATCTGTGTGAATCTCAGCCATCGTCAAAGTGAAACACTCATAATATATTATTATGATATATAAAAATATTAAGAAGCTCTCCACACCAAAATTTCTGTGAAATTTTCAAGAAAAAGCACTTTTTTCATTCTCACCATGTGCCAACAAATTTTTTTACCGCCATTTTGAAAAAATATTTCGCAATCAGCGACCTGGTCGAGCAAAATCCAGGTAAAGGAGACAGAAAATAATTTCGTAGTCAATTAACGAAATTATTTATAAAATTTTCTCCGGGGGACGTCGAGGGAGCAACACCGGAAGTGAATTCCGGCAGTCACGTTTTCCAATACTGACAATGAGACGAGTCGAGAGGATGAGCCAAGCAGTCAACTTAGTGTTTGCGGCAGAATCCTGAGTCTATCGACAATTTTTCTCAATCGACCTGACGAGGAAATAGGCCTGATTTCGACGTTCTTGGAGGTTTTCTTTATCCTGACGCCATTTTTTCTCTACAAAAATTTCATTTCGTGAGCAGTTTACAATCAATGGCATGGTTCAACATCATCTTCGAGGACATCCAACTCCCGGTATTCAGCATCGTTTCTCAAAATTCAAAAGGTAAATTTAAAAATATTCGGTTTTTGTTTACTGAAAATTGTAATTTTTTTTTTATTAACTTTCTCTTTTAATAATAAATTGTGCGTATGTGTACTTGCTTAAAATAGTAATTTTCAAATAGCTTCAATAAATAATAATAATTTTCCAATCAATAATTGTAAATAAAAATTCCGAATTATAACAAAATGTCTAGATAGAAACACTACAATAGCGCGACCAGTGGTCGAGAATAATTTTGAAATTTAGTTAAAAATACATTTTGTTGTTTCCAAATATTTAATTTGAATTAATATTATTTTTTTTTTTAACATATCAAATATAAATGGGAAACATTTTAGTTTTAAAATTTTTTTTCAATTTAAGAATTTAGTATGACTCATCTAGTACAGCATTAAAGTAAACGAATTGTGTTGAAATCAAAAGAGTGAATTTTGTTTTGATATTAAGCGGTTGGTATATTATCTAATCCCCGTAATATGGCAATATTGTCTTGATTATCAAATATAAAATTGAACTTAGATGAATTTTGGACAATATAATATTTTTGAGTTGAAACAAAATGAGTTATTTTTCGGAAATAAATTTTTATCAAAAATCTAATAAACAATTAATTTCAGATTAGTAAATAATAATAATTATCATAAAATTTCTGCGGAACGTTCCAGCGGCAATTATTTTTCGCGTTGAATATTTTTGCATTTTGTCTTGATAGCGCTACATTATCAATTTGTAGGAATTTTATACACGAGTGATCAGAGATGACTCATACGTGAGTCCTTGACGATTACTATATGTTGTTTGGAACGATTTTGTCAGACAATGTTATGTTCATTCAAATCACAAAAATGATTAATTAAGTTTTTCTTTTTCTTTAAATTTTATTTTTGAATCAAGATTATTAATTTCTCCACTACTGGTCGCGCACCATGAACAATAAATAAATAATTGTAAAATTCACCAAATTTTGTACACGTCTGTATTCGTCTACTTTTAAACATCGTATGTGCAAAAATTTTTTTTTTATGATTTTAAAAATTTATTTAAACAATAATATCAAAAGATAAATTATTACATGGCGTTGTGCACTGAGATATTTTGAATAATTGAATATAATACAATAAAGGTCATATATATATATATCCATATCTAATATTTAGAAAATAATTGGTCTCTCGTGTTATTGGTATTTAAGCAAATAATTTTCACCTTTTAGTACATGAAACAGAGTTGTGTTTTTGTCGATTCGCCGGCGATGTTCGAAATTCTTTTTAATTTATTACATATAAATTAGAGTTCTAATATTAATTGAATAATAAATTTTAAAATATATGACTAGATCATTATTAATTTTCCAATAAAAATTTTAATTTCAAATTTATTTAAAATTTTTTTTTTTTTTTTTCCTTTTTGCATTAATAAATAAAATATTCTTGTATTTTTTTTTTTTTTTCTCAAATATATTTAAACAAAATGGTCATTACAAGGGACCAAGCACAACGTGCAGGTGCTAACGCGGGTGAGCAACCTATTCGTCCAGCAGCAGCTGTTGGAGAAAATGCCCGACACAACCTTATTCCACCACCGAACCGCGAAGGTAATGGGGAAATTAGAGAAAATATTGAAAGGGAATTATTAGAAAGACGACAAGCCATTGCTCAACGTGAGCATGAATTGAATCAACGTATCGAAGAACTCGCGCGTCGTGAACGTGAACTAGAGAATCGTATCGCTCAAAATCTACCCGTTGTTCAAAATGCTAATCAAGGAGCAATTCAGGATCCAGCCTTAGCACAAATCATAGATCCAAATATAGTTCAAGATCCTGCTAATGGACCACGTGTCGGTCAGGTTGCAGCAATTGGAAATCCGATTGTCAACCCTATTATTAATCCAGTTGAAAATTTATATATTAATCCAAATTCAATTAAACTTCCTCAATTTAGTGTCAACGACCCTGAAATGTGGTTTGCACAGGTAGAGTCAATTTTTGACAGAAATAGAATACAAACCGAGTCCGCCAAAGCACAACTTATTATGGGTCAAGTTGATGCTGATACACTTTCTTGCGTTAGACACGTTATCATGTCCAATCCTAAACCCGATGACGCGTATACTCAAATTAGAAATGGAATTGTCGCTCATTTTGCAACTTCTCAAGAAACTCGCGTATTTCAATTGATTCACGGAGATGTGTTGTCTAATGGAAAGCCTTCTCAGATTCTCAGCCGGATTAGATGTTTGAATGCAGGAAATTGTAGTGAGGAGGTCTTGAAAACAATTTTCTTAGCAAAATTGCCACATCAACACCAACTCATGCTTGCTTCAGGCACTGGTATGACTTTGAATCAGATGGCAGAACGCGCCGATAAAATGGCAGAAGTAGACAGAATTGCAAACGCAACAAATGCAGTAGTTTCGGGCGAATTATCGGTACCAAAAGTTGACGAGATTAAAAGTTTAACTGAAGAAGTGGCGGCGTTAAAAAGTAAATTTGAAGAAACGCAAAAACGAAAATCTCGCGATAACGAACGCAGGGGACGTGGAAATAATAATAATAATAATCGCAGTAGAGGTAGAGGTCGTCCTTATTATCGAACAAATTATTATCGAGGTCGAGGTCGAGGAGGATCTTTTTATCGTGGTAACAACTCAGGAAGAGGTTTTAATTCGCGATATAACAATTCTTATAGAAGTCATTCCCGAAATAATTTCCGCAGTTCGAGTCCATACGATCGTTCGTTGCATCCTTCTTGTCATCAACAGTCGACGAATCAACCCTGTTGTTCTAACCAGCATAATAACAATAATTCGAGTAATAACTATGTTTCTCCGGGAAACTAAATCGCCAACATCGACATGAGACGAACGTTGTCGGCAAGAAATCCTATCGTCTCCATATTTTCGACCGCAAGTCAAAATGGACCTTTTTAATCGACACCGGTTCTGACCTATCAATTTTACCAGTCAATTATTTACGAGGACGAAAGCCTACCGATATGTTTCTATACGCCGCAAATAATACTAAAATAGCCACTTTCGGCGAAAGTCGCCTTAATTTGGATTTAGGTCTCAAAAGGGATTTCTCATGGAATTTTTGCGTAGCGGAAATCCCACGACCCATTATAGGCGCAGATTTGCTTTCCCATTTCGAATTAGTAGTAGATTTGAAAAATCGTAGATTGATTGATATGAAAACAAAATTAAGTAGTAACGGAGAGTTAAGAAAACCTATTTTGACCGGAATTAGTACAATTGATAGTAAAAACATCTTTAGTAAAATTCTTCAGGAATTTCCGGAAGTCACGAATTTGGATCAGGAAACGACACTTCCTTCTGTCGGCGTATTTCACCACATAAAAACTTTCGGCCCCCCAGTCGCACAAAGAGCGCGTCGCTTACCTCTAAAACAACTAATAATTGCTAAAGAACAATTCCGTCACATGGTTCGTGCCCGTATTTGTCGACCTTCCAATGCCGAATGGGCAACTCCGATTCTTATGAAACAAAAAAAGGACGGAACTTGGCGCATTTGTGGCGATTATCGCCGAGTAAATGCTCAAACCGTCCCGGATCGATATCCCATTCCTCATTTACAGGATTTTTCGTCAAATTTATACGGTAAAAGAATATTCACAAAACTCGATCTACATAAAGCTTATCATCAAATCCCTATTAATCCCGCGGATATCCCTAAGACCGCAGTCATAACTCCTTTCGGGTTATTTGAATACCTTCAAACAACGTTTGGACTCCGCAACGCGGGCCAAACGTTTTCAGAGGTACATTAATCATGCACTCGACGGTTTAGATAACGTTTTCGTCTATATCGACGATATCCTTATCGCGTCGAGAAATGACAAGGAACACGAAAAACACTTGCGAGAGGTACTCGAGCGTCTTAAAAAATTTAGATTGCGAATTAATTTGGGAAAATGTGAATTCGCTAAAAAAGAAATAGATTTTCTAGGATATTCTATAAATCGAGACGGAATTAAACCCACAGAGGAAAAAGTAAATGCAATTTTGAATTTCCCGAAACCCAAAAATGTTTCTGAATTACGTCGTTTTCTCGGCATGACAAATTTTTATCGTCGTTGTTTAAAACATGCTGCCCATTCGCAAGCCCCATTATTAGTTTTTCTTCATAACGCGAAAAAACGCGACAAAAGATTAATTCCATGGGATAATGAATCGGAAAAAGCTTTTGAAATTATAAAAAGAGAATTAGCAAACGCAACCCTTTTAGTTCACCCGAAAGTTAACGCGGAAATTCGACTTGTCACAGACGCCTCAGATATAGGTATCGGAGCTGTATTAGAGCAACGTTGCGGGAAGATATGGAAACCGTTAGCGTTCTTTTCGCGAAAATTGTCGGACACACAGAAAAGGTACAGCACCTATGACAGAGAATTAACCGCCATTTTCCAGGCAATAAAGCATTTTAAACAAATTTTGGAACCCCACCAATTTAAAATTCTTACAGACCACAAACCCCTTATCTATATGTTTTCTCAGAAAAAAGATAAAATGAATTCGCGTCAAGAACGACAAATTTTATTTATCTCACAATATTCGACAAAAATAGAGCATATTTCGGGTGAGAAAAATATCGTCGCCGATACTCTTTCCCGAGTGGAATCGATTTTGACTCCGATTTCATTTAACTTAACAGATTTATTTGAAGCTCAAAAAGAGGATTCCGAACTTACAAAATTAATGTTATGTAAAAAAACGGGATTAAAATTGAAAGAAATAAAATTCGGTGCAAATTCTATCCCAATAATTTGCGATGTTCACGATGACGTTTTTCGCCCATACATTCCTCCTCTTTTTCGTCGACAAGTTTTTGACACTTATCACAAACCATCGCATCCAGGAATCAAAGCAACTAATAAACTCATCCAGAAAAAATTCGTATGGCCATCAATGCATAAAAATATCGCCACGTGGGCGAGATCTTGCATTGATTGTCAGTCCTCGAAAATTAATCGTCATACGCATATTAAGCCCTCAAATTTTGTCGCACCCGAATCGCGTTTTAAACATATACATATCGACATCGTTGGTCCTCTCCCAAATAGCGAAGGTTTCTCTTATCTGCTTACTATGATCGATAGGTTTTCAAGGTGGCCGGAGGCAATTCCACTCCAGAATATTAGCGCCGAAACGGTCACCAGAGCTTTCTACGACAATTGGGTAGCTAGGTTTGGTGTACCTGACATTTTAACGACAGATCAGGGAACTCAATTTGAGTCGCGACTAATGCAGAGTCTTTTAGCATTATTGGGCTGTCATAGAATTCGGACCACCGCTTACCACCCCGCATCCAACGGTATGGTTGAGCGGTGGCACCGATCTCTAAAAGCAGCCCTGATGTGTCACGCAAACCCGTCGTGGACGCGTACTTTATCAACTGTAATGTTAGGACTAAGAACTAACGTCATGAATTGCGGCTCATCAGCAGCAGAATATCTTTATGGAACCACACTCCAAATTCCTGGAGAATTCGTTTTACCAACTGACAAAAAAGAGAACAGTAGTGAATTTTTGACTGAATTTAAAAAACATATGGCAGCCGTGAAACCAGTCCCGGTTATCCATAACGACAACCGAAAAATTTTCGTACATAAAGATTTACAACATTGTTCGCACGTTTTTCTCAGGGTGGGCGGGTCGAAAAGATCTCTTCAAAGACCATATACAGGTCCATATAAAATAAAAAATCGTGTAAGCGATCGCGTTTTCGAGATAGAAATAAATGGTAATCTTAAAAAAGTTTCCATCGAAAATTTGAAACCCGCTTATTTTTTACCCAATGAAGAATCAAATCAAAATGTAGAATCGAGTAAACCTAAACGTAAATCGAAAAACAAAATGAACGTAGAAAATAAATTAGAGAAACGAGTTAAAATGAAATCTAAAACCTCACCATCGATTTTGCGAAAAAAATCAGCTTTGAAAGCACCAACAATCACGAAAAGTAATTCCAAGAATAAAAATGCAAATTATATTCCTGATTTTGAAAATGAGCAGAAATCGTCTGCGAATCGACAAAGGCCCAGACCTGCAAATTTACGGCAAAATCCAAAAAAAGTTACTTTTCGTATAGACAAATGTAATAAAAGTCGTAATTAATCTAAATTTATTGTTAAAAAAAGCATGCGAGACTGATCACCTTGCATTTTTAACAAATTTAGAAACCGAATTTTATAAAAGAGAAATGTCAAATAAATGCGCATTTAATCAAAACAAAATAAAATAATTATTAACTTGGCTGTAACTTAATATCATTGCCAACGCCATGTATAAACAAAAAAATGATGTATCATATTTAAAAAAAAAAATGTATAATCTTGCAAATAATAATATAAATACATCTTAGAATAAGAACACATACGATATTCTGTGATATTTACTTATAATTTTATAATAATTGACAAAATAATTAATTTGTTTAAATCGACATTATTAACTAAAATTGTTAATTAACTTATATAAATTTTAATACGACGTTGTCAATTATCATATATAAAAATATTATCCACGACCAAAATATAAATTATAATCAAAATATATATAATTATCAAATAATGTTTAATATTATCAATATTCGCCAGTATGCAAGAGTGAGTGCGGTTGAATTTTTCAGGATCTTTAACACAAATCACACTAAAATCAATTTTCATTGTTTTCTAATTCTTTACACATTTTTTTTTTCATTTTTATATCGTTTACACTGGCGGGGGAGTGTGTGGGGATACGCCTTGAGGAGTTCCCCCTCTCTCTTCCCTCCTAGGGAGATAGGTGCGAGGAATGCTTGAACGATAAGACCAGAAACGATAAGTCTGTCTACCGATCTGGTTGTCCAATTATAATGGCGAAGTTGTAATTCGAATTAACAATATTTATTAAATAAATTATTTAAGTGGAGTTTATGTGTTAACTATTATCTTGCCCTTCACGAGTGGAGTTGTTGTGGTACCATATCTGGTAACTACACAATATCTCAATAAAATACATTTTTTATCTAATAGTTTTTTATTAGTCATTTAATTTCTATAATACACAGAGAGAAATTTCTACAAATATTTACCGTGCTGCCACCTGAAATTGTGTTTAAAGTGTATTCCTGCAGTTTAAACGCAGTTTCAAGTGGCATCACGGTATTGTTTATTACTATCCGTGTATTGTTAATTATATTTTTTTAGTTGACGTTTCCTGAATTTTCTACAAATCTAAGTTTTCTTTGTCTCAATATTCCGTGCAAGACAATTCTAATTCAAATTTGCATGCAATATAATAACACGTGAAGTTGCGGACAGTATAATTCTATCAAAAATAATAATGCAAGACAATTCTAACTTCTGACACAACGTAAAGCAATGCCCACTCAACCTCAAAATAATAAAAACGTTCAAAAATACTCTAAATTTATGGTGTTGATATATTATCGGTTATGTGAAATATATTGAAGCCAATTTTTATTAAACATTAGAATCATAATAGCATTTATATGAAATTTTTATAATAATAAATTGTGGAATTAATTTACTTGAATTTTTTGATAGTTTAAATTATTGTTAACTAGAAGATAAAAATATTTACAAATAAATATATTTTTAAATAAAAATAAAAAAATTCCATTTCTGTTTACTTTAACTGAATCTATGATCTAAAAATTTCAATATTTATTTATGCAAACAATTAATTTACAATTAAATCTAATAATATTTTTCTCAGTAATTTCGTGGTTTTATATATAAAATTCTTACTTGAATTCATAATAATAATACAATTGTAGCTATCAGTTTAAGACATTTTTCCAGCTTTTTACGATAAAAATTATTATTCGTTATTGAGAATTACCCTAAATAAAAATTAAAAAGAGACTTCAATAGCGTGTATGAACAATTTTAGTTTCCTATGTATATATTTTTTAAACTGAAATCGCAATTATATAAAATGCCCACAAAAAAATTTGAATTGACAAATAGACCAGACAATTCTAAATCTAAAGAGATATTATTTGTCCTTTTAAAGACAATTCCGAATTTGTCAATTCAAATTTTGATTAACAAAAATTTGCTTCACTATATTTCACATAACCGATAATATATCAACACCATAAATTTAGAGTAATTTTAAACGTTTTTATTATTTTGAGGTTGAGTGGGCATTGTTTTACGTTGTGTCAGAAGTTAGAATTGTCTTGCATTAATATTTTTGATAGAATTATATTGTCCACAACTTCACGTGTTATTATATTGCACGCAAATTTGAATTAAAATTGTCTTGCACGGAATATTGAGATAGAATTATCTTGCACAATTTTTTTTGTTAACTTTATATTGCAATTTTTTATTTTAATAAACAAATTTCATTAACGAATTGTGGTTAAAAAATTACCTTTACTTAATGTTTTTGGGGGAAATTATTCGATTTTTCTCAATTTGTTCACACTATGGCGCAAAATGTTATATTTTTTATTTAAATGTTTACTGAAACGTTACTGGAATTAAAATTAAATAACTCTTTTGAATACTTAAACAAAAAAATTTACTTAAGTCAGATTAGTGTCTATAAATTCCGTTTTGGAAACTAAAATTTCAATGTTTTGAGGCTTTACGTCTATTTGGAGAAAAATAGCATTATACATATTTCCTTAACTTTGTCATTTGAAATTACAATGTCATTAAGGGCATGTCTAAGGTGTGAAATGTAAACAAACCAAAAGGTAAACAAACCAAGCACAAAAATTGAACTTTTGTAACATCCATTTCTCCCACAAAAATTAATATTTTTACACTTTCTTTTAAAAAATGTAAAATTAGAGTGTCAAAGTGTACAAAAAAATCATTTTTGGCTATAAGCAATAAAAGGTAATGAGTGAAATAACTAATTAAAATGATCTGTAAAATAGCATTTTTGACGCGTCCCGAAAAATAAACTGTTTGAGTATATCAACCGCACTGACGATGAAGAAGTCTCATGTCAGCGATTGGACCTTCAACATGTGGAAAGGGAAATTTTTCCCTTTCCTCCTTGAAATTAAAAGAGAAAGGGTAAAAACTTCTTCATCGTCCGTGCGGTTGATATAGTCAAACACTTTATTTTTTCGCGACGTGAACTCTTTTGCTCTCTGCGCGTGCGCAGGCCGTACCAAGGTCGTAACATGTGGAAAGGGAAATTTTTCCCTTTCCTCCTTGAAATTAAAAGAGAAAGGGTAAAAACTTCTTCATCGTCCGTGCGGTTGATATATTCAAACACTTTATTTTTTCGCGACGTGAACTCTTTTGCTCTCTGCGCGTGCGCAGGCCGTACCAAGGTCGCAATGATATCACCATGCGAAAATGCACATTTTGATTTCGACTGTAACTTTGTTGTTTTTTCATGCTTTCAGCTATGCTAGGTATAGTTACCAAATTCAATACTTTAGTTTACCATTTCCATAAAGACAATGTAAATTTATATTTATTTATGCCAATGAGATAGTCGAAAAAATGCCTCACTATTCGGTCTATAATGAAGCATTTTTTCGACCATCTCATTTGCATAAATAAACATAAATTCACATTTTCTTTATGGAAATGGTAAACTAAAGTATTGAATTTAGTAACTATACCTAGCATAGCTAAAAAAAATGAGAAAATAATTAAGTTTCATTCAAAACAAAATGTGCACTTCTGCGTGGTGCTGTCAATGCATTCTTGGTACGGCCTGCGCACGCGCAGAAAGCAACAGAGTTCACGTCGCGAAAAATTAAAGTGTTTGACTATATCAACTGCACGGACGATGAAGAAGTTTTTACCCTTTCTCTTGTAATTTCAAGGAGGAAAGGGAAAAATTTACCCTTCCACATGTTGAAGGTTTAATCGCTGACATGGAACTTCTTCATCATCCGTGCGGTTGATATATTCAAACAGTTTACTTTTCGCGACGCGTCAAAAATGCTATTTTACAGGTAATTTTAATTAGTTATTTATAGTCAAAAATGATTTTATTGGACACTTTGACACTTTAATTTTCCATTTTTGTAAAGAATGTGAAAAAATATTAATTTTTATGGGAGAAATGGCTGTTACAAAAGTGCGATTTTTGTGTTTGGTTTGTTTACCTTTTGGTTTGTTTACATTTCACAACTTGGACATGCCCTTAAGGTAGTTTTCCGGCTGCTACTCTTGTAAAAATTGATTTTTGATAGATTTTCTTCTAATTTTGAGAAAATGTTTTTTTGGGTGCCCTTTAAATGTGGTAAAAATTTAAGAATTCTTTGCCATGTTAAATAATGAGATATTGTGGTTGACATTTTTTATTTTTAACATAATCGCATGTAAAAGTAAAAGTTTGAACTTGAATAACTCAAAATTTAGCATCGCAAAGGGGTTTGAAATTTTTACCACTTTTAAAAGTCACCTGAAGAATCATTTTCTCAAAATTTGAAGAAAATTTGTCCAAAATAAATTTTTACAAGAGTAGCGGCCGGAGAAATACCTTAAGAAGTTATTGTAAAAATGCACGATTTACTGATCAAAAGCTGATTAGAGCGGTTATTTAATAAATTACTGAATTATCAAAACTTAAAATTACAATAAAAATCAAACGGCAGCTAATTTTTCAAAACCTTTCAGGGGTTTACTCCACTGGGGTAATACTTTCATCTCATTATAGTCAAGTCTTAATCCAAAAAAATGTTTTCTAAAATTGTGCCACTGTGTTCTACTGTGACTATGTAACGTAATAACATTACATAGCCACTAGAAGTTAAGTAAAAGTAAAAATTATTAATTTTTGTCAAACTTTTTTATTTATTAATAATTAAAAATGTCCATCGGGTTTAAAATTGGTTTTAATATTTGAGGCATTCTATTTCAAAACGACCCCCTTCGTAAACATTTGCCAATGTAAAACAATTTTTAAATGAATATTTCTTCCATTCTGTAGAACCAAATTACTTTTTATATTAGTGATTTCGAAAGTAGAATTTCTGAACTTTCTGATAATAAAAAAATATATTTTTTTATTAATTTAATTTAAATAGAAAATTGAGTTTAAATGTTAAACTTTCAAAAATCTCAAAACACGTTACCTCCGATTTTAATAAAATTCATATCAAACGAAAGCTTGAATATTGTTCTTTTTATTTATCAAACGATAATAATGGACATTTCAGTAGATTTTGAGAAAATAATTAAATTTCACTAACATTTCGAAGGTTATATTGAGAAAACCATTTATTAAGTATAGGGCGGCATTTGTTTTTTCCCAATTTATGCATAATAACCTTCTAAATGTCTGTAAAATTTAATTATTTTTTCAAAATCCACTGAAATGTCCTTTATTATCGTTTGATAAATAAAAAGAATAATATTCAAGCTTTCGTTTGATATAAATTTTATTAAAATCGGAGGTAACGTGTTTTGAGATTTTTCAAAGTTTAACTTTTAAACTCAATTTTCTATTTAAATTAAATTGTTAAAAAAATATATTTTTTTATTATCAGAAAGTTCAGAAATTCTACTTTCGAAATCACTAATATAAAAAGTAATTTGGTTCTAAAGAATGGAAGAAATATTCATTTAAAAATTGTCTTACATTGGCAATTGTTTACGAAGGGGGTCGTTTTGAAATGGAATGCCTCATTTATATATTCTTTTTATCCTTTTATGCCACGAAACCAGAAGATGTAGGATTATTGCGCCTACTTCTCTTGCTGATTTTTATGTAATTACTCAATTCTTACTTAATTAATGAACTGCTTGTTTTCATATCCAAGAAAATCCACTGTTTATCTGGGAGCGCTCACAAATGATGTCACGCAATTTTTGGAGATTTTTGACCTCCCCCCATCATGCAATTTTTGCAAGTTCACATGAGAAAAATACATTGTGTCACGTTTAGTGTCTTACTAAACCAGATCATTTGTGAACGTCCCTCTTCTCAATGCCAGGCCTGGCAGATTAAATCTTATCCGGTCTTATCAAGGAGTTAAGGGGGGTAATAAAAAAATTTATCCCGTATATAAGTAGATTAGATTATATAAATTTGATGAATTCTGGGTGAGTACAAAAACCCACCCTACCCATGTTATCTGCCAGTCCTACTCAACAATGCCATACTTTCCACGTAGTTAGGGAAAAAAATATCTTTACAACATAGGCGCAAAGTTGATCACAATGCAAGTGAGACTTTGGGACCTAGGCGACACTTTCGCTATTTTGGTCTTTTAATCTCTCAATTGTCGCAATAAGGTGATTGTGTGTATTGCAACGAGTGCCCTATTTACTACAAATTTCTTTTAAAATATTAAAATGAAGGTTAACTTTTATAAAAAATTAATAACTCGGTGTTGCTTCGACTTAAAATGATTTATTAAAGTTTATTAAAATATATAATTCCATTCTAAAAACTTGTTAATTAGGTGTCTGTGTCAATTTAAAACCATCCACATCACCAATCACATTTTGATCGTTATGTAAAACACTTTTTACAATATAGGGACCTTCAAATTTCGTCAACAATTTTATATTTTTCCCTATGTCGGTCACAACGTTGGTAATAATAACAAAATTTTCTTCTCAGTATCTAAGAGGCGCTTTTTGTTTTTCGTCAAACAATCCTTTATTCATTTGTTGTGTTTTTATAATTTTTTCATTCTCTTACGATTGCTGTAATCAAAAATCTTCTACGTTCACCATGTTTGGTTTACGTCTATTTAATCGACCTTGTAGCATATTTGAAATTTTCACAGTTACTACACCACCCAAGGGTAAAAAATGTAGATAGTGACTTTCCTCGTCAGTACGGCAGTCTACGCATGTACACTTTTTTAAATATTCCTTTTTTAATGTAAATTAAATTTTTTTTAATTATGTAAAGATTTTTATAGTTTCAAGGTAGATAAATACTCTAAAAAATTTATATAAACATTAACAGTAAAATCTTCAATTAATTTTTGAAAGTGGCTGATTTTAAATCACTTAGTAGTACCCACAAGTATCCTAACTATTCCTTGTTATTATTATAATTTTTCTTAGTTTTAAATATAATATTTCTAATTATGTTTGCAATGAGTTGTAGCAACATAATTTATTGTTTTATTAAACCCTCTTTTTATCACTTAAACGGTCAGCTTGAAATTCTTCAAATTTCTTTAAAGTTATTAAATAAAAACTATTTTTTCTTTTTAATTTACTCAAAATATTTGTTTGTAGGCTAATATTGCATATTGCTGTATATCGAATTGTAAAATCGATCAAAGTATACTAGAATTTATTGCAAGTGAAACGGGATTTAATGATCTTGAATATGTTAGCGGTCCATTAGATGACGATATCTTTACAATATGTAGAAAAGTTTTAAAATTGAAATATAACCAAATGAAGATTCAGTTCCAAAATTTGTACTAAATTAGTACCATTCTTTTTACAGTAATTATGAAAATTATTTGATTTATATGGGACAAAAATGAGATTTATGTGACATATGTTATTTATGCGAATTTATGATTTATGAGATAAATATGAGATTTATAAGAAGTTAGATGACTATTTATTATTAAAATTAAAATATATAATAAATAAAATAAATTTAAATGTAAAAAAATGTTTATATAAAAAATAAAATATAAAATAAATTATAAAAATTTATTTATATTCATTTATTATTTTCATTTATTTAGTTATGATTTAGAAGTTTTAAGTTTAAACCTGTTTTTTAAAAATAAGTTTTTGAAAAATATTCTATTATTTGTTCATTTTATTAAAAAATCATGTCTAACAAAGAAGAAAAGGTTTATTTAAGTGATAAAGATCATAGAGTTCTACATACTGAAGGAAAAATGTTAAATGACAATCATATTACTGAATTTGGAAAGTTGTTGAGAAGAGAATTAAATTTAGCATTTAACATGCAAATTACTTTATAGTTAATTACGCCTGAATTCATTATTCCGATTGATAAAAATCAGAAGCACATTCAAATACTTTTTAGTGGTGCTTGCAAATCTGGTCATTGGATTTGTACTTATTATGATGGATTAAGGCTATATATTTATAACAGTCTTAATAAGGGATACTTAAATGAAGATAAAAAAAAATATTAACTTAGATTATATCCTTTCAAAACACCGGTAGTTTTTTCAACTGTTAATCTACAGCCGAATGGAATTGACTGTGGCATATATGCAATTGCGTTTGCAACATCTTTGTATTACAATGAATTGCCAAATACTGTTAATTATATTCATAGTGAAATGAGACGACATCTAATTTTTATGTTTGAAAATAATCGTTTAATTTCATTTCCTTCCGTGGAATTGACAAACGTTATTAGACCTTTTTTTGTTGAGTATGATTGGAAACGTCTTTTAACGGATGGAGCTACAAAACTCATAGAAATACCAAACTCGTCTTCCATTTGTGAAACTAGTATCAGTATTAGTAATAATAATGTGAATAGCGGTATATCTACAGAATATTCAGAGGAGAAGCTTAATGGAAACGAAAACTATGAGAAAAAGAGACATCGCGCAATAAAAGATAATGAGAGGAAAAGGAAGGTAAAGCTCGAAGAAACAGATGAACAGAAATTAATCAGACTAGAAAATGATAGACTGAGAAAACGTAATTGCCAAAAGGCTAGAAATATAGATGAAAAGAAAGTAATGACGCAAAATAATTTAAATAGTAAAAAAATTAAATTATCTCTAAAAATAGAAAATGAAACCAAAGGTCAACAAAATTTAAGTGATAAGGATTGTAAAATTTTAAATAATGAAGCAAAAAAGTTAAATGACAATCATATTACTGAATTTGAAAAATTGTTGAGAAGAGAATCTAAATTAGCTTCCGACAATAATGTTAATAGAGGTATATCTTCAGAATATTCAGAGGAGAAGCTTAATGAAAATGAAAAAAATGAGAAAAAGAGATTTTATGCAATAACAGACAAGGAGAGAAAAAGGAAGGCAAGGCTTGAAGAAACAGATGAACAGAAAAAAATCAGACTAGAGAATGATAGATTGAGAAAACGTAATTACAGAAAATTGTTAAATGTAGATGAAAAGAATGTAATGAAGCAAAAGAATTTAAATTATAAAAGAAAACAATTATCTTTAGAAACGGACGATGACAAAAAAAATCGACAAAAAAATAATTTAACATGTAAAATGAATAAAAAAAATGGAAAAATGATGGAAACTTTAGGAGTTGGAATTATGTTGTCTGAAGAGTTTGATGAACATAAAGTTACACAAAATTATTTAGGTGTAATGAATGTCAAATGTATGTTTTGTGACGCGTTACATTTTTTGTGTGAAAGGCCACAGGATAAAAAATTTAGTAGTTGTTGTCATAAAGGAAAAGTAAAGTTGTATGATTTAAAACCTTATCCTTTGTATTTGAAAAATTTATTATTTGATAATAACTTTAAAAGTAAGAATTATAAGGAAAATATTCGATCTTATAATAGTTCGTGTGCATTTGCTAGCATGGGAGCTAAATTAGACGTTCCAAAGGGATATGGTCCTTATGTATTTCGTATACATGGACAAGTGTATCATGATACATACTCTCTTCATCCTGATGATGGAGATAATCGAAAATATGGTCAATTGTATATTCTTGATACTGATGAAGCGGTGATGGAACGATTGAATAATGAATGTAATAAAAAATGTTTACAATTACTAATGACTGAAATAGATATTTTACTTAGAGATATTAATATTTATGCAAAGTCATTTAAAATGATGAAAGAATTGGAATTGGAAGAAGAAGCAAGGGCAAAATTAATGAATGAGTGTCCGAGAAGCATTCAAATGTGGTTTAAACGTGATCCAAAATTTTCTCAAAGCAAATATAATGTTCCGTCTTGCAATGAAGTAGCAGTTATATTTGTTAGCGAAGATGGTGAGCCTCCAATTGAACGTGATATATGTGGGACGTTTCACGTCAACCGGCCCAGAGCTCTGCCCAAAATTCAAAGCAACTAAAATAAACAAAAAAAAGTGCAAAATACTCGTAAACTAATGCCCTTTCAATTGCAAAGTGGCAAAATTCAAAATTCAAGATGGCGTCATTACTGTGTCACCTTAAAGACACTAAATTCCAAAATAATCAAATATATTTATCAATTACTTTTAAAATATAATACGAAAATGATAAGTCACATCATATTTTAATGTTTTTGGGGTCGCTGATTACGAATCTGAAGTCAGTTTTTCAAAATTCAAAATGGCGGATCCAATATGGCGGACATTAAAAAAAATTTTTTTTGATTCGCTTAAAACTTGTCACTTGGGGGTTTTCGGGGTCGCTGATCACGAATCCGATGTCAGTTTTTTAATATTCAAAATGGCGGATCCAATATGGCGGACATTTAAAAAAAAAAAACTTTGGATTCGCTTGAAACTTGTCACCTAGGGGTTTTTAGGGTTGCTGATTACAAATCTGAAGTCAGTTTTTCAAAATTCAAAATGGCGGATCCAATATGGCGGACATTTTAAAAAAAAAATTTGGATTCGCTTGAAACTTGACACTCGGGGGTTTTCGGGGTCGCTGATGACGATTCCAATGGCAGTTTTTAAAAATTCAAAATGGCGGATTCAATATGCCGGCCACTTTTTAAAAAAAAATTTGTATTCGCTTGAATCTTGTCACTTGGAGGTTTTCGCCGTCGCTGATGACGAATCCGATGTCAGTTTTTCAAAATTTAAAGTTGCTGATCCAATATTGCGACTGAAATTTCAAAAGTTTATTAATTCAATCTGCGCACTCTTTTATTGTAACACCAGAAAGACAGTTGAAAATATTCAGATATTCAAATGCACCTCAACCTATTGCAGTTATGCAGTATTAAAATACAATTTCATAGGTTGGGAAGTATTTTGTAAATTTAATTCAATCGGCCCTTTTCAGGGCCACCAAATTATTACAAATTTGAAAATTATAACAAACAGCCTTCGTCAAAGCTACAAAATACGTCTTATGGTTTATAAATTATATCAATCGGATTTTTAAAGTCCACCATTTTATTATATTGGATCCGCCATTTTGAATTTTGAAAAACTGACATCGGAATCGTCATCAGCGACCCCGAAAACCCCCCGAGTGTCAAGTTTCAAGCGAATCCAAATTTTTTTTTGAAAATGTCCGCCATATTGGATCCGCCATTTTGAATTTTGAAAAACTGACTTCAGATTTGTAATCAGCGACCCCAAAAACCCCTGGGTGACAAGTTTCAAGCGAATCCAAAGTTTTTTTTTTAAATGTCCGCCATATTGGATCCGCCATTTTGAATTTTAAAAAACTGACATCGGATTCGTGATCAGCGACCCCGAAAACCCCCAAGTGACAAGTTTTAAGCGAATCAAAAAAAATTTTTTTAAATGTCCGCCATATTGGATCCGCCATTTTGAATTTTGAAAAACTGACTTCAGATTCGTAATCAGCGACCCCAAAAACATTAAAATATGATGTGACTTATCATTTTCGTATTATATTTTAAAAGTAATTGATAAATATATTTGATTATTTTGGAATTTAGTGTCTTTAAGGTGACACAGTAATGACGCCATCTTGAATTTTGAATTTTGCCACTTTGCAATTGAAAGGGCATTAGTTTACGAGTATTTTGCACTTTTTTTTGTTTATTTTAGTTGCTTTGAATTTTGGGCAGAGCTCTGGGCCGGTTGACGTGAAACGTCCCATGTATACATCCAAGGGGTTCTAAAAGTATTCCAATTAGTAGTCTTAGCACACATGCCGATCCCATGACATATCCTTTAATGTTTCCGTCAGGTGATCCAGGATGGACTGTAAATATGAAACATACTGATGGTGTTCGTAATATTACTCCTTTACAATTTTATATGTATCGCTTGTCTTATAGAGGAACATTTAATCCATGTTTACAAATGGGTAAATTAACTCAACAATTTATTGTTGATAGTTGGTCAAAAGTAGAAGGTGAGCGTTTAAAATATATTCGTTTTGAACAGAAAAAACTTCGAGCTGAAATGTACTGTGGATTAATGGATTATATGAATAATAAAGCAACACAAGAAAATATTCGACCAGGGAAAATGATTATTTTACCTTCTACATTTACTGGAGGACCACGCGCTTATCAACAATGTTTTATGGACGCTATGCGATTAGTTCAAGAATTTGGAAAACCAGATTTATTTATTACAATGACATGTAATCCAAAATGGCCTGAGATTATGGAAAATTTATTGGATTCGGAAACTGCATCTGACCGACCAGATATTGTTGCCCGAGTTTTTCAAAAGAAAGTAAAAGAATTAATGTGTGAATTAAAAGATAAACAAATTTTTGGTCCAGTCATTGCTTATGTATATGTAATAGAATTTCAAAAGCGTAGATTGCCTCATGTACATTCAATAATTTTTTTAGATAAAAAGTTTGCTATTCGTGATGCAGAAACTGTAGATAAAATAATATGTGCAGAAATTCCTGATGAGAAAAAGAATCCAGAACTTTATAAAATTGTGAAGCAGTTTCAAGTTCATGGACCTTGTGGAAAGCAAAATGTACATTCTCCTTGTATGAATCCTGAAACAAAATTATGCACGAAAAATTATCCTAAACCATTTTCTCCAAAAACAAATTATGAATCAAAAAATTATCCGGAGTATAGACGGAGAAATGATGGCAAAAAAATTATTTTTTATAATAGAGACGGGTCAATTAAATGCACTGCTGACAATTCGATGATTGTATCATATAATCCGTATTTAAGTAAAAAATTTGCATGTCATATTAACTTAGTAGCATGTGGTAGTACAGGTGGTATTAAATATTTATTTAAATATTGTTATAAGGGACATGATTATGCAATAGTTGGTTATAAAGATGATAATCAAGTAATGCATTATGATGAAATTCAAAATTATTTAAATACACGGTATGTGTGTCCACCAGAAGCAATGCATAGACTTTATGAATTCAATATGCACGAGCAATCACATGCAACATATAGATTAGCTGTACATTTGCCTAATCAACAATCAATATGTTTTCAAGAAGGAATGGAACAAACTGCAATTGAGAAATTTAAAAATACAATGTTGACAGCATGGTTTCAGTTAAATAGACAAGATCCTGAAGCACGCAAATATTTGTACTCTGAAATACCACATAAGTATGTTTTTGTTGAGTCATCTAAAACTTGGAAAAAACGAGAACAAATTACAAAACCTATAATTTGCCGAATGTATTTTGTAAGTCCAAAAGACATTGAAAAATATTTTTTGAGAATTTTACTACTTTATGTACGTGGTGCTAAATCGTTTGAAGATGTGAGAACATATGAAGGTATTATATATAATACTTATACAGAAGCAGCACGTGCAAGAAATTTGATGGTAGACGATAACGAGTGGGATAATTGTTTGACTGAAGCCGTGAGTATGAAATTTCCTAAAGAACTATGTCGTTTATTTGCATATATATGTGTGTTTGGTTTACCTGTGAATGCTGTTGATTTATGGAATAAGTTTAAAGAACACATGATTTTTGATAATAATTTACCTGTGGAAATATCGCTTCAAAAATCATTACTTTTAATTAATGAAGTATTTAATTTTCATGGATTTACATTACATCAATTTGGTTTACCAAACATCGATCTAAAAATTCTTGAAGATTATAGTTCTGTTGATAAGGAAGATAATGCGTTAACATTACAATTGCTAAAAGAAGAAGCCAATAATCTTATTAAAAGTTTGAATGATGAACAACGGCAAGTTTTTAATGATGTTATGATGGCCATACATAATGATGAATATGATAGTAGATATTTTTTTCTTGATGGGCCTGGAGGAAGTGGTAAAAGCTATTTACACAATACAATTATTACTACAGTCGAAAGTGAGGAAATAGTAGTTTTATCAGTTGCTTGGACTGGTATAGCGGCTAATCTTCTAAAAGGAGGACGAACATCACATTCTATGTTTAAATTCCCTATACCAATCAATGAAGATTCAACATGTAATATAAGTGGAATGTCAAAACATGCTGAACTTTTAAGGAGTGCAAAAATTATTATTTGGGATGAAATTTCAATGGCCCCAAAATATGCTTTACAAGCAATGGAATCCATGTTAAGAGATATTGCAAAATGTAATAAACCGTTTGGAGGTAAAGTTATTTTGCTTTCAGGAGATTTTAGGCAAACTTTGCCAATTGTTCCGCATGGTAGTCGAACTCATATTGTTGAGGTATGTGTAAAAAATAGTAAATTGTGGCAATACTTTGAAACTAGGTCTTTAAAAGTTAACGTTAGATTACATGATAATCAGGTAAAGTTTTCAAATTGGTTATTGAATGTTGGTGATGGCAAATCTCAAAGTACGTTTGAAAAAGAAAATGATGTACTAGAAATTCCACAGAATTTGATATCGAATGGGAATTTAATTGATGAAATATATGGGCCATCGATAAATCCAAATGATGTGAGTGTTTATTCTTCTTGTATTCTATCATTGACTAATTCAGAATTAACTATAATAAACTTCGTATTCATTCATTCAGTCTGTCCAGATCGTGTACATTCTGTCCACAGTGAGAGAGAAAGTTTGATAGAGAGAAAGAGAGGGAAGTATCGCCTCTCCTTTTAGTTTAGAGTAGGAGCGAAAGAGAGGCGAATATTATTATTATATCTATATATATTAAGTTAGTCTTTCCTTATATATTCTGTTTACAGTGAGAGAGAAAGAGAGGGAGAGAGGTATTGTCTCTCCTTTTAGTTTAGAGTGGGAGCGAAAGAGAGACGAATAGTTAAGAAAGTAATGCCCACTTTTTGGGTTTAGAAGGGGGTATCATGTTTTCTCCATTTTTCGGGTCAGGTAGAAAGAGAGGAACAGAATTTGATGGAGGAAGGAAAAGTGGGGGATTTTACTTTCAAGCCAAAATACGAAATGGGCGTCTTATTTCCTTATTGGCTAATTATTTTTCTTTTCTCACTCACAGATAGATTAATGAGTGAAAAAGAGGGCGATTAAGAACGAGGTATATGTTTTTGAAAATAAATCTACTTTTAAAAAAAATTTTGAAATTAATAATTTTGTTATTGAGTAAATACATTAATTTATTTTTGTTAATTTTGTTTTGGATAAGTTTTGATTAAAATGTTTTGAAATTATAATAGGTAAGGTATTGCAATTTTTAATATATTTATTTGTACTTATGTGCCTATGATTTATATGAAATTATGTGCTAATGATTTATATCAGCTTTATGAATTGTATGTGTTTATGATTCATTTAAGATTCATGAGTTATATGTGCTTATGTGACTTCACTGTAAATAAATGGTTCTAAATTAGAGCTGATTTTTGGTATTAAAATATAACCAAATGAAGATTCAGTTCCAAAATTTGTACTAAATTAGTACCATTCTTTTTACAGTAATTATGAAAATTATTTGATTTATATGGGACAAAAATGAGATTTATGTGACATATGTTATTTATGCGAATTTATGATTTATGAGATAAATATGAGATTTATAAGAAGTTAGATGACTATTTATTATTAAAATTAAAATATATAATAAATAAAATAAATTTAAATGTAAAAAAATGTTTATATAAAAAATAAAATATAAAATAAATTATAAAAATTTATTTATATTCATTTATTATTTTCATTTATTTAGTTATGATTTAGAAGTTTTAAGTTTAAACCTGTTTTTTAAAAATAAGTTTTTGAAAAATATTCTATTATTTGTTCATTTTATTAAAAAATCATGTCTAACAAAGAAGAAAAGGTTTATTTAAGTGATAAAGATCATAGAGTTCTACATACTGAAGGAAAAATGTTAAATGACAATCATATTACTGAATTTGGAAAGTTGTTGAGAAGAGAATTAAATTTAGCATTTAACATGCAAATTACTTTATAGTTAATTACGCCTGAATTCATTATTCCGATTGATAAAAATCAGAAGCACATTCAAATACTTTTTAGTGGTGCTTGCAAATCTGGTCATTGGATTTGTACTTATTATGATGGATTAAGGCTATATATTTATAACAGTCTTAATAAGGGATACTTAAATGAAGATAAAAAAAAATATTAACTTAGATTATATCCTTTCAAAACACCGGTAGTTTTTTCAACTGTTAATCTACAGCCGAATGGAATTGACTGTGGCATATATGCAATAGCGTTTGCAACATCTTTGTATTACAATGAATTGCCAAATACTGTTAATTATATTCATAGTGAAATGAGACGACATCTAATTTTTATGTTTGAAAATAATCGTTTAATTTCATTTCCTTTCGTGGAATTGACAAATGTTATTAGACCTTTTTTGTTGAGTATGATTGGAAACGTCTTTTAACGGATGGAGCTACAAAACTCATAGAAATACCAAACTCGTCTTCTATTTGTGAAACTAGTATCAGTATTAGTAATAATAATGTGAATAGAGGTATATCTACAGAATATTCAGAGGAGAAGCTTAATAAAAATGAAAACTATGAGAAAAAGAGACATCGAGCAATAAAAGATAAGGAGAGGAAAAGGAAGGAAAGGCTCAAAGAAACAGATGAACAGAAAATAATCAGACTAGAAAATGATAGACTGAGAAAACGTAATTACCAAAAAACTATAAATATAGATAAAGAGAAAGTAATAAAGCAAAACAATTTAAAAGGTAAAAAAATTAAAGTAGCTCTAGAAATAGAAATTGAAACAAAAGATCCACAAAATTTAAGTGATGAAGATTATAAAATTTTAAATACTGAAGGAAAAAAGTTAAATGACAATCATATTACTAAATTTGAAAAATTGATGAGAAAAGAATCAGACAAGGACAAAGACAGAGAGAGGAAAAGGAAGGCAAGGTTTGAAGAAACAGATGAACAGAAAAAAATAAGACTAGAGAATGATAGATTAAGAAAACATAATTAAAGAAAAGCGAAAAATGTAGATGAAAAACAAATAATGAAACAAAACAATTTAAATCATAAAAGGAAAGCGGCTAATATAATATAGGGAAAAGAAATTAAAAAAAAATTTCTATGCACGCTCGCTGGTTATGAGTCGGTGCAAGTTCTATAAAACAGAAGTCAATTGTCAGTGAGCGCTCCTAGGACACTTACACCTACCTGACTGGTATTAGAACTCCCGAGTAACAAAATTAAGGTCAATTGCATAAATTAAAAAGAAAATTCCGCCATTTTAAATTTATGAAAACTTACATCAAATTCGTAATCAGCGACCTTAGAAACCACCAAGTGACAAAATTAAGGTCAATTACATAAAGTAAAAATTGTTGTTCCAATAAGATGGGGGGTGGTCAAAGATTGGTTAAAAATTGTCCTCGTGGTTTATGGACGGACCCTAAGTTTATACCGCGGCTTATATCATGACTATCAATAAATCTCGGTATATCAATAAATCAATAAATCTCAAAAAAGGAAGAATACTTCTATAAAATAATTCTTCTATTGTGTAATGAATTTATAAAAAGTTTTTCTATCGCTTGACTAAACTAATCGAAACAGAAACCATTATTTTGTGATTTGACTTGCTTGGTTGCAAATGTTTGGTATCACTTGTTTACATTTAGTTTTGAGTAGAAAATTATGTGCAATGTTGCCAGACGTTTAAAGTGCTGTTCAATATATTAACATACAATATAGCACAGTTTATACGAGTTTAAAAAAGTATGTTTTGTAACCGACTTTCAAATTGTCTTCGCTTATAACGAATTCTTGAAATAATACAGTTTACAAGCAAACTGAAAATTTAAGGAAATAATTATAAAAATAAAAAAATATTATTATATTTATGTCTTGAAACTGCTCAGTATGTTAAATTTAATTTTTGGTTTTCGTGTTATATGTTTTTTAATATTCAAAAAAAAAATTTTTAATCTTTTCTAATATTTTCGCAGAAGAAAAAAACATCTTAAAGTCTTAGTCACACTTTTATATACAAACAATGAAATAAGGTCCTAAGTATCATAAGACAAAAGCAACCGACAGATTAGCTCGGTCGGATAATTGCCTGGCTCGGTGGGCGGACCAAGGGTACTTGGTTCGCGCCCATTAGCCTGGGATTTTTCCGGCAAGTGAGATAATCTGAGCGGGAGGTTTGACGTCGAAGTATAATGATGTGCACCGTCGATTATTGTCCAGTACACACCATTAGAATTCGACTGTCGATAAACCGGTTGTACTCGGAGAGGTTTTCTACAGTTTCCCTCTCCACTGGCGAGAAAACCCATTGATGGGTGGTCCAGGCAAATGCGAGTACTCTTAACCTTAAAGTCGTTCTGTAGAAACGCAAAAACAAGTTGGTATATAAGAGTGTGTGTTCTGACAGTTGGTTAAGCCTGAAGTCATTTAAAAAAAAATAAAATAAGACAAAAGCAGAATTATCGCGCGCGCTTTAGCGCGCGTAGCTCTGCTAGTATTAAGATATTCGTCGTCGTTTTGTCGTCCGTCGTTCGTGTAACTCCGTACTTCATCGTTCTGTCGTTCGGCATTTATCATTTATTCATCGTATCGTATATAAACATACTCATTGTATATACATATACGCATGCGCAGTAGTGTTGTATTAATGTCAGGCATGCGCAGTAGTGTTCTGTGAATGTTAGGCATGCGCAGTAGTGTTCTGTAAATGTCAGGCATGCGCAGTAGTGTTCTGTGAATGTCAGACATGCGCAGTAGTGTTCTGTGAATGTCAGGCATGCGCAGTAGTGTTCTGTGAATGTCAGACATGCGCAGTAGTGTTCTGTGAATGTCAGACATGCGCAGTAGTGTTCTGTGAATGTCAGACATGCGCAGTAGTGTTCTGTGAATGTCAGACATGCGCAGTAGTGTTCTGTGAATGTCAGCTATGCGCAGTAGTGTTCTACCAATGTTAGGCATGCGCAGTAGTTTTCTATTAATGGTACGCATGCGCAGTAGTGTTCTATCAATGTTAGGCATGCGCAGTAGTATTCTATCAATGTTACGCATGCGCAGTAGTGTTCTGTAAATGTTACGCATGCGCAGTAGTATTATATCAATGCCAGACATGCGCAGTAGTGTTCGGACAATGTTACGCATGCGCAGTAATGTTCTGACAATGTCAGCCATGCGCAGTAGTGTTCGGACAATGTTACGCATGCGCAGTAGTGTTCTGGCAATATTACGCATACGCAGTAGTGTTCTATCACTATAACGCATGCACAGTAGTGTTCGGACAATGTTACGCATGCGCAGTTATGTTCTGACAATGTCAGCCATGCGCAGTAGTGTTCTATCACTATAAAGCATGCGAATAACATTCAGAACTTCAAAATTGAATTTTTTAATCCATACATAATCTAAAAATTATTTTTCTACAATACAAAATTTCCAAAGCTCAAAATGTCCAAAATATGAAATTTTTAAAATAAGAAGTGTTGAATTGTAATGTAAGTGAAAAGAATTAGATTATTGAGTATTGAGATTTAACAATTCTATTTCTGTGTAAGATGTTTTTAAAACATCATTATTTTCAATGTTTTACAAAAATTTAAATAACTTCTAAAAACATGAACACTTTTAATGATCTTAAGCTTACTTTAAAGATTATTTTCTACAGAATGGGAATTACTTGTAGACATTAACGTGTAATTTTTTCTTAGAAATTGCAGGTCGGCAAAGTTATACACAAAAATTTCAATTTGAAATAATTTTTTTGTACAAAAAACTATCCTTCAAAAAATATAAAACATGATATGACGTAGATTTTTCAAGAAAATTTAGTAAAAAAAATATGTTTGAATTTTAAAAATTATTTTTCTGTTAACCCGTTGCCTGTTAACGACCGTTGGGTAGTAAACTTCTTAGCGCAAAATAAATGCAATTTCTTATGTAAATTATAAAATAAATAACGCATGATATTGTTTTTATGGGTGATTCTCCCGAAATACTCCTTTTTGTGAGTTACAAACAGAAAAGAAAAAAATTATTATTTATGGTTTAATGCAGTTAATTATATTGAGCTTTCAAAAATCTACCACCTCTATAGCATGATCATGCTAACTTTTATCTTTTAAAGTATATATTTTAAATTAAAGTTTACAAAAAAATTAAGAGTTTAAAATTTGGCGCCGGCGTTTTTATTATATATATATTTTTCTATTTACAAAAAATTATTTAATAATGATAATTTATTAATATTATCTATAAATTTTATAGATTTTGAAATACTTACAGTTATCAAAAATCTCTTTTAACAATCGTCAAAAATTATTTTTCATACATTTTAGGTTCACTTTTCACTGGCAGTTTGTAAACAACCGACAATCATATCAATTTTTAATTTTTATTCAAAAAAGTGAGAGGAATGACGGGTGAGAGAAATGACGATTTCAACATTTTTTAATTTTATTTAATTGACAAATAATTTTCCTCCAGCTTAGAATGCCCTATCATGTTTATAAAGGATAACTTTATGTGAAAAAAATTTGCGATCAATTTATATATATTAATATTGTTTTTATTAGGGGTGAGAGGAATGACGCTTTAGGTTGTGAATCTCTGCTTATGTCTCAATTTTAATTTTTTTAACGCAAAATAATGTTATTTTTTAAAAAGTAACTTAAGAAATTAATATAAGAGATGTTAATTTAAATATTGATCACAATAATTAATCAATATCTTTACCCACAGCAAAAATATTGGATAATATTCAACGAGTGAGAGGAATTACGCGGTACTACATGACAAATTTCATTTTCTATATTTAAAAAAACTACACGACATATTTTATTCATATTTTAGAAAATTATTCTTAAATATCATAACTTTTAGAAAAAATTGATAAAGTACCAATTTTCATGTTTTAAATAATTGTTTTACGTATTGAAAAAATGAAAAGCACTTAGATGACAGGTTAGAAAATCGATTTTGAGGTGGTAAAATATTTTAAAAATGTATTAAAAAATAAAATTTTACAACTTTTTCTTGCAGAACATTTAGAAAAAGTGATAAAATAGGGAAATATGACTTGGTATTTTCCCAAATGATTATAATTATTTAGAAAATCTTGACTACATGCAAAATGAGGTTTTTTGGAGAATCACCCTTATATAATTATTAACACACTATTGATTGCAATGATCCTAAATTAAGTAATAAATAAATGATTATTTATTATTTTTAAATGATACACTGAGAGACTTTTGGGTCAGCAGCAGACTTTCGATAGGCTGCTACTGACCATTTTGAAGGAACGCTACAGGACTATACTTTTGGGTTGCTGCGGTAAAATTTTGGGCGCGTGACAGTCCCAAAGTTGTTCATCTGCAAACCAAAGGCGGCATTTCCACTACTTCGGTGAGCTGCTCACCAACATTTGGGACTGTCACGTGCCCAAGATTTTACCACAGCGCACCAAAACCATAGTGGAGCTGCTGTCATACGTTGTTCCGCTACAGTCCCAAAGGTCTCTCAGTGTATAACAATTTAAAAACAAGTTATATTTATGAAAATTTATTTCTAATTTAAGTCACATTTAGTATATAAGGGTTTTTAGAGTCGGTGAATTTAATTAATTTTAAAAAATTCAAAATGGCGAACATCATTTTTTGAATTTATTTGAATTTTTATCAATTTCAGTACCTAAGGGTTTTTCATGTCGCTGAATTCGAGTTTGACCATCATTTTTAAAACTTCAAAATGCAGGATCCAAATTGGCGGACATACTTTTTGAAAATTTTTAAAATTCATTTGGATTTTTATCAATTTCAGTATCTAGGGATATTTTGGGTCGTTGAATTTAAATTTGTCTTTCAAAATAAAAAATTATGAATTCAAAATGAGGGACGTAATTTTTTTAATTCATCCCGACTTTTATCAAATTTTGTACTCTATTCTATATCCTTTCCATTAGCTGATAAAACGAATCATGACCCCAGAATGTGCCGCGTGGAGGCTGCAAAGGTTTTACATTACACTTTCTGTTCATTGTTTTTTTTTGTTTATAATATCTGTTTAAAATTTAAAAATTTTGTCCGACATATTAGATCCACCATTTTGAATTTTTTTGACGTCATTTTTATATTCAGCGACCCCAAAAACCCTTGTATAGTAAGTTTCATAAAAATTCATCTATCAGGTTTTGCTGAACATTTTGGGCCAATCATATGATTATTTTTCCAAACAGCGAAGGGATTTATAAGATTGATTCAATTTTTTTTAATTCTTTTGGTGTAAGTTTGTTAACTTGCATTTTCTAAGAAAAAAGTTTCGTATATTCGCATAATTCAAGTTATTTGAATCAAATAAATATATAGATAACAAAAATTATTTGAATGAGATAATTTTTTTAGTGTGCTAATACTTTTACGTATGCAAATGGAAGAACATTAATTTATTTATTATAAATTTAGTATAAGGACTACATAAATAATTATTTGACGCAATTAAAGAGATATTGGTCTAAATTAAAATAATTAATTATGAAAAATAATTGCATATTTGATATAAATAAGGGAAATTCCACGTCAACACGGACAGAGCTCTAAACAAAAATTGCTTTGATGGATTTAAACGTTCTAGGGCTTAAAATATTTCTACATTCATGTACTTTAAGATGTCGATGGGCGTTTTTTGCAAATTTTCATTTGCGATGCTAATAGAGCTGTCAAAAGTCAAAAGGTCCAAAAATCTCAAAATACTTTTATGAATTAAAAGCAAAAAACGGAGTAAATCAATTTGTAACTCATACTTTAACAGTTTTTAGGGTCCCTGAATATAAATTTAAAGTTTTTTTTAAAATTAAAAATGGCGGATTCAATATGGCGGACAAAATTCAAATTTGAACAGATTCGATTAAAACTTGTTACTCGGGGGTTTTTAGGGTCGTTGATTACGAATCTGAAGTCACTTTTTAACCACTTCACTGGCAGGGCATTCCTAATGGCGTTCCACGCGCCGAGGCCCAGACTGGCAAAAACACCGAAATGGCGTTCCTAATAAAACTTTATTTTTTAAGAGTGTACACTACTTTTAACTTCTACAAAGCAATATTTCTATAGTTTTGACATCAGGGAACAATATTATCACAATAAAAGTTTCAGTTTTTGAGATTTTCAATGTTTCTTCGAACGTTGAAATACTTAATTTTAACCACTTTTCAACAAATGGCGTTCCACTTTTTTCAATTTTTACGCAGTAAAACTCATATTTTTTATTTAAAAAAATGTATTTATATACAATATTATATTATAATAATAATAATGTAATAAATAAAAAATAAATATAAATAATTGATAAATAAAATATAATAATTATTAATAATAACAATTACTATTATTGTTATAATTATTATTATAATTATTGCATTACATTATTATATTATTATTATATAATTGTATATAAATACATTTTTTTAAATAAAAAATATGAGTTTTACTGCGTAAAAATTGAAAGAAAGTGGAACGCCATTTGTTAAAAAATGGTAAAAATTGAGTATTTCAACGTTCGAAAAAACATTGAAAATCTTAAAAACTGAAATTTTTATTGTGATAATATTGTTCCCTGATGTCTAAACTATAGAAATATTGCTTTGTAGAAGTTAAAAGTAGTGTACACTCTTTAAAAATAAAGTTTTATTAGGAACGCCATTTCGGTGTTTTGGCCAGTCTGGGCCTCGGCGCGTGGAACGCCATTTGGCACGCCCTGCCATTGAAGTGGTTAAAAATTCAAAATGTCGGAAAAAATTTTCAAATTTGATCCGATTCCCTTAAAACGTGTTACTCGAAAGCTTATGCGGCCACAGATTGCAAATATGAAACCACTTTTTAGAAATAAAAATGTCGGATCCAATAAGTTGGAAAAATTTTAAATTTTATCAGATATAATTAAAACGTGTTACTCGGGGGTTTTTTAAGGTATGTAATTACGAATCTGAAATCACAATTTAAAAATTGAAAATAGTGGATCCCATATGACTGAAAAAATTTCCAATTTTGATACATTTCGCTTAAAGTTTGTAATAATAACAAATTGTTTACATTATAGAACAGTATGAAGCTAGAATTTCTTAAAAGTGACTTCAAATTCGTAATCAGATATGCTAAAAACCCCCGAGTAACACTTTTTAATTAAATCTGATCAAATTTAAAAAATTTTCCACCATATTGGATTCATCATTTTCAATTTCTACAAAGTAACTTTATATTCATAATCTGCGACCCTAAAAGCCCCCGAGTAACACGTTTTAAGGGAATAGGATAAATTTGAAAATTTTTTCTTCATATTGGATCCGCCATTTTGAATTTTTAAAAAGTGACTTTAGACTACCCGTCAAAATTGAGAGACCACCCATTTTCAGTCGAATGAAAATCGTTTTAAAACATAAAATTTATTGAAACTAAAATTTTTTTCTGCTAATTTTTTTAATAATGATAAAATTTTGAACAGAAGAAGATATTTCAGAAGTCGTTTGGCCAATAATTCATTTAGATATTTTTAAAAAATCGCCATTTTCAATGTTTTAGAAAAATTTGAATAACTTCTAAAATAAAAACTTGAACCAAAAAAATATAAAAAATTTGAAACATTCTTATTTACAGAAAAATAATTTTTAAAATTCAAACGTATTTTTTTTTATTAAATTTTCTTGAAAAATCTACACCATATAATGTTTTATATATTTTCTAAAATAGTTTTTAGTACAGAAAAATTGTTCCAAATTTTTTGGGTCCAAGTTTGACGGCCTGCATTTTCTAGGAAAAAAATTACACGTTAATGCCTATAAGTAATTCTTATAGTGTAGCAAATGACCTTTAAAATAAGCTTAAGATCATTAAAAAAGCGTTCATTATTTTAAAAGTTATTCAAATTTTTGTAAGACATTGAAAATGACGATTTTTTAAAAATATCTAAATAAAATATTGGCCAAATGACTTCTAAAAGATCTTGTTCTTTTCAAAATGTTATCATCTTTCAAAAAATAAAAAGCAAAATATTTTAGTTTCCATACATTTTATGTTTTAAAATGTTTTTCAATCACCTGAAAATGGATGGTCTCTCAATTTTGACCGGTAGTGTAGATTCGTAATCAGCGACCCTAAATACCACCGAGTAACAAGTTTTAATCAAATCTGATAAAATTTTAATTTTGTCCGTGCGGAATGTCCCATAAATATTTAGTTATTTTAAAAAAATTATTTTATTGATGCAAATAAATATTTATTTAAATTAAAATTCATGCATTACTGAATCAAGTAATTGACCTAATTGATTTAAAGCAATATTTATTAGATTCAATTATTCCATTCATTTGACTTAAATAATACGAATTTGCTACAAATAACTATTTATTTGATACTAGAAATTAAAATTTTTATATCAAGGGCAGTTCCATACGAAAAGTAAATGGTGGATCACCGATTTTTCTTAAAGATTGTAATTTTGTAGTATTTGGGGTACTAAATAACTGTGCGCTACGAGTTTTTGTGCGTTGCGCTAACTAACAATAAGTAGCGCCTATATCAGTGTATTTTAAAAGATGATATGACCTTTATTGCTTGCCTCTAATACACTTATTAATTATATACGTATATATTATTATTATAAACAGTTTAACTATGGGACATTCCACGTCAACACAGACAGAGCTCTAAACAAAAATTGCTTTGATGGATTTAAACGTTCTAGGGCTTAAAAGATTTCTACGTTTATGTACTTTAAGATGCCGATGGGCGTTTTTTAAGAAATTCCATTTCCGATGCCAATAGAACTGTCAAAAGTCAAATCAGATCAGATTCGATTAAAACTTGTTACTCGGGGGTTTTTAGGGTCGCTGATTACGAATCTGAAGTCACTTTTTAAAAATTCAAAATGGCGGATCCAATATGGCAGAAAAAATTTTCAAATTTGATCCGATTCCCTTAGAACGTGTTACACGGTAGCTTTTGGGGTCGCAGATTATGAATATGAAGTTACTTTGTAGAAATTTAAAATGGCGAATCAAATTTTTTAATTTGATCAGATTTAATTAAAAAGTGTTACTCGGTGGTTTTTAGCGTATCTGATTATGAATTTAAAGTCTTAAACACAAAGTAACTTCATATTCATAATCTGCGACCACAAAAGCCCCCGAGTAACACGTTTTAAGGGAATCGGATCAAATTTGAAATTTTTTTCCGCCATATTGGTTCCGCCATTTTGAATGTTTAAAAAGTGACTTTAGATTCGTAATCAGCGACCCTAAAAACCCCCGAGTAACAAGTTTTAATCGAATCTGATCAAATTTGAATTTTGTCCGCCATATTGAATTCGACATTTTGGATTTTTAAAAAAAAACTTTAGATTTATATTCGGGAACCTTAAAAACTAATAAACAATGAGTTACAGAATAATTTACCTCGTTTTTTGCTTTTAATTCATAAAAGTATTTTGAGATTTTTGGACCTTTTGACTTTTGACAGTTCTATTGGCATCGGAAATGGAATTTCTTAAAAAACGCCCATCGGCATCTTAAAGTACATGAACGTAGAAATCTTTTAAGCCCTAGAACGTTTAAATCCATCAAAGCAATTTTTGTTTAGAGCTCTGTCTGTGTTGACGTGGAATGTCCCCTATATATTTTTAACTTTTTTATAAAAATTATTTTCCTTTTTTATTGTAAAAAGTCTTTTCCTCCACACTTTATCCAGGCTTATATTTCTAATTTTTTATTTTTATGGTCTTCAGTGAAACAAAAGTCAAACGTTATTGTGTCAAATTTATTTTCTACTAACTGAAAAAATGCTTTAAGGAAAAGATTTTTTACATTAACCCATTGATACCTATAGGCAAAGAAATGCAGATATAATAAAAGTAACTATTGAAATCCTGGCATGGGATCTAATAATTTTTGTCGTTGAATGTTAAAAAAATATTTTTTTAACAATTTTTTTTTGTAAACAAATGAAGAAAAATTTTAGTAGACAATTTTAGTAGACAAAATTAAATATATAAATATATTCAGTGTCAGTTACAAAATTGCTACTGACTAATGAACTATAAATGTTTTGTTTTCTTTCAAAACAAAATACATCTACTAATACAAAAATTAAATAATATAGATAGTAAAGTATTATTCTTAACTTAAATTACCAAAATATAATAGAGTTTTAGTATTATTAATAATTATAATTTAATTTATTATAGAACATATAATTTAATGCATTCATTATTATTTCATCAGGTCAACAAAAAAAACTATTATAAATAATTCGTCAGTATTAAAAAGCAATATAAATAAAAAAAATAATTCGTCAAACATTGTAAAATATTAAAATTATGCACATATTCAATAAATTTTCTATATCTATATTTAAATAATTAAATAATAATATTATATAAACTTTTAATTCCAATAAAATAATTTGATTTTATCAGCAATTAATAAGAATTCTTAGATATGTCATTAACGTTTTAGATTTAGTGTTATTTGTCGATATGATAATTCTAACACTTCAATTTAAAATAAACACTATAATGATATCTAATAGATGTCGCTAATTGTTGGTAATATTGAATTCTATATGTAATAATAATAATAAAAATATAATAATAATAATAAAAATATAATAATAATAATAAACGCAATCATTCATGATATATACACATACGCGCAATATAAACTATTTATCAAGTCTAAATTAATAATATTTATATAATCAATTGTTGATTCTAAGAGTAACGAAATGATATTAATTTTGTTAATTTGTATAATTTGGCTCAAACTTACCAATTAAGTAGTTAGATGACCTTGATGCAGGTTGTGTGAATAGTTTGATGATCCTTTTATCGTGCACCGATATTATATTGTGATATCGATCATTCACCCCCTTGATCAAATAATCCACTTCGATGAAAAATTCAATCCCGGGGATTAGAGTATTCTCTTCCCGATTTATTTCTTTTATTTATATGTATAAATAGAAACCACGCTGTAATATTAAATTCACATTCACGATTACAATTAATATTCCAAAAATTTAATATTAAGATTTTAAATATCGAGCTTACCCTTTTACGTAGTTTCTCGATTTTTTACACTCTTAAACGCCACAGTAACAACTTTGCTTTTTTTATTTTACTCTTTCGATCAACTAATTATAAATTTTAACAGATTGCCCTTAGATAGGTTTTACAAGAATATCGAATTTTCCATGCCTATGATAATTTAGTCATTTATTCCCTACTCCTGGATTATATCCCTTCTACTCTCATTATTCAATACATATATATATATATATATATATATATATATATATATACATACATACATACACATATTGATTCATTACATTATACTTTCAACATTAATCGTCGATTCTTCTAACACTAATCACACAATACATTTACATACATATACACTCGACAGCCTCACTACAATTCTAAAAACCTATCTTCCACGTTTGTTTTAAAAGTCACTTAAGTTAGAAGAATGTTTTGCAAACTATACGTATCTTTCAAGTTTCGTATCGTATCGTTTCAAGTTTTCGTATACATATTTTTCCATGCAAAAATTACGTGTATGACAGCCGCTTAAGAAGCTCTAAATTTTATTATTATTATTATTATTACTATTCTTTTGAAGTTATTATTTTGTTGTGACACGCTCCACTTTGATTATTTCTTATAATTAGAGGAAATAATTTTTTTAAAAAATTAGGATATGGGTTTTTTAGATTTTTTTATGAGCTTTCGAATGGCACAGTCTATTTTCAAATTTTTTTTTATTTTGACACAAATTTTGAAAAAATAAAAATAAATTTTCACTTTTCGCATCTTTGGGTCCATTCTTTCTTTTTTCTTTTATTTCTAAATGAAAGCTGAGCTTTTTTCTGATAAAATACTTGTTTTCCAAAAAACCGTTTTTTTTGTTTTCGAGAAATGAATTTTTGAATATAGCGCATCACGTCGTCGCGCCGCAATTTAATTAATACTAGAACCAAAAGGGCGCGCGTTGCGCGCCCACTTCTGGTCCTTTCCCACAACAAAAACCTTAATATAACTTTAAATTAAATCTTAATTAAATAAAAACATATTTAACGTAGAAAATAAAATATATCTGTTAAATATAAAGCGTATATAGTAAAAGTATCAATAAATTATTCAATAATTTTTATAAATAGAGTAGAGGGGGGTAATGTAGTGCAGGGGGTCACTGGCTTTACTGACTAAACAAATGAATTGAATTACTTGCCGTTGGTATAATAGGGTTGAGGTATCAAATAATAGTAATGTATATCATTTTGGCTTTATTGTGCTTCTTCTAAAAGAAGTTGTGGCGTCACTTCAAAAACACTAGATTTCGAAACCATATTTCCGTTTTTTTAGTGACTTGAAAAAAATGTGAGGCTCGTTAAAAAAGTATCAGGAAAGTGATTTTTCCATGTAAAATTTACTTCTGAACCCAAATTTAGTATTGTTTTGACGTTTAATTTTGTTTTTATTGAGATATTCAAGTCAACGTGAAAAAAGTGCTTGGGGGCATTGTAGTGCACGGGGTTGGGGGCAATCAGAGTACCGTAAGTATGTATTATTTAACCATGTTTGCTTTTTGCAAATTTTTGCAGTTTTCTTTCAGTTTTATCTAACACAGGACCAAAGAAATATCTAGTTTATAGTGTTATCCACGAGATGAGATGATACCATGCAAAGTCTTGATTTCGTCTCGGTTTTTACATGCAAAGTCTCGTCTTGTGGGCATCACTACTAGTTTATAGTTTTTTAAGTTTCTTACACTACCGTCGGAAATTATCGGTACGGCTGCACGCACACGGACCAAAAACATACCAATCATTAAATCAGGATTTTTTTGTAAATAAAAATGTCAAAAAATTAACAAATATACCATTCGAATGATTATTAAATTCTACAATTAATGATATAAAACTGAAAATTTTAATAATTTATACAAAGATTGCAGCAATCAACAAATTTGACAAAAAAATTTAAAAAATAAAATTTTTTCGGAAATTTTTTCAACCCCTGCACATTTTTTAAAAATTGTAGAAAAAATTTGAAACTTATATAAGTGTGGTCATTAAAATCTCATCTTTAATTTAAGAGCAAAAGAGTTTAAAAATCTTAATCGGTTAGCGAGATATCATTATAAACGGCAGAGCATTTTCAGCCAAAAACCGTTCAAAATCGATTAATTCACTGCATTTGTCAAAAAACATACTCGGAAGTTTATAATGATATCTCACGAACCGAATAAGATTTTTGAACTCTTTTGGTCTTAAATTAAAGATGAGACTTGAATGATCACACCCATATAAGTTTCAAATTTTTTTTACAATTTTTAAAAAATGTGCAGGGGTTGAAAAAATTTCCAAAAAAATTTTATTTTTTAAATTTTTTTGTTAAATTTGTCGATTGCTGCAATCTTTGTATAAATTATTAAAATTTTCAGTTATGTATTATTAATCGTAGAATTTAATTATCTTTCGAATGGTATATTTGTTAATTTTCTGACATTTGTATTTACAAAAAAATCGTGATTTGAAGATTGGTATGTTTTTGGGCCGTGCGCGTACAGCCGTACCGATAATTCCCGACGGTAGTGTATGTTCCTAATATTATATCTAATAAAATAAAATCGTTTATGATATATTCTCTGCTTTTTATTTCACTAAGAAAGTGGTGCACTACATTGACCCACAAATTTTAGAATGTCGAAAAAAAGTGCCTTCAGTTTTTTGGATATAGAAAAGCTCCATCTACATCTATAAAAAAAAATGTACACCATAAATGTAGCTAGAAGCATTGTCTTTCCAACGAGTCCTTATTGATCAAAATTGGTTGAAAATTGCGACCACAGGAGTCTTCGAAAGAAAAGTGCACTACATTACCCCCTTCTACTCTAATAAATTCGCAGAAATTCCACTGTTATTAAAATAATTTCATTGATAAAATTTTGCTGTATTTTTGTTTAAATTTGACATGAAATAAAGGACAAATTTTTGAAATTTTAAATTAGAATTTTTGTAAAAATTGTAGGGAGACTCCATTGGTAAATCACACAGTTGTTTGTGATAAAATTTAAATCTTTTTGAAATCAATTATTATAAAAATATGTAAATTAAAATTCTTCTCTAAACTAAATATTTTTAATAATTGTTGACATAGTCCTTTTGCAAGATGTCTACTAACCGGGAAATCTGGGAAATAGCCGGAAATTTAATTTGATCTAGAAAAACTGTGAAAATTGAATTTTCGCAAAGTTTTCTTTTGAAAATTCTGAATAATAATATTTTTGAAATGTTTAACTAAAATAATTATAAAATTTATTTTTACATTAAACAATTTTCAATCAAGATACAAAACAAATCTTCTGGTATTAAACAAAAAAAAATTATAAAAATGCACTATTTAAGGGCATGTCCAAGTTGTGAAATGTAAACAAACCAAAAGGTAAACAAACCAAACACAAAACTCGCACTTTTGTAACAGACAATTCTCCCACAAAAATTAAAATTTTTTCATTTTCTTTACAAAAATAGAAAATTAGAGTGTCAAAGTTTCCAATAAAATTGTTTTTGACTATGAGCAATAAAAAAACTTCTTCATCGTCCGTGCGGTTGATATAGTCAAACACTTTAATTTTTCGCGACGTGAACTCTGCTGCTCGCTGCGCGTGCGCAGAACGTACCAAGGTCGCAATGATATCACCATGCAAAAAGGCACATTTTGTTTTTGACTGAAACTCAGTGGTTTTATCATACTTTCAGCTAAGCTAGGTATAGTTACCAAATTTAATACTTTAGTTTGCCATTTCCATAAAGAAAATGTGAATTTATATTTATTTATGCAAATGGGATGGTCCAAAAAATGCTTCACTATTCGGTCTATAATGAAGCATTTTTTCGACCATCTCATTTGCATAAATAAATGTAAATTCACATTTTCTTTATGGAAATGGTAAACTAAAGTACTAAATTTGGTAACTATACCTAGCTTAGCTGAAAGCATGATAAAATAACAAAGTTTCAGTCGAAAACAAAATGTGCCTTTTTTCATGGTGATGCCATTGCGACCTTGGTACGGTCTGCGCACGCGCAGCGAGCAACAGAGTTCACGTCGCGAAAAATTAAACTGTTTGACTATATCAACCGCACGGACGATGAAGAAGTTTTTACCCTTTCTCTTGTAATTTCAAGGAGGAAAGGGAAAAATTTCCCTTTCCACATGTTGAAGGTCCAATCGCTGACATGGAACTTCTTTATCGTCAGTGCGGTTGATATACTCAAACAGTTTATTTTTCGCGACGCGTCAAAAATGCTATTTTTCTGGTCATTTTAATTAGTTATTTAACTAATTGCTTTTTATTGCTCATAGCCAAAAATGATTTTATTGGACTCTTTGAAACTCTAATTTTCCATTTTTGTAGAGAAAGTGTAAAAATGTTATTTTTTGTAAAAGAAATGGCTGTTTCAAAAGTGCGAGTTTTGTGTTTGGTTTGTTTACCTTTTGGTTTGTTTACATTTCACAACTTGGACATGCCCTTAAGTTAATCAAATCTTTTTTGCTTAGATGCTTGATTATTTCATAGGCACACATATCAACAATCGGCAATTTTGTTGAAAGATTTTTTATTGTCGTTGGAAGTAGTTTTAAAAACTATTTTGATTCATTAAACTTATCTTTAAAAAGATGATTAAATTGATATAGCTGATTCAAATTTTCATACACTGCATTTTCTAATTCTTTATTTGCTCTTAGAATCTTTGCGAGTTCACATACTGTTATTTTGAAAAAATTTTTACCCTAACATTACTATCATTACAAATTTTAGCGTTGCCATAAACTTTTAATACTAAATAAAGCCATCTGTAAAGTGACCATATGGAAATAGTGTCAATGAGGGACGCCCGCTTATTTATATGATTTAGTAAACAAAAAAAGGTCATTTGTCACAAGAAAAAAGAATCAGGGAATTTGTAGGAGTCAATTGGAACGGAATTGAAACAAAGGCGCGTCTTATGACATTTACATATTTATATTATGCTTATTTTGTAACATTGGATCACATATGTTTCTGACAATTGAATTTTTCTTAAAATATCACAGAGTCTATCCCTCTCACACTTATATACGCTACTGTGCTAACCTGTAGATGCAAATTTCAAGCATATTATACACTGAGAGAAGTTAAGCGCAGATGCTGAATAGAGCACAGTACATATGTTGAACCTAACCTTCGAGCAACATCGGTTCCACTTTGGAATAGATTCTGCGTTTTTGGTGGACAAAATTCTGTACTAAAACGTTCGTCCTCCAAGGAAAGACAGAGTCCGTACTTTTTTTGGCGCTGCTGATGTTCGATTTAAATACAGCATTTGCACAACTTTAAAGTACAGTATCTGTCCCTCATTATGTGCCGCTGCTGTACGTCAAAGTACAGATGCTGCGCTTAACTTCTCTCAGTGTAGATATTACAGACTCTCCATTCATTTCAGTTAAAGTATTGATACAAATTCCTGCAACTACAGCTGATCTAATAACATCAATTTTTACATCTTCTATAATCAACCACTGCATTAGCGTGAAGCCATTAACACGAATTCCAAGATCTGTCCAGCGTGTCCCCATTAATGTTTGAATTTTTGCGAGGTTGAAATTTTCGCGAACAATTTTATGTGCTGCTTGAGAGATGTAATTACAATTATCAGAGTTGTCATTGTTTCGTAAAAATAAATTTATTTTTAAAGGATCATTGGTAGCTGCCAACTCCAATATTTGACGCACCACAGCATCGTCATTATCATTCCTCAAACTTATTTTTTTCCTGCAAAAATGATATAAAACTATACAATTCTTATATGTATATCTAATTTTTTTTTTAAATTTTAAAGGAATTTAAAAGAAAGATTAGAATTAAAATAAAATCTTGGTTGCCATAGATCTGGGAATTCAAGGAAAAGTCTTGGAAAAAAGTCTGAGCAATAAGGGAAAAGTAATTGAATTTTATTAAAAGTACTTGAAAAATTAAATGCTTACAATTCATAAGAAAATTCTAAATTTATTAGTCTTTTTGTTTGTCTTATAGACTATGAAATTATCATGAATTCTAAAAAAACCTTACATTTTTTATATTTATAACAATAATTTAATAAAGTATTTTTTTGAAAAATTTGAATTTCAATTCTGTTAAAATTATTTACAATTTTAAAAACATTAACGCAATTCTTTAAAAGATTTTAACTAAGTATGTTAAAAAATATTAAAATTCTTTTAATCAATTAAATTATTTTTAAAAATTAAAAACAAATTCTAGAATTATTTTTCTAAATAGCAAATTTCTTATTTTAGAAAATTCATTGTGAAATTGAATTATTTTCACAAATAATAGTCATAATTGTCAATATTTTAATAATCTTTATAAATTATAAGTATCTAAATTTTTTGATAAAATTCTAACATTTTCCGGAATTTTCATAAAATTTGTTGCAGAATTCAATTATTTTTTTTATAAATAACAATATTTATCACAAGAATTCAATTATTTTCAAAAGTTCTAAAATTTAATTATTTTAAAAAATTTTAATAAAATCATGTCAAAATTTCAATTATTTACAAAAATTTTTCTTAATTTCATGATTTTTAATATTCTAGTATTTAAATCAAATTTCTCAAAATATTTCAATTATTTATTAACAATTTTAATAAAGCTCTACACAAAAATTCAATTATTTTATAAAATAATAAAGATTTCACAGGAATGCAATTATTAAAAATAGAATTTGAATAATTTTTTGGAAAAAAATCAATTGTTTGCAACATTTTTTAAAAATTCTTCACAATGATTCAATTATTTTTATAAGGGACCATTCAAGCATTATTTAAGCATTTAAGGAGAGGGGGAAGGGGGTCAAAAACCTAAAAAATATGTTTACGTAATACTTGATTGTCCCCTAAATAATAAAACTTATTGCATAATTTCAATCACTTTTAATAGGGGAGAGGCCCCCAAGGTGGTTAGGGCCCTAAGGTGGTCACTCTAAGAAAATGTTTGTATATTAGTTAATAACTTCAAATGTTTTTTTTTATTGTTATTATTTAAGAAGACAAAGATTTTAATAAAGTTTTGAGGTAAATAGTCGTATGAGTCTCTTTGTAACGTGAACGTCGTAAAATTTCTGTTTTTAAATGAGAAATTTTTTTCTCAGGGTGTTAAAATCATCGAAATTAACCATTTTAAATTAGTAAAAATCGTTATAATTATCTTTACATATATCGTACAATAATATTCCAAATGAATATAATTAATATTGTGCTTTAAAAGATTTTTTCATTAACGTTTAAAAAATTGTGTCTTGGCCCTAAGGTGGACACTTTTTTGGCCACAAGGTGGTCACTTTTGATTTTTTATGAAAATGTGTTTATACGCCATATTTATCAACATTTATCACTGTGAATGTAAATTTTATCAATTTTTAAGTTTTATCATGAATAATAATGAAATAGAATTATTTTCAAAATTTTACCCGTCTAATACATACACAAAAAGTATCATTTTCGACGAAAGGACAAAGTGCAAAAAAATATGTAATATGTTTCTGTGATCCTGAAAAACAATTAATATTAAACTAGCTAAAAATCGCGCGCTTAAGCGCGCGTGTAGCTTCTTGCTTCTTTATTACAATAATGATTAAAATTTTTATTTATATTTATTACCTTACATATGGGCAATTCCACGTGAGATTAAAAACGACCTTTTAAAATCGGCCAAAAATATTTTTTTCTATTCTGTATTGAAAAAAAAACAGATACGTATTTTTTTATTATTTTTTTTTGAGGCCAAATTTTTGAGTTATAAATTTTCAAATTTTTCGCTTTTTAAATGTAGGTATATTTTTAATGTCAGATAACTAAAAAAATATTGCTTCTTTTTATTTTTTGACAAGAGAAAAAACGTTTTGTTTTTCTCTCTACTTTTGAATAATCATAACAAAAAATGTTTTTTTTATTTTTTATTAAAAAAATAAAAAAATTTTATAAACAAATTAATTTTTTTTAAGGTATTAGTCGCGTAAAATGGTTTTCGTCAGATTTTTTTCAAATTTTGCATACTTATTCCTGAAGTATTTATCTACAGAATGAGACCAATTTCATTAATTTTGACCGTTTCAAATCTTTAAAAAATGAATTCAAAGTTCATACATTTTGCATGGAGGGAGCACCCAATGCATGTATTGCATTTGTTTTATTATTATTTATATGATAACTAATCGTCAGATTTTGAAATAAAACTACCAAAGTATTCAATTAGGTGAAACAAATGAATAGAAAAAACATGACATTTTTTGACCGCACCAAACTATAAATATATTGACAGAAAGTTAAAAAAATAACTAAATTATACGAATTTTCATACGAACGAATAGAGTAGGGAGTTAAACTATCTCTCTCACTCTCACTGCCCCACTCTAGAAAGCGGCCCGGTAAACTTTTGGCCAGAGCCAGCAGCGCGACTACTACCTTAACTTTGGGTATGATAAATTTTTAATTTTCTTTTTTTAAAACATACCTGGAAATGATAAGAAGGTTTTGCAAAATGTTTCAGAGTGGGCCTGACAAGTTTGATGGGTCCAAAAAAATAATTAAGCTCTCCGTGCAGGTCGCACGCACGTGGCACAATGGGATTTTTTTACAATTTATTATTAAAAATTGTCTAGAGCCTACAAATTTTATCGGATTTTGATTATTATTGAATTTTAAGGCTCTAAACAATTTTTAATAATAAATTGTAAAAAAATCCCATTGTGCCACGTGCGTGCGACCTGCACGGAGAGCTTAATTATTTTTTTGGACCCATCAAACTTGTCAGGCCCACTCTGAAACATTTTGCAAAACCTTCTTATCATTTCCAGGTATGTTTTAAAAAAAGAAAATTAAAAATTTATCATACCCAAAGTTAAAAAAAATTAATTTGATTATAAAATTTTTTTATTTTTTTAATAAAAAATGAAAAAAAAAATTTTGTTATGATTATTTAAAAGTAGAGAGAAAAACAAAACTTTTTTTTTCTTGTCAAAAAATGAAAAAAAGCAATATTTTTTTAGTTATCTGACATTAAAAATATACCTACATTTAAAAAGCGAAAATTTTGAAAATACATAACTCAAAAATTTGGCCTCCAAAAAAATAATAAAAAAATACGTATCTGTTTTTTTCAATACAGAATAGAAAAAAAAATATTTTTGGCCGATTTTAAGAGGTCGACTGAAATCTCACGTGGAATTGCCCATATATTTTGTAAATCTGAAAAAGCGATAATTATACTATAGATTCCAATTAGCGTGTATACACTGCAAATATGTGAAAATTTACTAAAATATCAGTAAAATTTCACTAATTTATTAGCGCATATACGTTAATTGGAATCTGTGGTATACTTACCACTGGAAATTAGTAAAATTTGCTAATTGAGATTTGGAGAGCATGTTTTTTATCTACATGTATATCCCCTATATAATAAAAAAGAATTTACTGTCTGGTTCAGTTCCTTTTGCAATAAGGGCTGTAATAATGTTACATCAAAATTTAGGTCAATTTTGACCTAAAAATCAAGATTCTTTACGTTACGTCGAAATTTAAGTAAAATTTGACATGTTTTATTCAAAGGTTAACAAATGGACTTTATATCAAAGTTTAGGTGAAATGGAATTTTTTTAACCGACAGGTTATAGTCAGATTTTTACTTACATTTATAATAAGGTTGTGAAGTACGTCAAAATTTATATGCATCAAGGGTTGTTACGTTATGCCAATTTAGATAAGAATAAATTTAAATTCTGATCGTTAGCAGAATTAGTTAGATTTAATCTAACTTTTAACCAACAGGTATAATAAGGTAAAGAGGCAAAAGTAACCTTAAAAGAAGTAGAAGAAGAAGAAGAAAAGAGTAAAATTTTTATTCTTTAAATTTAACTACTTTTGCTTTAACTCCAAAATGTGCTATTTTTATAGAATCTTATCGTGATTTCAAATCTTCTTTCTATTTACAGTAACTATTTGATCAAAAACAGATTAAGTAGATGTGAAATTTGAAAGAACTTGAAAAAATGTTGTGAAAAGAAAAAATATAAAAATTTATTTTCTAAAAATTAGTTCTTCTATGAGTGATAAAAATTCTAAAATTATGTGTAGACAGTGTTTTTCATTAAATTCTACATTACTTTTAAGTACAATATGAACAGTAAGTAATTGTTATTATTATAATTATATTAATTTTAATTTTTTATTAAATTTATAACATTTTTCGGATTTTATTTTTTGCAAGGTACAAATAATTGTTTCAAATTTTTTTGTGATTAATGTGTAAAATTCAACTCTCCACATATATACCTATGGTTGGATTAAAATTATAAATAATATAAATTAAAATTAAAATAATAAGATTTCTATTACATATACATATATTATATTTATTTTATATATATAATAATATATAATATAATATATATTTAATTATATACTATAATAATCGAGAATTCATTCATTTCTTTTGTCCACTCCTGAAGTTTGACTTTTGTGTATGCTTTTTTTCTTAGAAAATATTGTTTGAATGAAAATATTATAAGAATATTATTTGAAATTAGAAAATTTAATTTAAAAAAATTGTGATTAATAGTCTAGCTTGAACAGTTTTGATCGGATTGATTTTGGCCAAAGTGTTTTTAGTTCGTCATTTACTAATGCTTTAGAGTACTTAGGGGATTTTTTTTTGTTTTTTTGTAAGGAAACGTTCATAAACTACGTATCACGTCTAGAGGGAGGGGGGGTCAAGCAATTTTTACCATAAGAGGAAAAAATGTCGCTAATACATGTAATTGCGTCCACGTGGGGGAGGGGGGGGTTAAAATTCCCAAAAAATATTTTCAAAATATCCTACGTACTCTAAAGCTAATAGATTCAGGAAAACTTTGAATTTATTATTTAGATTAAACTGTCTAGCCGGAATCTTGTCCACCAATTTGCTCTGCAGAGAAACGAGATTAATTTTGGCACCCTCTATAGACAACAAATTAAAACATTTTTAAATATAAATATATTTTTGTAAACTTAAAAAGTTAACAAATAAAGCCCTCAAAACCAAATTTTGTTTACTTTATTTTTGTTACTAAAAAAATAAAAAATAAAGGTTCAAAATACACCTTAAAGGTGTTACTCCCTCTTAAACGTTTAGAATTTAATTTAATTAAAATTTAATTTCTGAGAATTTGGAAAAATTTCAATGTAACTTAAAATTATTTTTAAAAAAATAAATTAAACTTTTTAAAAAAATTAACTCTTCAAAATTGACAGATAAAAGTATAGAAAGTTCGAATTTTTAAATATTTTAATCTGAAACCTTTTCAAAATTATTCAAATATTTAAATACAGTAGTACCTATATAATTTATTGAATAATTGAATGCTTTTTAAAATTTAATCCTTATAAATAATTTTATCAACAAATTTTTAAATAATTGAATTCTTTTGACGAATTTCAATAATATTTCTAAGAATAATTATATGTTTTGAGGAATGTGATTAAAATTGAGCCCGCGCGTGCAATAACAGCAAGTGCGCTCGGTCTGACTTTCCCAACCGCAATATCTACTTTGAGAGGAGTAAAAGAGGAAAAAATCTAGTCTCCTTATTAGCCAGATTTAGTCCCCACCTCGCAATTTGAAGTAGATACAGCGATTTGTGAAAGACAGCCCGAGCGCACTTGCTGTTATTGTACGCGCGGGCTCAATTGTACTAAAAATAATTAAACTTCTACGATAAGCTTTATTATTTATGAAAATAATAGAATTCCTAAAAGAAATTTATTATTTATAAAAATAATAAAAAAAATTATAAAAAAAATTTGAAAATGTTTGAGTACAATTTTATTGAAAAATTGAATTGTTTTAGAAAATTTATTAAAATAGTACCTAAATATAAAAATCAGGAAAATTTTTTTTAAATAATTGAATTTTTGAAAAAAGTTTGTTAGGTTTTTATAAAGATAATTGTAATTTTGATGAGAAATTTTTTTTAACTTTTGAACATAATTGAACATTTGTTGGAAGAATTTTATTACTTTTGAAAGTATTTTAATTCCTCTAATCATTTGTAACTTCTCCAAAAGTCAATTTTTTAAAATGCTTTCAAATAAAATGTTTCTATTAATCCATTATTTTTAATAATTAATTAAATATATATTGACAAATTTATCATAATTTCAAGAAGAATTTAAATTATTAACATTTTTCAAAAATCAAAGTTTTTTTAAACTTCTAATTAAATTCATTAAAAATTGAAATTGTATAAAATTTCAAATTGAAGCCTATTGAAGTTTATTTATTTATGATAATTGTAAACTCGATTTTTTAAAAGTTAATTAATATTGAATAATAAAATTATTCAATAAATAATTTATAAGTAATAAGTGTATGATAGTTTTTTATAAATGAAGTTACAATAAAAAAATTACTGTTAGAAATAGAAAAGTTTGAAGGTTTTATATTAGAAATTCGTGTTGATTTCATAGCAAAAAAGACACAAAAATTCTGATTTTTCTTACGAATTCTAAAAATTTAATTCTTTCCAGTACTTTTAATAAAAATTTTTGACTTTTCCTTGTACAATTGAGCAACTGCGCCATCTATGTGAAGGACCTATATAAGAAAAAAAAGGAATAAAAATTATTTAATAAATCTAAACAATTATTTTTTTATATAAAATAAACATATAATTTTACTCCATAAAATTCTTTTTTGAAAATTAAATTTAAATATTATTTTGAAATTATTAAAATTTAAAATACGGAACATAATCACCATTATAAAAAAATAAGACAAAGTAAAAAATTTAATTAAAAAGTTATTATATAGAAAATATAAAAACAATTATAAAAATATACAAAAAAAAATTAATAACTGGCTTTGCAAAATTAATGTAACAAATGTAAATCCTGCAAAATATTATTCTTTTTTTAAGATGAAAAACTTAATTGCTTGGCAAATCGAAATTATGCAGCTATTTTTTCCTTTTTTCTAAAAAAAATTGAAAAATTGTTGGAAAATTAATATTAGAAAGTAGAAAATATTTGTAAAATTTTCTGCTTATCATTTATAATTCATAAGCAAAGTACAATTTTTTAAATAAAAAATTTTTTTATAATAAATTAAAGATAACTCAGTGATAAGATCATCATTTTTTATAATAGAAATGATTTTACTGTAATTTTTTAAAAATTATTTTAATTCAATTACTATTTTCTAGAATTTTTTAATATAAAATTCTTCTTTAAATCAATTATCGTTTATAATTTTAAAAAAAAATTTTTTAAGAATTTTCAAATACATTTATTTATGTTATTCAATTTTACGAAATTTCAATTATTTAGAAATTCTTCAATTGAATACGTATTAAAAAATAAGCATTTCAAATAATTTCAGAAAAAATTCAATTAAACTTTTTCAAAATAATTAATTTTACCGAATTGTTGGTTATAAGTATGAAAAATTAAGATTTTCAAAGAACTTAATTTAAAATCTTTTCAAAATTCTATTATTTCTTAATATTCATCCTATAATGCTTTTAATATTGAAATATTATTTGAATACTTGAAAAATTTGAATGATAAATATTCAAATCTAAAATTTTAACTGAAATTAATTTTTAAATCAATTTTAGTAAAAAATTCTACGTAAATTAAATTATTTAAATACAAAAATAAAAAATTTATTAAATAATTAAATATTTCTTAAAATTGAATTATCCTTAAGATAAAAATGTCTTGATAAGTATCAAGACATTTTTAAATAATTGATTTCTTTTGACGATTTTTAATTAAATTGTTGCATTAAAAATAATTTGAAATTCTGAAATGAGTTTTATTTATGAAAATAATTGAATTCCTAAAAGGAATTTTATTACTTATGAAAATAATTCAATCCCTGTAAAAAATTTTATTATTTATTGAAAATAATTAAATTATTGGGAAGAAATTTATAAAAGATTTGTTAATAATAGATTTCATATGAAATTGAGGAAAATTTTTGATAATTGAAATTTGTACAAAAATTTTATTAAAATGTTTTAAAATAATTGAATTTTGAAAAAGAATTTGATTAGTTTTGAAAATAATTATAAATTTAAAAATTAAAAAACATAATATTAAAATTTTACTTACATCGCGAGGTTTAATCAATCATTCAAATCGATCGATTTCTTCGTTCCAGACAATAACTCTACATTTTTGCCCCTCTAAATTATTTATGTTGAATGTGAAAATTCGATATTTGTTATTCCCCACGAGTTTTGAGCTTTCAATATCCGTCACATAACCTACCAGTTCTCTGAAAAATAATTTAAAATTAATAATTATAGAAAATATATGTTAATAAGACATTATGTTAAAGTAATAGATTTAAATATTAACTAATTACGGAAATTAATAATTAATAATTATAAATAATTATAAATAATATATTATTTTAATATTGTTAATATTTAAATAATAATTTTTTATTTACACGCTGGATTCTCCAGCTTCCACACTTTGAAAAGCATCGTTTGATAAAAAAAGTTCTTCAATATTTTCTTCTTCATCCATTTTTTCAACACAATTTTCTCCATTTTCACTTTCGGTTAGTATTTTTTCTGGCAGGACGCTTTTATCATTGTCTTGATTTTGTGACATTTTTTATGGTCTTGAACTATCACTTATCACTTATTTCTTCTCACAAACAAATTTAAATATTATAAATAATAATAATTTAAACAGATAAATGATGTCAAATAGTTGTCAATAAAATATGTCTTTGTTCTTTGTAAGGAAAAATTTATATGCAAAGAAATGCTACGATTTTCAAATGTTTAAAATGTTTTGTACTATGGGAAACATGAAAATTTACAGGTTAGTTAATTTCTATAAACATAACTGCTCATGCACTCAAAAGAATTCGGATTGGTTCTATTAGAACAACCAATCAAATTAATTTTCGAAAATCTGAAACCTTGCACAGTTTTGTCGATTGACCAAGATTTTCTATTTCAGAAAATTAAGTTGATTGGTTGTTCTAATAGATCCAATCTTAATTCTTTTTGAGTGCATGCGCAGTTGGGTTCTTAGAAATTAACCAACCTGGAATTTTTATATATTTTGATGTTTTCCCATCCCACATAAAACATTTGAAAATCGTAAAGAAAAAAAACAATCGTAAAGAAATTGATTTCGAAATGGATGTAAATTACTTAAATTTTTTGCCGCCTGTTACTTTTTCTTCGAATGAGATGATTGAACAAATTAAGGAACAGGATTCGACTATGTAAGTAAATTTTAGTACAATAATTTTTTATCATATACAGGCACACAACTTAACATTTGCAAATTTTCGAAACATAAGTTGTTTTTATTATTAATTTTTTTTATTTCTTATTTTTATTTAAATTAAATTTTTTGTGTATTATATTGGTATTTATTTATTATATCAATTATTTAATATTATAATAATGTGTTCTTTTTCAGAAGTTTCATTCTATACATCAGTCAAATTAATGACATTGAATTTATAGGGAAAGAAAACGCCAAAAAAAAGTATTGAAATTTTTAGTCAATAACAACAACGGAAAAACTATTCAAGTGAAAGTGTGGGTAGCTAAACGTGTCGAAAAAGTTTTACCATTTATTAAATCCAGTGAGGTTCGTATTTTTAATTATTAAAATATTAATAGTATTTAATTAATTTATTATTTAATTTAATTCAATTTTATTTAATGAATTAAATAATAATTTCATTTAAAAAATAATACTTGCCGTTTTTACATTCGCAAAAAAAATTAATTTTCTTTTAAATAAAAAAGTAAATATAAAATATATATATGGGCAATTCCACGTGAGATTTTAGTCGACCTCTTAAAATTCGCCAAAAATATTTTTTTTCTATTCTGCATCAAAAAAACAGATACGTATTTTTTTTATTTTTCTTTAATTGTCCAAATTTTCGAGTTATGAATTTTCGAAATTTTGGACTTTTAATTGTAGACCTATATTCTGTAGCTTATAAGTCCGAAAATATTGAGTTTAAAAAAAAGTTGTCAAAGAATGAAAGTTGTAGTTTTCTTTCGACTTTTAAGAAATGTAAACAAAAATTTTTTTTTTAATTGTTAATTAAAAAAAAATTTTTTTTTATAAACAAATTAATTTTTTTTAACTTTGGGCCAGATTTTTTTTTTGTTTTTTTAAATTTATTTATACCTTGTAATATAGAGAAGATTTTCCAAAAAGTCCCGAAACGGGCCTGATGTGTTAAATGAGTTTTAAAACATTTTCAAAAATCACTTGCAAGCATCACAGTGGGATTTTTTTTACAATTAACTTTTTAAAACTGTTTACAGCGTAGACCCTTTAATTTAAAACAAAGAACACTCAAATAGATTAAAAATTATACGCTGTAGACAGTTTTAAAAAGTTAATTATAAAAAAATCCCACTGTGAAGCTTGCAAGTGATTTTTAAAAATGTTTTAAAACTCATTTAACACATCAGGCCCATTTCGGGACTTTTTGGAAAATCTTCTCTATATTATAAGGTATAAATAAATATTAAAAAAATAAAAAAAAATCCAGCCCAAAGTTAAAAAAAATTAATTTGTTTATAAAAAAAAAAATTTTTTTAATAAAAAATTTAAAAAAAAATTTTTTTGTTTACATTTCTTAAAAGTCGAAAGAAAACTACAACTTTCATTCTTTGACAACTTTTTTCTAAACTCAATATTTTCGGACTTATAAGCTACTGTATATAGGTCTACAATTAAAAGTCCAAAATTTCGAAAATTCATAACTCGAAAATTTGAACAATTAAACAAAAATAAAAAAATACGTATCTGTTTTTTTGGATACAGAATAGAAAAAAAATATTTTTGGCGAATTTTAAGAGGTCAACTAAAATCTCACGTGGAATTGCCCATATATATATATATATATATATATATATATATATATAACTCTTATAACTATAATTAATTAATTACATAATAATTTTAGAGTTGCATTTTTGTTATACTAAATAAATATAATTCAAGATCGAAAAACTATTTTGAAATTATGCAAATATGTTCTGAAAAATAGAGTGTACATTTGGACGGAGTAGCGGCAAAACTAGTAAATCCCGCGTTTAATCAAGGAACAACATCATTTTAATTTTGTATTCAACACAAAAAAAATAAAAATAAAAAAAAAAAAAATTATTATAAAATAATTATAAAATAAATAAAAAAAAAAAAAAATTTATAAAACAAATACGGAAATTCGTTGCTTGGGAAAACAGGAAGTTAATAAAATAATTGACGAAAAAATTCCAGATCTATGGAAAATTGAAGACGCTGGAAAGTCGACGGGAAAAATTAGTAAATATATTTTACAAGAATAATAATATTTAGCGATCAAAGAAAAAATTTTTTTTTAGCATATAATTAATACAAAATATATTTAACAATTTAACAATAATTTATTAAGAAATTCATAAATATTGTTCGATTTATTAATTATTAATTATATTTTATTAATTTACTGATTAATTAATAATCAAATTAATTATTAAATAATTTTTTACAGGAATTAAAGGTTACATCAAAACATCGTTTGAAGAAGTTTGCCATCATAAAACTAAAAAATTTTGGTACACTGAAAAAAATTCATGAGACATTTTCAACTACATCCCCTTAGTAGAGTAAAAAGTAATAAAAAGAACTACTTTTTTAGTTAGTCTGACTACTTTTGATACTTATTTTAACTGTTTTATGTAATTAAAAATTATTAATTAAATTAATGTAATTTTACAGTTAACTTTGTAACTGCAGGTATGTTACAGAAATGACTACAGAAAGTAGTAGATTCTACTACTTAAAGTAGTTCGATAGACTAATTTTGTAGTAGTTTTTACTTCTTCTAGGAGTTAAATAATTTTCCATGTAATTTATGTTATAGGTTTTTATAGAAGATTATCAACTGTGAAAAGTTGTAAATGCAACTACTTTAAGTAGTACAATTAACTACAGTTATCAGTTGAACTGTATCAGTAATGTCTTTAATTATTAAGTAAGTCATCGTAGCGGACAAGCGTGGTTAGGTGGTTAGGTTATCGGTTTACGAATGTTAGGGTCGAGCGTTCAACTCCCGACGTTTAGAGATTTTTTCTCCGTTAGGTATATTTACATTAAATATATAAGGTACAGGTATAAAAGTGGGTACGGAAAAATATAAAAAATACAACTCGATAATATTTATAATAAATTATAAATAATTTTATTTTACCATTTTAAGTAGTTGTCTTTACTACTGAGTTATCTTAGTAACTTTAACTACAAATCAGCAGTTAATTTTACTGTAAAACTGTCATTGGTTCCTATTTAACTAAGAAAAGTAGTTAATGCAACTGTATTATCACTTCATTCAACTACATGTCTAATAATAAATGTAAGTTCAAAAATATCTTTGGGGACTTATTGAACTAAGAAAAGTAGTTAAAAAGTAGTCAAATTTACTAAGAATTTTTTTCAGTGTACCTTTCTGGTTCTGTAACAGACGGCGTTTACCAACTGGAAACCCGAATTCAAGCCAAAAATTCTATATTGGAAACTGAAAAAGGAGATCCAATTCAATTAATTGGAAGCATGAACTATTGAAGTAAAATTTCGGATGTTTTAGTAACGAATTTTGTTATTAAATTTTTCAAAAATTACCCTAAAAATTCAGTATGAATTCTACAATCAATTATTCTCCTAAATTTGATTAAACTTCGACAAATTTCCCAAACAAAGTTTTTCGTATAATATTTGTGCATAATTATAACGATTTTTAAAATAGTGTTTTCAGAAATTCTGATAAAAATTTAATAAGAAATTATTAGCACATAATTTGTCCCCCTACATTTTTTTTCAAAAGTGTTCTGCATTTGTACAAAATTCGTGCGTATTACTAACGAATTTTTTTTAATAATAATTTTAGAATTGAAAATTACTAATTAATAATTACTAATTAATGAAAATTAATTAATTTCCAGACTCTATTTACTTCGATGTGGAGGCGACAAGTGATGTCCAGAAAGAAGAGGGAGAAAAAATGCGCAAGAAAACTATGGTTAAAGCGATTAAAAGAATTAAACGAGTTTTGCCGAGTACAGAGGAGGATGTTGAAAAAAACCAAAGTTAAAGTAATTAATGAATAATTAACTGCATTAGTTAAAATCATTAAGATTTTTTGTACTACTATTATTTTATTAATGTTAAAAATTAATTAATAATTATTATAAATTCCACGATTTAAATATATATATATATATAAATAAATATATATTACTTTATATATAATTGACGAAAAAATTGGCATAATTTATAATAAAAATAAAGATGTGTTAAAATTTCTAAAAAAATTGTTTTTTTAAAATTATTCAAATTTTTTTTTAAGAAATTAAATTATTTTCAAACAATTACATTATAATATATGTTAAGAAACTAATTCTTAGAATTATTTTAATTTTTGTAAAAATCAATTCAAAGTAAATTAAAATTATAATTATAAAATAATTTAATTAATTATTAATTAAAATTTTATTTTTGTAAAATTAAAATGAAAGTAAATTAAAATTTTAAATTTAATTTCTTAAACTTATTAAAATTCCGAAGAAATCAAGTTCATATTTATAAAATAATTAAACAGTTTTCAAAAATTTGATTTTTTTATTTTCGAAAATTTAATTATTTTTAAAAGATTTTATTAAATTTTTCAATCGTATATATAATTGAAAATTTTTTCTCTTTCAAAACTATTTATAAAAAATTATTAAATTAATTTTAAGAATTTCTATATTATAATTTTCTAAAAATATAACCTTAAAAATACATTCTTACTATCCGAATGTAGATCAATTCAAAAAAACTGATATTTCAGTAGAGTTTGTTAACAAATTCAATTAATCAAGTTTAACTATTTTTTTAAATATTTTTTTTCACTGAAAATCATTTATTTTTAACTGATTCTAACGCAAAACGTCAGTCACTTATTGTCAGTTAATTAGGTTGGTTGCTTGGTTGGTGTTGATTATGTCAGTTAATTAAAACTATGATTTTCAACTGATTCAAATTTAGAAAGCAGTATTAGTATTATAAAACATTGAAATGTTGTATTTAAATAATTAAATTCTCTAAGAACTTTTGAATAATTATTAAATATAAAATTTAATTTTGGAAAGGTTATATGTTGTAATTTTTGAAATTGAAACTAAGAACCAGGGTTGGGCGCGTAAGATATACCTTAGGTGCGTATTTTACTTCTAAAGTTTAAGGGTGCGATCCCATTTGAGCAGAATACGTTAATCAAAAGCAGAAAATTATAAAAGTAAAAAGAACAACAATATCTAGCTATCTCTCTTGCACTCATGATTCTCTGTTTTTGATCGACGTTTTCTGCTCACATGGGATCGCACCCTTATATATAATTCTAAAGTTTCGTACACAATGTATTTTTTGGGGACACTCGCCTTAAGTTAACTCTGGGCTATTGGTGTTTTTTGGATCCAACAGAATGTTATTAATGGTCGGAACTAACTCGGGGATAACCCTAAATAAGTATAGTATTTATATAAAGATCAATTATAATAATAAGTATTATAATTATTATAATATAATATAATAAATATTCTAATTATAAAACAGTCGCTAAAATGGCTAATAGTGATACATATGGGTTAGTGTTTTATAATAGTTAATATAAAAATATAGTAAATTTAAATATATGTTTTTAATTAATAGTTTTACTATTAAAATTTAATTAAAATTATTGATAGAAAAATAAATTCTTTTAAACAATTTTATTAAAGTTTTTGTACATAAATATAAATATTTAAATTCTTTTAAATAAGTTATTTATAAGTTATTTATAAGTTATTTAAGCTTGATCCACCTGCGGAACTACCGTCAGGCCTTCAACTTCGCAAGTGGGGTCCCCTTACCGTGTTCCTTAACGTGCTTTTAATCCGCCCATACAATGTGGAAGCGTGGGTGGGAGGAAAACTAAGTGATTTCCTCCCCCCACGCTCACACACAGCTGAGCACTGGATTCCTTCGGTCAACCTCGTCTTCCGTCTCTATCTTTTTCTTTCATTACTTTAATAATGAAGGATTTAATATGCCTCCACAAGTCCACGTTCTGAACCATGGTAGACACCATGTTATCGGCGTTGATTTCAAAGCCAACTGCCGTAAACATGACCATTCTATCATGGCTCCAGTGCCCGCAATAAAAGAGAGTATGCTCCGCGTCATCTACTGCAGCGTCACAGTAGGCGCATTTTGCTACTCTCTTAATCTTAAACCTATGAAGGTACTGTCGGAAACATCCGTGACCTGACAACACTTGTGTCAGGTAGTAGCCAACTTCACCGTGCTTTCTTCCTAGCCAAGTGGCGAGGTTGGGGATCAGGCGATATGTCCACCTTCCTTTAAGATCCCCATCCCATCTCTCTTGCCATTGTTCAAGGAGTCTACATCTCGCCTCTTTGCGGATAGCCGCTTTGGCGAGATTTCTACTCTGCTCTTGCGAGGTAACTAGATCTTTGTTACGCTGAAAGACTTCCTGTCTTTCCCTCGCCAGTAAGTCCACTGGCGGGAGACTCGCAAGAACTAAAGCAGCGCTCGTTGAAACTGTTCTGTAGGCTGAAACTACTCTCCGCGCACAACCACCCTGTGCGGAGAGTAGCTCGTCAGAGATGCCGCGGTTCTTTAGGGACTCAGCCCATGCAGGGGCAGCATAGAGTTGCTTTGCTTGAACCACGGTCGCCACTAATCGGCGTTTCTTTTCCCTGGGGCCACCGACATTGGTCATCATCCTAGAAAGGTTTCCCATGCAGTCGGCGGCATTCAGTGACGTGATCTTAGAATGTTGGTCGAACTTTAATTTTTGATCCAACGTCACTCCCAGGTACTTTAAACTGTTTCCCCAGGAGACTTCAGTCTGTCCTATCCGAATCTTCGGGACCTCAAAGGATCTTTTACTTGTGACAAGCAAAGCTTCTGTCTTCTCTGTGGCCATTTGTAGGCCGTTGAGATCTAACCAGAGCTTTGCTCGTTTCAAGCTTTCGTTGACCCTTATTTCTAGAATCCGAGAAGTCCGCGCGCCACACACTATAATGACGTCATCCGCAAAGCCAACCATTATCGTATCTTCAGGTAACTCAATTCTAAGGAAGTCATCGTACATGACGTTCCATATAAATGGACCTACCTTTGATCCTTGGGGAGCTCCGCATGTCATTTCATGTTTGAGATGACATGCATCGCTCTTGTATTCAACCCATCTGTCGCTGAGATAGTTGTCTATCATTCGCAACAGATAGGTTGGTACCCCTTTACGACGCATCGCCTTGATGCAATTGTCCCACTTTGCGGAGTTAAATGAATTACGTATGTCGATGGAAATAAGCGCGCAGAATCCCTTCTTCTTGTCCTCTTTGACTTTCCTCGCATGGTTTACAACAGTAAGTATTGCGTCAACTGTTGACCGGCCTTTACGAAAGCCAAATTGATTCTCCGATAGGCTATTTTCACCTATCAGGATTTCCTGAAGTCTCTGCAGAACCATTCCCTCTAGAAATTTGCCCATCGTATCCAATAAACAAATTGGTCTGAACGATGTGACCTTATCCAGAGGTTTATCGCCTTTCCTGAGAAGGACCAACTTCTGCGTTTTCCAGTCACCGAAGAACTCTCCGTCTGTCAAGCACGTATTAAAGACGTCAAGAAGCAACTCAGGATCCACTGCGACAATCTCTTTTAAGATTTCGCTCGGTATCCCATCATTGCCCGGCGCTTTGCCGTTTCTTAACGTCTTTGCCACCTTTTTTAATTCCTTAATCGTAAAGAGCTCCTCGTCTCGTACTACGCAGTGAGTGTAGTCCTCTCTGGGGCTAGGTTCCGCATAGGGAAACAGTGCCTTTATGATTTTCAGGACCCAAATCGGATCATCCAAACCAGGGGTTTTATGCCTTGTCACTAATTTCTTAGCGACAATCTTAAAGGCCAAACCCCACGCATCCTTCTCGGAATCTCCGATTAGGTCCCTCCAGCAACGGCGTTGGCTACTTTTCACGACCTGCTTAAAAGTACGTCTGGCTTTATGCCATGTTTCCCGCAGCTGGAGGTTTCCTTTCGAGTGGGTAAAATGCCTCCTTGCTGCGAGACACTCTCTCTTAAGACAGGCCAGTTCTTCATTCCACCAGTACATAGATCCCTTTCCCGTTTTTCTTTTTTGCCGGCGAGGCATAGAGTGATTGCAAGCTTGAACAATCACCCGCCTCGCCTCTCGCACTATACCCTTTAAAGAAGCTGGTTTCCTCACCCAGTTTGATTTGCGAATAAGTCGCGACTCTTCTAGGGATTCCGCCAGCTTCTCCCTGTTTAGTCGCCTGAGGTTCCAAGAGGCTCCCTTGCTACCATTTTTTGGTGCGGTACGTCCTCGAAGTTTTTCCTCAGAGACTAAAAACTCTATGTACTGGTGGTCACTCAATGTTTCCTCATCCAGTACCCTCCATTCTCTTATTCTGCGGGCTAGGCGGGGAGATGCGATTGTTAAATCAAGGATAGATCCCGATTCTCCCCTCCTGAACGTGAACTCGTGGCCCCGGTTTAACACCACCAGCCCATTCGTTGCCAGCATGTCGGAAACCAAGATTCCTCTCCTGTCCTGACGAGTCTCTCCCCATTCCGGCGACTTACTATTGAAGTCTCCCGCAATGAGGACATCCCCGTCAAAAGCTCTCAGACTTTCTTCAAGATAACGAATCTCAGTAGCGAATTTTCCGAATGGGTCGTTGGGCGAGAAATAGCAGCTATATATACGAATACCTGCCACGTCCGCCCAAACAAACCCCTTGCCTGTACCCAAGAATGAACCGGTGGTGATACCCGGATTGCATATCTGTATTGCCGATCTACCTGATGAGTCTTGAAACCAATTCGAGAATCCTTGCTTCTTATACTGCTCACTAATAAGCAGTATATCCACACCTCTCTCTCTGGCAGACTGCATCAGGAGATTTTGGGCAACACTACCCTTTCTGAGGTTGACCTGAAAAAATCTTACCTCTTCTGCTTCAGCTTCTTCAGTTCCTCCCTATAGACGGGGCAGGACCCGCTTCCTGGAGCGTGCTTTGTCTCCTTTATCCCTTTGTCCTCACAAGTTGTGCAATGGGATTCCCCTGCACAGTTCTTGTGGGAATGGTCTAAGGAGCCACACTTCCAGCAAGCTTTACTCCTATCGGGTCCTCTGCAGACCCTTGCGATATGCCCATAACTAAGGCATTTATGGCATCTTTCCACTTCCACCCTGCTGCGGATCCTACAGTTTATCCAACCTACCGGTACCTTACCGGCCTTGAGCAGAGCATCAGCGTCTGCTTCTGGCAGTTGGACTACTGCCATCTTCACCGCTCCACGCAGGGTGATGAGTCTGCAGGAGATCTCCAGGTCGGTCCTGCCCAAAGCCTTTTTTAAGGCGTTGGTGACATCCTGGATCTCTGTTGTCTCGTCCAAGTCTCTAACCTCTAGTGATCTCTTTGTCACCAGAGGAGAAACCCTCGCCTTTCCTTTGAGAGCCTCGGTCACCTTCCCGCTGAAGGTCGAGAAATCCTGTCCCCTTTTAAGAACGAATAGCAAATCCTGCTTCTCGGTTCTTCGAATGGACAGAACCTCAGTTTTCGTTTCAGCGGGGTTGACCGTGGCGAAAAGCTCTGCTATAAGTTCCTTTGGAGGAGCCTTACCGTTCTCCATTGACACCCTAATGGCGTCGGTCTTTCTTCTCTTTTTTTTCCCCTGACCACTCGAGAATTCCTTTGCTTTGTCCTTCGCGAATTTATTTTTCCGCCTCTCCTTCCTAGAGACTACAGCACTCCAGTGGTCAGGAGTGTCTTCCTTTGACGGCGTGACAGAATTTACCTTTTCCTCGTTCTGCATTAGCGTAAAGGCCGGTTTTTTACTCTGCCGGTCCTCTGGGGATGTTGAGGCACCTCTTTTCTTGCTTTTGGCAGAAGAAGTCTTTGGTCCTCCCTTTTTTTTCGGAGTGGTCGATGGCGTTTTGGAACGTGCCATTTGACCTACACTTCGGTACTGCATTGGCTGCAAAGTTTTTTGAAGCCTATCTACTGATGACCGGAGAGCGAGGCCTGCGCTTCTGACTCCGGCCGAGATTTCCTTTGCTTCAGCCATGTACTCTTTCACCTCATTAGGTGTGTTCTTCCTGAAAGAACCCTCCATAGCCAATAGCGTCTTCTCCATAGCTTCATTTTGAAGCCTCTGTTCCGCCATGATACTAATCATGATCTTCCAAACGTCGGCCCATGGCGATTATTATTATTATTATTATTATTATTATTATTATTATTATTATTATTATTATTATTATTATTATTATTATTATTATTATTATTATTATTATTATTATTATTATTATTATTATTATTATTATTATTATTATTATTATTATTATTATTATTATTATTATTATTATTATTATTATTATTATTATTATTATTATTATTATTATTATTATTATTATTATTATTATTATTATTATTATTATTATTATTATTATTATTATTATTATTATTATTATTATTATTATTATTATTATTATTATTATTATTATTATTATTATTATTATTATTATTATTATTATTATTATTATTATTATTATTATTATTATTATTATTATTATTATTATTATTATTATTATTATTATTATTATTATTATTATTATTATTATTATTATTATTATTATTATTATTATTATTATTATTATTATTATTATTATTATTATTATTATTATTATTATTATTATTATTATTATTATTATTATTATTATTATTATTATTATTATTATTATTATTATTATTATTATTATTATTATTATTATTATTATTATTATTATTATTATGGGTAGTTGGGTGTTGTATGTAGTTGGGTGTTGGATGGGTAGTTCATCCGTTGGAGGATGTTTTACCGATGGATTGATGGATTTCTCATTAATCTACTGGTGGCTCATCCGCCGATTGATTTTACCTTGCCGCGGTGTTAGGGCCTAGAGGTGAAGCTGATGGGACTTTCGCGCTCTTTCTCCTGGGGAGGGGCCTCTTCTCGGTTTTCCCCTAGATTCGTAGTTGAATTCGTTCTGACTCTTTTCGTGGGGGAGAGCAGGGCAGGTGTCGCTCGACGGGCGTGCGAGTTCGTGTGTCTTTCTCGGTTTCCCCTTTACCAAGAAACTATCCAACATTTACATTTACACTCTTACATGTTTGTTACACTAGTATATAAGACATCCAATCACACGCTCACGCACGAACTTCCGCGCACCCTGCCTCGCGTGGCAGTACATTGCGGTGTTTTACACTACACACTTACACAAAATACATAATTACCTACAGAATACTTTTTCATGCACAAACCTCCACGCACCCTGCCTCACGGGGCAGTACATTGTGGGGTTTTCACCATACTTTCAGTTACACATACTTTACATACTTATATACGACTTTAAACTCTTTTTAAAAAAAAATTATTATGGATATTATGGAAATTGATGAACATATCTTACAGTCTCAGGGTTACGGAAACCCAGGACCGGCGCTTGAAGGGGGTTCGTTTGCAGGCCTCACAACGTCGTCATCGAATTACTGCAACACAAATAACGTACTAGTGAATCATTTGGCTAGTTCGCTGTGTAATGCTACAAGTGATGTAAAAGCTGAAGAGGTAATTGTCTTGTCTGAAAATAGCAAAAGATTTATAGAATCAGAAAGAAATATTAATAACGCTTTTGATAAGATGACTGAAATCTTGTCCTTAATGGAGAAAGCAATAGGGAAACAGAAAAATGTCCATATGGATATAAAAACTGGAGTTCCCGCCCTGAAACTTTATCTGGGTTCAATTAAGACGGAACAAGGCATTATAAAAGAAGTGCAGGTTGACTCATTAAAGCAGGAAGAAAAGCTTAGGAATAGAAATGTCTTCACTCCGAAACATAAGCAACAAAAGAGAAGTGCCTCTAGCCCTCCGAAAATTTCCGACACTATACACTCAGGTAAAAAATTGAAAGAATCATCTAACGCTTCGAATTGGTCAAAGGTCGTGCGCAGAAATGTAAAGAGTAATTCTGAACTGGCCGTAAACAAAAATGAGAATGAAACAGCGAGGTTTACAGCACGAGCCCCGTTAGTCAAAAGTAGACCAGAAGTAGTCATCATAAAACCTTCCGATGGTAAAACTTATAAAGAAACCCTAAAGAAATTCCGTAAAAAGGTTAATCCAGATGATACGGGCACTGAAATCAAAACTATTCGACAAACTAAAGCAGGATGGGTTTTGATAGAATTACATAAAGGTACTAGTATCAAACCAGATTTCACTAAAGCACTGACGGAAGCAATAGGAGATGCAGGTACAATCCAGAGCAAGGTCCCTCGCTTAATTTTAGAGATAAGAGATTTGGATTCTGAAACAACAAACCAAGAGGTACTCGATGCAATACATAAGCAGGTGAAAGAGAATACAGGGGAGGTAAAAATCAGACTGACAAAGCCAAATAGAAGCGAACAAGTCATAGCAATAATTGAACTTAATGAACGAGCGGCGCACGAACTACTTCAAACTGCCCGAATAAAAATTGGATGGATAAATTGTCGTATTAGGCGTCGTGCAATTGTCAATCGCTGTTTTAAATGTCATGGCTTTGGACATTTGTCAGATGTATGCAGAAACCCTGAAAGAAAAGATATTTGCTTTAAATGTGGCCAGCACCAGCATAAAATTATAGACTGTAAAGAGGAAGAAAGATGCTACCTTTGCGAGGAAGCAGGGGAATCTGAAGTTAAACACGTGGCTGGTTCAAGATATTGCAAGATCTTTAAACTTGAACTAAAGAAAGCAATTGAAAAGGCAAAGCGTTAAGTTTCTTACAGGGAAATTTGCATAGGAGTAAAACCGCTACAAGTCTTTTGGCTCAGCTCTGCGTTGAAAGGAGCATTGACTTAGTTATTATTAGTGAACAATACCAACAAGAAGATAGTGCAAATTGGTTCTCAGATGAGTTAGGAACTGCAGCAATATGGGTAAGAAACCCCAGTCTTTTTCGGACAATAACTAGCGGGAGAGGTAAAGGATTTGTATGGATTAAGGATAAACAACTCACAGTGGTCAGTTGCTATTTCACTCCACATGACACTGTCCTTGACTTTGAAACAAAACTAGCGAATTTGGAAGATACATTAGTTAGATTAGAAGGTAAAGTACTTATAGCCGGAGATTTTAACGCCAAGGCACCCGCATGGGGAGAGGATTATGTAAACCCAAGAGGAAGACGTATTGTTGAGATGATTTCGAGATTAAACCTAGTCGTTTTAAATACTGGACGTACTCCAACTTTTAGAAGAGCAGGATACAAACAAACTATACCTGATATATCTCTGGCATCAGAAAATTTAGCTGCCTACATAAACGGATGGTGCGTGATCGAAGATTTTACAGGGATTGATCATCAGTACATAGATTTCAAATTTCAGACCGTACGAAAAAAGGAGAATTATACAACAACACGAACGAGACTATGGAACGTATTAAAACTCAATCAAGAAAAATTTCTAGACAGCATCGAAATAGGATTAATAGAACTAAATTTAACTACGGCTCGAAAATGTAACGCAGAAAAGTTTGTAAATAAAAATATGAAATTGTTACAAACGGCATGTAAAGCAAGTATGCCTAAGAAAAAAGCCCAATATAAAAAGAAAAATATGTACTGGTGGACACCAGAAATTGCAAATCTTCGGAAAAAATGTTTATATTTACGCAGAAGAGCGCAACGAATAAGAAAAACCGATGTAATATTGTTTCAAAATAGATCAAAAGAATATTTGAATGCAAAAAAACTACTCAGTAAAACAATAAAAAGTCAGAAATGTGTTTGCTGGAAAAATCTCATTATGGAAGTGGACTCTAACCCATGGGGTATGGGATATAAAATCGTGACTAAGAAACTCGGTAAATTCAAAAGTCAGGATGTGAAAGATGAAAAGACGATGACTAATATTGTCGACTCTCTTTTTCCTATGCATAAAACTCGTTGTGATGCGACGGAAGAAATCTCTCAAGAAGATATTCCATTGTTTACAGAAGAAGAACTACGTAAGGCTGTTTGTACCATGAAGCAAGGGAAAGCACCTGGTCCAGACTACATTCCTGAAGAAGTGCTAAAACTGGTGTCAAAATTTTATCCACAAATGCTCCTGGATATGTATAATAAATGTCTATTAGAAGGAACTTTTCCTAAGCGATGGAAGATCTCTCGCCTTGTTCTGTTGGATAAGGGGAAGGGGGATATAAATGATGCTTCTGCATATAGACCTTTGTGTTTGCTGGACTCTAGTGGAAAACTCTTAGAAAAATTAATAAAGCCTCGTTTACTGACAGCTATTAAGAATTCCGGTGGTCTGTCTAACAATCAATTTGGCTTTAGAAAGGGTCGCTCCACAGTTGACGCGATTCAGGAGGTGTTGAAAGCGGTTGAAAAGACACGAAGTGGCTCACATTACTCTCATTACTCACATTACTCATTACTCACCCCTGGTGCAGCAGGAAACACGGTGAGGTCAATTATTACTTGACTCAATTTTTAACGGGTCACGGATGCTTTCGTCACTATCTTCACAAAATGGGAATCGTAGACAGTCCTTTATGTAAATATTGTCCAAATGAAATAGATAACGTGTATCATACTTTCTTTAAATGTCAGAGATGGACCGATAAAAGGAGAATTATGGAAACTGATGTAGGTGATAATTGTTCACCAGAAAATATTGTAGCAAAAATGCTATCATCTGTAAGAATTTGGGATTCGATATCATTATATACTCAAGACGTGTTGTCGACAAAGAAAAGAGAAGAATAATCCAAGCAGGAAACTGATAAGTAAGCCGAGGCTCGGCTAAGAGACGCTAATAACCTCGACCCCTGAAGTAATGCGTAAGCGGTTCCGGGGGTCAAATGGTTAGCGTGAATGGGGGGTTTTTTAGTGCGGTAGGGGCGACTGTCTAAAGCAGTATCGTTCAGTCCCACACTGTTCTGATATCAGAACGTGCGTAACGCATTTTTACCTCCACCTCAAAAAAAAAAAAAAAAAAAATTATTATTATTATTATTATTATTATTGTTATTATTATTATTATTATTATTATTATTATTATTATTATTGTTATTATTATTATTATTATTATTATTATTATTATTATTATTTTTTTTTTTTTTGCTTAGGGACTTTTGGGAAATCTGCCTACAGATACCTTGGATTCCGCACTCCAAGGTTATGTGGGGTTGGTATGATAAAAAAACAAAAAGAAATATAAAAAAAAGAAAAATAAATAAATGTTATAATAAATTTAACAAACTGGCGACCTACTACCAGCCCGACCCACTAAAACCCGTAACCCTTCTTTTGGAGCCCTTTACCCTCCCTCGGAACTGTCGTAAGACTTTAGCCTTCGAGGGTGGCGCTCCGACTCTGTCGCTAATGCGACCTTCTGCTTTTCTCTGCGGTTATCCTGCGTTAATAGTTAAAAATTTAAAACTATTTCAATATAAAAGCGGAATTAACAGCACAACAATAATAAAAAAAAATGTTTAATCAAGTGTAAACAGTCAAAAGATAAAATTGCAAACGGATATATAAAAAAAAAGAAAAAAAATAATAAACGCGTATATAATATTAAAAACATAAAACGGAATAAATTAAAATTGTATAAGGACAAATAAATCACAAAATAAATTAATAAAAAACAAACGAATAAATTAAAAGCTGTTTAAATTACGCTTTTTGGCGGCCGTCGAGATCCTTCCTCGACATAACCGAGATTATGAAGTTCTCGACTTGCCGCCAATTCTCCTCTGACTGGGTCATCAGCGATACCATGTTCTCCGGTGTAACTTGACTGTTTACACCTTCGAACATGGCCCGCCTCTCCAAGTCCCATTTCTTGTATGAGAAGAGGGTGTGCTCCGCGTTGTCCTCAGGGAACTGGCAATATGCACACACCTCGTTCTCGCGTAATTTAAAGCGAGACAGGTACGAGTTAAAACACCCGTGACCTGTGAACGCCTGAGTCAAGTAATAGGAAACCTGACCGTGTTTCCTATTTATCCAGGTGGCGAGTGCCGGGATAAGGCGATAAGTCCATCGACCTTTTTCCTCACCATCCAATCTTTCTTGCCATCTTTCTATGAGCCTGTGCCTCGCTTCTTTGCGGATCAGGCCCTTGCTTGGTCTTAATTCCTCATTCAAGGAACTGCTTTCTTTAGAAAAGAGAAACATTTCTTCCCTTTCCCTCGCCAAAAGATCTGCTGGCGGGACACTTGCAAGGACCTGCACAGCACTCGTAGATACCGTCTTATATGCAGAGATGATACGCGTTGTTATCGATCTCTGCGCAGACAGTATCTTTTCACAGATGGTCTCACATCTTTTACTCCTCAGGGATGGGGCCCACGCTGGTGCTGCATAGAGCATTTTAGCGTGGGCGACACTCGCCACCAGTCTTCTTTTTTGTTCACGGGGTCCGCCAACATTTGGCATTAGCCGTGAAAGATTAGCCGCACACTCGATCGCCTTATTTGACGCCGTAGCCATGTGGTGGTGGAAGTTTAATTTTCCATCTAACTCCACAACAAGATATTTAATTTGCTTACTCCACTTGACCTCGAATCCGTCTATCACGATTCGTGGGAGCTCATAACCACGTCTGTCTGTGACCAGCAGTGCCTCGGTCTTTTCCAGGGCCATTTCAAGACCTCTGGAATCCAGCCAGCTTTTAGCTAGTCGCAGACATTCGTTCACCAATGTCCCAAGAGCCTCCTCACTTTCGGCAATGCACACGAATAACGCGTCGTCCGCAAAGCCGATGATCACCGCACCTTCGGGCAGATCCATTCGCAGAAAATCATCGTAAGATACATTCCATACAAATGGACCCACCCTCGAGCCTTGAGGAGCCCCACGCTGCATCTTTTCCTTGAGAGTGCAGGTGTCTCCCTCATATATAACCCACCTGTCGCTAAGATAATTATCCATTATCCGCAACAAGTAGCATGTTTTTCTTTTCCATCGACTCGATGAGATCTTTCCATCTTGCGGAATTAAACGCGTTGCGTATGTCAATTGCTACCAACACGCAGAAGCTCTTCTTTTTCCCAGGTCCCAATTTGTTTTTTCCTGCTTTGGCTATGTCCACAACTGCCTGGATGGCATCAACCGTGGACTTGCCTTTACGGAAACCAAATTGGTGATCGGATAGACGATTCTCTTCGGTCAAGTGGCTTTGCATTCTCTGCAGAACCATATCCTCTAGAAGTTTACCCATCGTATCTAGCAGGCATATAGGCCTGTACGATGAAACCTTATCTAGAGGTTTTTCACCTTTCCTTAGGAGGACTAACCTCTGTCGCTTCCAGTCGCGGAAGAACTCTCCTCTCTCAAGGCAAAGATTGAAGCATCGAAGCAGAATCTGGGGTGAAGTGTCGATTACCAACTTTAGGATCTCGTTACTTATCCCATCGATTCCAGGCGCCTTGCCTGTTTTCAATCTTTTGCCTGCTTTTTGCAGTTCACTAAGTGTGAAGAGTTCTTCCTCTTCGACTTTGCAAAAACTCCAGTCCCTTCTAAAGTATGGCTCCGCAGGAGGAAACAAAGAACTTATTATCTTTCTGACCCAATCGGGATTGTCCAGACCGGGGGTCTTTTGCCTCGTCACTAATTTCTTAGTTACGATTTTAAAAGCCAGACCCCATGGGTCCTTATCGACTTCCTCGATTAGGTCCTTCCAGCTATGGCGTCGCGACTTCCGGATCTCTTTCTTGAGGTTCTTTTTCGCCTCCTTGAAAGCCTCTTTCAGCAAGGGATCTCCCTTAGATCGGGTATATGTCCTTCTTGCTTTGAGGCATTCCTTTCTCAAGGAGGCTAGCTCCTCTGACCACCAGTGCAAGGATTTTCTTACGGGGGTGGCGCCTTTGCGTGGCATTGACGCATTGCAAGCGGTGACTATCATGTTCCTCACCGCTCGCACCTCCGCATCCAGACTGCTCGGCTTCTTCACCCAGCCCAAGTCCTCAATTAAAAGGGCTTCTCTTAGGGACCGGCCGAACTTTTCCTTGTCGAGTCTCTTCATATTCCACGAGGAGGTTTTGCGACTAGGAGCATCCTGTCTTTTTCCTCCTCGTGTGTCTCCCATCGAGACTGAGAACTCAATATACTGGTGGTCACTTGCGGTATATTCCTCAGAGACCCGCCAGTCGGTTATGCGGCTAAATAGTTTAGACGATGCGATTGTTAGATCTATAATTGATCCGATCGCACCTCGTCTAAAAGTCCATGTATTGCCTCGGTTTACTGCCAATAAGTCGTTTCTGGAGATCATTTCTCCAATACGAATTCCTCTCTTGTCGAGTCTCGTCTCACCCCACTCTGGCGACTTTGCGTTAAAATCACCAGTGGTGATGACATCCAGCCTGGATTCTGTAAGGCTCGCTTCTAGGTCTAGAATAATATTCAATAATATTAATTTATTTTATTTATTTATTATTTAATAATATTCAATAATATTCAATATTCTTCGATATTGGCTTCGAAGTTTGTCAGTGGGTCGTTGGGTGAAAAGTAGCAGCTATACATACGTATATTAGCCACCTCTATCCACACGAACCCACTGCTCGTCTCCAGAAACTTGTCAACCCGCAATTCTGGGTTGCACAGCTTTATGGCGGCTCTCTTTGCCTTATCCTGATACCAAGGGGCGAGGTCGCTTCCTTGATACTGCTCACTGCAGAACAGGATATCGACCTCATTTTCCCTTGCTGTTTGCATTAGGAGCAACTGTGCATCCTTACTTGTATGCAGGTTGACCTGCAAAAATTTTAAGGATTTGCCCTTTTAATCTTTTGCAGTTCTTCTCTGTAAACCGGGCAGGCTCTCTTTCCGGAATCGTGATCCGTCTCTGGCTTCCCCAGGTCCAAGCACGTAAGGCACTTCGGCTTAACTTTACAGCTCTTCGCGAGGTGTTCCTCTCCGCCGCATCTCCGACAGTTTTTACTTCTGTCGCCACAGTAGGACCAAACTGCAATTTACTGTTCATAATAGTCTAGAGCCTTCATTTTTTAACCGATTTTACTGAACTTTGTTTTAAATTAAAGATTATTAAATTTGGAAGAGATTTGTCGAGGCCGAATTTTAAATTTCAATTTGTTTATATTTATTTTTTTATTGCAAAGTTTAACAAAAGCATCTATTTTTAAGAAAAAGTTATCTCCAGCCTCTATAATCGAATGGCACGTGCTAAAAACTTTTTAGAAACACACCTAGAGTACTATGTAAATTGTAAAAAATTTGTGCACGTAAATATTCAAATATTATAAACAATTTATATTAACAAATAATTAAGTTTACAACAAATTTTTAATGTGGACAAACGCTTTGATAGATTTTGATGAAATTGTATACTTAAGGGTTTTTGGGGTCACTGATTACGAATCCAATGTTGGTTTTTCAAAATTCAAAATGGCGGATCCAATATGGCGGATGCTTTTTTTAAATCGATTAAATTTGGCTAAAAATCGTTACTCTGGGGTTTTTCGGGTCGCTGATTACGAATTTGATGTTGGTTTTTTAATATTCAAAATGACGGATCCAATATGGCGGATGCTTTTTTTAAATCGATTCAATTTGTCTAAAAATCGTTACTCGGGGTTTTTTAGGGTCGCTGATTACAAATATGACGTCAGATTTTTAAGAATACAAAATGGAGTTCATAATATGAGAAAAATCAAATTTAAATTATGTTTTATACGTTAATTTTTAAATTGATTTTATACCAGTTTTTAAATAAAGGTTATAAAATTTACTGAAGATTTTTATAGTCTTGTTGTGACAATTTTATTCATTTATACTTATTTTGATACTGAATAATTCAAACAAGTAATAATTTTCTACAAATTGTGATTAATTTGTACACTTTAAAGTATGTTTAAATCCATCAATATATAATAAATTTTTTAGTAAATTTAAGAAATATTATTGCTTTAAACAATTTTTTAACATCATCGTATTTTTTAAGTTTTTAAAATAATTCTGCATAGTGTAAAGATTTTTAGCACAGATTGTTAGTCTTATTAGCGATTTACATTTCGCGGTAAAAGTATGAGTTTTTCATTTTTGCCGAGAGATGGCTTGAAGCTTTTTCATCTATAAGTGAGAACGATTCGTTTATCATTATAAGAGCTTATTACATTTGTGAATTAATAATATAAAAGATTTTGATATACTAAAATATTAATTATACTTAAAAAAACCCATAAAACCTCTCCGAGTAACAAGTTTCAAGTACATCTAATCAATTTTTCAGAAATAAGCGCCTTACACATTATATCATTCGTTAAAAATTTTGAAAAACTAATTACAGATTCGTAATCAGCGACCCCAAAAAACCCCGAGTAATGATTTTTAGACAAATTGAATCGATTTAAAAAAAAGCATCCGCCATTTTGAATATTGAAAAACCAACATCGGATTCGTAATCAGCGACCCGAAAAACCCCCGAGTAACGATTTTTAGCCAAATTGAATCGATTTAAAAAAAGCACCCGCCATGTTGGATCCGCCATTTTGAATTTTGGAAAACCAACATTAGATTCGTAATTAGCGACCCCAAAAACCCTTAAGTATCCAATTTCATCATAATCTATTAAAGCGCTTGTCCACATTAACAATTTGTTGTAAACTTAATTATTTGTTAATATAAATTGTTTATAATATTTGAATATTTACGTGCACAAATTTTTTACAATTCACATAGTACTCTAGGTGTGTTTCTAAAAAATTTTTAGCACGTGCCATTCGATTATAGAGACTGGAGATAACTTTTTCTTAAAAATAGATGCTTTTGTTAAACTTTGCAATAAAAAAATAAATATAAACAAATTGAAATTTAAAATTCGGCCTCGACAAATCTCTTCCAAATTTAATAATCTTTCATTTGAAAAAAAGTTCAGTAAAATCGGTTAAAAAATGAAGGCTCTAGACTATTATGAACAGTAAATTGCAGTTTGGTCCCACTGTGATGTCGGGGCCTTTGCTGGTTCGGGTAGAGTGTCCATAGGCTAGGCACTTTTGGCACCTAGCTACTTCAACATGCTCGCGAATTTGAGCATTTATCCAGACGATTTTGATTCGGCCAAGTTTAAGCAGAATGTCACTTTCTGCTTCTGCCAAGCGGATTAGAGCAACCTTAGTTCCTTTGTAGCGCGGCAGTAATTTGCACTCTATAGGCAGGTCGGACTTGCCCAGCTTTTCTTCCAATGCTGAAGTCACCTCACTCTCTGTAGTGGCTTCATCCAGGTCTCTGATTTCTAGAGACCTCTTATTTACAAGAGGTATGACCTCGGCCCTGCCATGCAGGGCCAAGGACGGACTTTTCGCAAATTCTAAGGTCTCTCCACCCTTTTTCACTATCAGGAGAACTTCCTGTTTAAAAGTTCTCCTGATTTTCTGTACCACGGTGCCTGTATCTTCAGGTTTAACCATTTCTTTTATCAGCGGCAAGATACCCTCGTAAAACTTTGAGTCTCTTGCCGTGATCTTCACAGCTTCCGTGGACTTGAGTTTCGAAGGGGCTTCGTGAGCTCTTTTTTCTCGCCTTGGGTCTTTCTTCCTGGACCCCGTTTGTTTCTTTTTCCAACAACCTTAAAGTCATCCTCAATGACCGCTCCGTCTTTCAAGACGGTATCGGCATACGTCTTACTAGGACTACTTGAGGATGCCCCTTTTGCTTCAACTAGCGACTCAGGATTAAGCTGTGGAGCATCCTTTCGCTTAATCCTCTTTTCACTTTGAGTCGCTCGTTGTGGACTCACATCCGGGCTTACTCCTTCCCCAGGGCGCTTATTAACCTTTTTCGTCTTAGTTGCGCCTGCAGCCGCGCTATCCCGGGTTGCAATAACACTCTTTGTCTGCCGTGGAGTTTCCACAGTTGGAAATTGCGGCTCTTGGTCTTTGAAAGGCTCGGGGATAAAACGTAAATTCTTACAGATTATATCGAACGCATTTTCCAAAACCGTCACGCCATCCTGGATTTCACGACCGACGTTTTTTTGTCGCTTGAATCCTTGGCGCAAGCTTTTAAAAATTCCCGGAATAGCCAGGAACTGATTTGCGACATTTGATTCGTAGCATGTCACCTGGCTATCTATACCCTCTTTCGAGGTACCCACTTGGAGTAATTCATGTGATTCTTTATCCATTTCATTCATTTTTTTGGTTTTAAAATCAGGGAACCACCCTGTTGGTTGTCCTTTAGTGAAAAGCCCCGCCACCACGGCAAGGTCTATCAAACATATCCAAGATGCCAGTCGTGTCTGGCAGCGAACACACTTTTCCCAACTCATCAAAGAAATCAATCATGTCTGGCAGCGGACCCACTTCTCCCAGCCCATCAAAGAAATCAATGATGTTCGGCAGTGGGTCCACTTCTCCCAGTAGATCAAAGAAATCAATGACATTTGGCAGTGGATCCGCTTCTCCCAGCACGTCAAAGACATCGATGATGTTCGGTAGTGGACAACAATCGGCGGGGATTATTATTATTATTATTTTTTTTTTTTTTTTTTTTTTTTTGCTTAGGGACTTTTGGGAAATCTGCTTACAGATACCTTGGATTCCGCACTCCAAGGTTATGTGGGGTTGGTATGACAATTAAAAAAAAAGAAAAATAAATGTAAATTTAATAAACTGGCGACCTACTGCCAGCCCGACCCACTAAAACCCGTAACCCTTCTTCTGGAGCCCTTTACCCTCCCTCAGAACTGTCGTAAGACTTTAGCCTTCGAGGGTGGCGCTCCAACTCTGTCGCTATTGCGACTTTCTGCTTTTCTCTGCGGTTATCCTGCGTTAATAGTTAAAAATTTTGAAACTATTTCAATATAAAAGCGGAATTAACAGCACAACAATAATTAAAAATAACAAATGTGTAATTAAGTGTAAAAAGTCAAAAGATAAAATTAAAAACGGATATATATAAAAAAAAAGAAAAAATAAACGCGTATAAAATATTGAAAACATAAAACTGTACAAAGATGAATAAAAAACACAAACAAATTAAAAAAATGTATAAGGACAAATAAATCACAAAATAAATTAATAAAAATAACAAACAAACAAATTAAAAGCTGTTTAAATTACGCTTTTTGGCGGCCGTCGAGATCTTTCCTCGACATAACCGAGATTATGAAGTTCTCGACTTGCCGCCAATTCTCCTCTGACTGGGTCATCAGCGATACCATGTTCTCCGGTGTAACTTGACTGTTTACACCTTCGAACATGGCCCGCCTCTCCAAGTCCTATTTCTTGCATGAGAAGAGGGTGTGCTCCGCGTTGTCCTCAGGGAACTGGCAATATGCACACACCTCGTTCTCGCGTAATTTAAAGCGACACAGGTACGAGTTAAAACACCCGTGACCTGTGAGCGCCTGAGTCAAATAATAGGAAACCTGACCGTGTTTCCTATTTATCCAGGTGGCGAGTGCCGGGATAAGGCGATAAGTCCATCGACCTTTTTCCTCACCATCCCATATTTCCTGCCATCTTTCTATGAGCCTGTGCCTCGCTTCTTTGCGGATCAGGCCCTTGCTTGGTCTTAGTTCCTCATCCCAGGAACTGCTTTCTTTAGAAAAGAGAAACATTTCTTCCCTTTCCCTCGCCAAGAGATCTGCTGGCGGGACACTTGCAAGGACCTGCACAGCACTCGTAGATACCGTCTTTAATGCAGAGATGATACGCGTTGTTATCGATCTCTGCGCCGACAGTATCTTCTCACAGATGGTCACACATCTTTTACTCCTCAGGGATGGGGCCCATGCTGGTGCTGCGTAAAGCATTTTAGCATGGGCGACACTCGCCACCAGTCTTCTTTTTTGTTCACGGGGTCCGCCTACGTTTGGCATTAACCGTGAAAGATTAGCCGCACACTCGATCGCCTTATTTGACGCCGTAGCCATGTGGTGGTGGAAGTTTAACCTTCCATCCAACTCCACACCAAGATATTTAATTTGTTTACTCCACTTGACCTCGAATCCGTCTATCACGATTCGTGGGAGCTCATAACCACGTCTGTCTGCGACCAGCAGTGCCTCGGTCTTTTCCAGGGCCATTTCAAGACCTCTGGTATCCAGCCAGCTTTTTGCTAGTCGCAGACATTCGTTCACCAATGTCCCAAGAGCCTCCTCACTTTCGGCAGTGCACACGAACAACGCGTCGTCCGCAAAGCCGATGATCACCGCACCTTCGAGCAGATCCATTCGCAGAAAATCATCATACGATACATTCCATACAAATGGACCCACCCTCGAGCCTTGAGGAGCCCCTCGCTGCATCTCTTCCCTCAGAGTGCAGGTGTCTCCCTCATATATAACCCACCTGTCGCTAAGATAATTATCCATTATCCGCAACAAGTAGGGCGGCATGTTTTTCTTTTCCATCGACTCGATGAGATCTTTCCATCTTGCGGAATTAAACGCGTTGCGTATGTCAATTGCTACCAACGCGCAGAAGCTCTTCTTTTTCCCGGGTCCCAATTTGTTTTTTCCTGCTTTGGCTATGTCCACAACTGCCTGAATGGCATCAATTGTGGACTTGCCTTTACGGAAACCAAATTGGTGATCGGATAGACGATTCTCTTCGGTCAAGTGGCTTTGCATTCTCTGCAGAACCATATCCTCTAGAAGTTTACCCATCGTATCTAGCAGGCATATAGGCCTGTATGATGAGACTTTATCTAGAGGTTTTTCACCTTTCCTTAGGAGGACTAACCTCTGTCGCTTCCAGTCGCGGAAGAACTCTCCTCTCTTAAGGCAAAGATTGAAGCATCGAAGCAGAATCTGGGGTGAAGTGTCGATTACCAACTTTAGGATCTCGTTACTTATCCCATCGATTCCAGGCGCCTTGCCTGTTTTCAATCTTTTGCCTGCTTTTTGCAGTTCACTAAGTGTGAAGAGTTCTTCCTCTTCGACTTTGCAAAAACTCCAGTCTCTTCTAAGGTATGGCTCTGCAGGAGGAAACAAAGAACTTATTATCTTTCTGACCCAATCGGGATTGTCCAGGCCGGGGGTCTTTTGCCTCGTCACTAATTTCTTAGACACGATTTTAAAAGCCAGACCCTATGGGTCCTTATCGACTTCTTCGATAAGGTCCTTCCAGCTACGGCGTCGCGACTTGCGGATCTCTTTCTTGAGGTCCTTTTTCGCCTCCTTGAAATCCTCTTTCAGCAAGGGATCTCCCTTAGATCGGGTGTATGTCCTTCTTGCTTTGAGGCATTCCTTTCTAAAGGAGGCCAGCTTCTCTGACCACCAGTGCAAGGATTTTTTTCTTGGAAAGGCGCCTTTGCGACGTGGCATCGACGCATTGCAAGCGGTGACGATTATATCTCGCACCGCTCGCACCTCTCCATTTAGACTTTTCGGCCTCCTCACTCAACCAGAATCCTCAATTAAGATAGATTCTTCTAGGGACCGGCTGAACTTCTCCTTGTTGAGTTTCTTAATGTTCCACGAGGAGGTTTTGCGACTAGGAGCTTCCTGTCTTTTTCCTCCTCGTGTGTCTCCCATTGAGACTGAGAACTCAATATACTGGTGGTCACTTGCGGTATATTCCTCAGAGACCCGCCAGTCGCTTATGCGGCTAAATATATTAGACGATGCGATCGTTAGATCTATAATCGATCCGATCGCACCTCGTCTAAACGTCCATGTTTTTCCCCGGTTTACAACTAATAAATCGTTCTTGGAGATCATTTCTCCAATCAGAATTCCTCTCTTGTCGAGCCTCGTCTCACCCCACTCTGGCGACTTTGCATTAAAATCGCCAGTGATGATGACATCCAGCTTGGATTCTGTGAGGCTCGATTCTAGGTCTTCTATATTGGCTTCGAAGGTGGTCAGCGGGTCGTTGGGTGAGAAGTAGCAGCTATACATACGTATGTTAGCCTCCTCTATCCACACAAACCCGCTGCTTGTCTCCAAGAACTTGTCAACCCGCAATTCTGGGTTGCACAGCTTGATGGCGGCTCTCTTCGCCTTATCCTGATACCAAGGTGCGAGGTCGCTTCCTTGATACTGCTCACTGCAGAACAGGATATCGACCTCATTTTCCCTAGCTGTTTGCATCAGGAGCACCTGTGCATCCTTACTTGTATGCAGGTTGACTTGAAGGAGCTTTAGGGATTTGCCCTTTTAAGTTTCTCCAGTTCCTCCTTGTAAACCGGGCAGGAAATTCTTCCAGGGATATGGTTGACTTCCGTTTTTCCCAAATCTGTACACCTTATGCACTTTGGCTTGTCACTAGTACACTTTTTGGAGAAGTGTCCCGCTTCGCCGCATCTCCGACAGTTTTTTGTTCTGTCGGGGCCCTTGCAAATTCGGGTCACGTGTCCATAGGCTAGGCACTTTTGACATCTTGTCACTTCTAAGTGCGTTCGGATGGATGCGTTTATCCAACCAATACGCACTTTGCCCAGCTTAAGCAGACTCTCGCTGTCCGTTTTACTCAAGCGTACTAGTGCCACTTTTGTACCACCAAAACGTGTCAGAAGTCGGCAAGTAACATCCAATTCGGGCTTTTGCAACTTCTGCTTTAAGACGGTTAAAACGTCCTCCTCTGCAGTTGTTTCGTCAAGTTCCCGAATTTCGAGGGTCTTTTTGCTGACAAGGGCCGTAACCTCGGCCTTGTCCTGAAGAACGGAGGTAAGATTCTGAGCGAACTTTGAAGTTTCACCCCCCTTTTTACCACAACAAGAACCTCTTTTTTAAGAGTTCTCCTAATTTTCACAATCTCTGTGCCAGTTTCCTTTGGCTTTACCGAAGTTGTTGCCAGTTTTATGAGATCATGGTAGGTCTCTGGATTCCGGGCCACAATTTTTATTGCCTCCGTTGTTCTAATTTTGGGGGGCGCTTCTGAAGTCGCTCCCTCTCCTCCGCTTTCTTCAAGGCCTTTCTCTTACGGGCCTTCCGTTTCCTATTGGAGACGGTTTCAAAGTGTTTTTCGTTTTCAGGCTTATTTACCACAGTTGCCTCCGAATAAGAAGCAACCCTGGCCGAAGCAGCCTTACTCACCTCCGTCTCCATAACAGTAGGGTTTGCCTTGGTCTCTTTGCTCTTAACCCTCTTACCCTTGGGAGTGGTCACAGTAGAATCAGTCTCCGGACCTTCATACTCTCTAGGGCGCTTTTTTGGGTCGATGGGCTTGCTCTCGCCAGATGTGGCGTGCGACATCGATCTAGGAATTTCAGGATTCGACTTTGGATTGCTTGGGCTAATGAAGGGCCTAGGTATAAAACGCAGGTTACTGCGAAGCACCTTGTGCACCTTCCTTAATTCCACCATTCCATCCTGAACGTCCTTGCTAATGTTTCTTTGTTTCCTGCAAGCACGCCACATGCTGTCAAGTATTTTTGGGATCAGATCAACCTGTTCTAAAACATTTTCTTCGAATCTGCTAAGTCCCACATCCTCAGAATTTTTGCTTTGGCTCCCTCCAAAATCCTTGGAGCCGTCTGCACCGACTACCGGGGCTTCAACCCGATCAGAATCGGTGGTGGGATTACCCTCTACAGAGGTACCCACTTGGAGTAATTTGTTTGATTCTTTATCCATTTCATTTTTTATTCTTTGCCCCGTATCAAGGGAACGATCGAGCCTAAACAGGGTACTACCATCTAGCCAAGATGGACCCTGAACCGCCTCCGTTAGTTACATAGACGTTATAGCATTGCCGGAGCATTGATGCGACGTCTATGATATCCAAGGGCACGTGAACATGTATGTTCGGACGTGGAGGTCGATGTGTCTCTCCAAGATAGCAGGAAGTTTCCGCAAAGGGAGTGCATCCCGGTATCTCTTCACAGAGTTTACCCTCATTATTATTATTATTATTATTATTATTATTATTATTATTATTATTATTATTATTATTATTAATATTAATTATTAATATTAATTATTAATATTATTATTAATTATTATTAATTATTATTAATTATTATTAATTAATTAATTAAATTAATTAATTGGTTGTGTCAAATTGCATTTGTTTAAATTTCTCGAAATAGTAAAAAATGGACTTATCCACTTTTGGCTGCTTAATTATCGATTTGTTTGAAACAATATATTCATTTACTGTTATTAATAATAATAATTATTATTTACAATTTTTAAATAGATCCTGAAAATTGAAAATGCTCAAGAAAAGGAACTTCATAGGAGCAATCCGTACGGAGTTGACCTTCATTTGATAGTGAATCAAAATGCAACGGTGTCGAGACTTGGGCGTTTTATTCTTTAATTTATTCCAAACCGGGAATTTTTTTTATATAATAATAAATTAATTTGGCGAATTTTAGAGAATTTACAAATGATTTTAAAAAATTCTCGTCAAAATTTCAATTATCTATAGAAATATTAAAATTCTTCTTCAAAGTTCAATTATTTTCAAAAATTTTAATAACATTTTTTGCAAAATTTTAATTATTTTTAAAAATTTTCCTCAAGTTAATTAAATAATTTTTAATATTTATTATTTTAATAAAATTTTACAATAGTATTTAATTATTTGAAAAAAAATTATAAAATTCTACGCGAGCGTTTAATTATTTAAATAAAATAAAAAAAATTTAACAGTAATTTAATTATTTACAAATTTTTCAAAAATTTTTTCACAATAATTAAATTATTTTCATAAATAATACACTTTTTACAGAGATTCAATTATTTTCATAATTTTCAATATTTTTAATACAAAAATTCTTCTTATGAATCCAACAATTTTCACAAATAATAAAACTCATTGTAGCATTTCAATTATTCTTAATACAAATTTAATCATATTCCTAAAAAATGGAATTATTCTTGAAAATTTTATTAAAATTCGTCAAAAGAATTTAAATGTTTAAAAATTTGTTGATAAAATGTTTTATTAGAATTTAAATTGTTCAATATACTTTATTATTTTTGTATTTAAATGCCTAATTGAATTCTAGTAGAATTTTTAAATAAAAATTTATTTGGAAATGAATTTGAGTTTAAAATTCTTAAATACTCGGAATGATTGATTTCTTTATATTTTATAGTTATTAAAAATTTAATTTATAGTTTTAAGTAAAATGTTCTACTATTTAACTCGGACTGGTTATATTTTCGTCAGTAATAATTGATCTGTAATTTTTCATTATTGGTCCGTAAAGTCCGTAGTTTTAAATACTTTCATTGGGTCGAACCCTGAAATATAATATGTAAATAAATTTAAAAAAAATTATCGAGTTAAAAGAAATTTTTTGAAAATCAACTGAAAATAATTAAATTTGTTAAAAAATTTTATTAAAAACTTTTAAACAAATCGAATTTTTATTGTATTTTAATTTAATAATTAAGGGCCTGGAACGGATAACTGTCTGCTACGCATGGTTGAAAGGGACTATATTAGTCAGACCCCCAATTGATAAATAATTGAATTTTATAAATAAATAATTGAATTTATATTATATTTATTTTATAAATTCTATAAAGAATTCATGTACTCTTGATTTAAAAGTTATGGTCGTTTCAAGAAGACTGATGTTACAAAAATTAAAATTTTTCGCGATTTTGTCCATTTATTATTCGTTAAAGATATACCAGTTTCTTTTGAGTTGAGAGCGAATTTTGCTAGACAAGATAATCTGCCAAGTCAATGAAAAGTGACTGAACAGTTTATATAGTCATGATTTTTTATAATTACTTTTGACAAGTTACTGACCAGAAATTCTGGTCACAATGTGGATAAGAACATCAGTGCTTAAACTGGTGGTTATGATAAATTACCATCTAGTCACCGTGTTTATGTAGTAACTCTCCTGTATTGTGTCTCCAAGGTCTAGAATGCGAATTTTTCATTCTTAGATTCAAGTGTTAATGGTAAAGTAATATTGTTAATAAGTCTTAAATATTTAAATTAACACAAAAATATAAATTAATAATTATAAATAGTATTTTATTTATACCAATAAATAAAATAATAAAAATTTTATAACAAATACCATATAAATTATACTTTATTCCAGATTTTGACCAAGACTGTCCAATCACTTTTAAGTTTGCAAAAAATCGATTGCTATAGAATGAAAAGAGGAAAATATGTTAATCGTCATTCCTGACTTCTTGTATTCTTTGTGTGATGGTTTGTTTCAGATTAAAATTATTAGATAATGGCTACTTTCAGATTAAAATTATTGAATAGCTATTAATTCCTTTCATTATGCCGGTGAAAAATAAATATGGGACGTTCCACGTCAACAGAAACAGAGCTGTGGCCAAAAATTGGCGCAATGAAAAAAAACGTTTAAGGGCTTAAAAAATTCTTACACTCGTGTACTTTCAATAACAGGTGGGCGTTTTTGAAAATCCAAAATGGCGGCCTAATTACAAGCGAAGAAAGTCAACAAACTCACAAACCGACAAATAATATCGTTAATAGAAATTGCAAAATTAAAGAAAAAAAATTGAACGAAACTTTTTAAAACGTTTTTGGGGTCGCTTAATACAAATATTAACTCAGATTTTGATTAGAGTCTGAAAATTCAAAATGGCGGAACCAAAATGGTAGACAATTTTTAAAACTCTTTAAAATCGCTCAAAACTTGTTACTCGGGGGTTTTCGGGGTCGCTGATTACGAATATGACATCGGATTTCAAAAATTCAAAATGGCGGATGTAACATGGCCGACATTTTTCTTTAAATTTATTGTATTCGCTCAAAACTTTTTACTCGGGAGTTTTCTGGGTCGCTGATTACAAATATGCCATCAGAGTTAAAAAATTCAAAATGGCGGATCCAACATGGTCGACATTTTGTTGAAAAATTCATCGATTTCGCTTGAAACTTGCTACTCAGGGGTTTTCGAGGTCGCTGATTACGAATATGACCTTAGTTTTTAAAAATTCAAAATGGCGGATCCAACATGGCCGACATTCGAATTTAATATTTTTTAGAAGCAATAAAAAGCTGATTGTAGAGAGTTAAAGTTTTGTTCTTTCTAGTGGCTGAAGCAAATTCTAGTAGCGTTTAAGTATCGTAATATTTTAACCGTTTTATTTGGTTCAATTGAGGCCTTGGATCCAATAACTCGCCCGACGCTCGGAGGAACGCGCAATTCCTAGTCAGTGAGCAGTATGCGCCTCTGGGCCACTCACTGCTACCCGACTGGTATTAGCGCGTGCCTTCGAGCGTCGGGCGAGTTATTGGATCTAAGGCCTCAATTATAAATCCATGCTAAAGACAATCGAAAAAAAATATCATATATAACAAACAAAAATATTTGACAGAACCATAGCAAAAACACTATCGCATGTTACAATTAGTTGTACATTGATGTAACGAAGCCTGATAAAAAATCAGTGAGAGAAGCAGGCGCATTGCGCCTACTAAAAGACAAAGAAAAAATCATAAAATCTATCAGGAGCTTCACATAATGATTTCAATAACAAGCGTTGCTATGACAATTATTGCCATAGCAACTGTAAACAAAGCAACCATTACCATAGCAACCATTACCATAACAACCAGTACCATAGTAACGGTTTCCATGGCAACGGTTGTTAGGGAAAACTGCGGACGGACACCAGAGTTTCGCTATAAGGGATTCAGTCCTTGCCCGAGTAGAAATTTAACCATGGCCCAAATCGGGGCCAGATCTTTTGATCATTGTGTAGGCCATAACATGGCATGAAACACCTTCCCAGATCTGGCCCAAGTCTGGCCAGACTTGGGCCCGATCTGGGGAGGTGCTTCATGCCATGTTATGGCCTAAATATGGAAATTTCTACACGGGTAGCCACGAAACCCTAAAAACACAATAGTCAAGAACGAACACAATTCTTTGACAGAACCAGAACAAAAAAAACTACCCCATATCACAATTGGTTTTTATCTCTAATCCTGTCACGGATTTATAATTGAACCAAATAAAAAGGTTAAAATATTACGATACTCAAACGCTACTAGAATTTGCTTCAGCTACTAGAAAGGCCAAAGTTTAACTCTCTACAAACAGCTTTTTATTTCTTATAAAAAAATATTAAATTGGAATACCGATTATATTGGATCTGACATTTTGAATTTTTTAAAACTAAGGTCATTTTTGTATTCAGCGACCCCGAAAACCCCTGAGTAACAAGTTTCAAACGAATTCGATGAATTTTTCAACAAAATGTCGGCCATGTTGGATCCGACATTTTGAATTTTAAAAACTAAGGTCATATTTGTAATCAGCGACCCTAAAAACCCCCAAGTAACAAGTTTTGAGCGAATACGATAAAGTTAACAAAAGAATGTCGACCATGTTGGATCCGCCATTTTGAATTTTTTAAATCTGATGGCATATTTGTAATCAGCGACCCCAAAAACCCCAGAGTAACAAGTTTTGAGCGAATACAATGAATTTGAAGAAAAATGTCGGCCATGTTGGATCTGCCATTTTGAATTTTTGAAATCGGATGTCATATTCGTAATCAGCGACCCCGAAAACTCCCGAGTAACAAATTTTGAGCGATTTTAAAGAGTTTTAAAATTTGTCCACCATTGTGCTATCGCCATTTTTAATCTTTTAACTCTAATCAAAATCTGAGTTAAGATTTGTATTAAGCGACCCCAAAAACGTTAAAAAAAATTTCGTTTAATTTTTTTCCATGCATTTTGTCATTTTTATTTATGATATTATTTCTGGGTTCATGATTTTGTTGACTTTGTTCGCTTATAATTAAGCCGCCATTTTGGAGTTTCAAAAACGCCCACCTGTTATTGAAAGTACACGAGTGTAAGAATTTTTTAAGCCCTTTAACGTTTTTTTCATTGCGCCAATTTTTGGCCACAGCTCTGTTTCTGTTGACGTGGAACGACCCATATGTACATTTTGTTATTGAAATTTAAATTAATAAATTAAACAATATAATTTTTTAAAAATTTTCTTTTTGAAAAAATTATTTTTATAAAATCAAGAAACTTGTTTTTAAATTTGATTGGTCTTAAATGTTGAAAAAAACATGTAACAATTTTTAACATGTGGTTTTTTTAAATTTTAGAAAGAAAAATCCATTGTAAAAGTTCTAATTTTACATGATCGATCTACAGAAATGTTAAATATTTCAGAGCTTAAGAAATTAATTTTTTTTTATTTATTTCATTAAACAAAAATGAATCTTTTCGGAGTATCACCCTTATGTTCTTCTTCTTCTCCTTCTTTATATAGTGGCTTCGACTAGTCAGGCCAATTCAAGAAATCACCCTCATGTTAAAAATTAAAAATAATAATAAATGAATATTATAATATATAATAATAAAAATAATTTTATGCATAATCGAAAAATCAATCTTTATTATTAATACAAAATTGCACTTACTACTTTGTACATAACTGTTTTTAACATTTTTAAATAAAATTTTGTTGTCTTAAAAGTGAAATTACAAATTCAAAATTGAAGATTAAATAAAATTTATCCACATAATATTAAAATTAATTTTCACATAAATTTTTGTTTGAAAATACAGGAGAATAATTTTATATTTCGATAACAAATCAAGAGACAACTGATTCTTTAAACGAATATTGAATTAAATTTTCTTATAGAAACAAAACAATTTCAAATTCAAAATTTCCCGTACAATTAAAATTTGTACGGGATTTGCACGAATTTTCATTTGAAAATAGGTTCGATAATGACATACAAATTCTCAATGAAATGCAGGTGAAGTCACATTGAATAATAAAGGCTCGTGGTATTTTGAAAGAAATCAGTGTCCAAATTTTCTTTTTCCTCCTTAACCAAAGGTGATCTTTTGTATCATAATTCAATGTCTGTAAAGAGGAATTTTTCAATAATATATCTATTTACACTGAGTAACATAATTTTAATAACAAATTGTATGGTAAACTTTAAAAATTATAATTTAATATTTTTATAATTTAGTTTAATTAAAGTATATTTTTTAAATAAACAACTTAAATTTTTAGTAATTCAAACAAACTAAATGAAAAGTAATGTTCATGATAAGGATATCATGTTTAGGTTGAATGTTTAGGTTTAGGTCATGTTTAGTCCATGTTTAGGTTGAAAATAATACAGATTTTGACAAGTGATAATATAATTAATATAACGATGATAAGAATAATAATATTTTATATAACAATATAATTATTATTACTATAAATTATTATAACCTCTTAGTTATTTACTTTCAACTGTTTTTGATCCTGATCCATATTTTTATTATTTCTCAGCCAGTAATCAACCAATCGGCAGGCAATTAACGATTCCTCTTTTTAAATATAGAATAATTGTAGTGGCTCGTTCGCAATCTGTAATAAAAATTATTATTTAAGTAAAAGAATATACATTGGTAGTTTATGTAATAACAAAAACTATATTACTCACTTTATATATGTTGACGATTGTTTTTATTAGAATAAATTAGAATAATTCAAAGCATAAAATTTTTCTAAAACTTTGTTAACATTATACTAAAAATATTAATAAAATTAAATCAGTATTTTATGCTGTAAATCATCACAATTAACAATATAATCGTCACTATTATCATCAACAACAAAATCGTTACAATTATCATCATCATAAAATAATTGTCATAACACTGGTCGACAAAAAATAACTTTTTTTCTGATTCAAAGATAGGACAAGGATATTCTTATAGGATTTTCATCGCTGAACACGAATCTGACCTCCAAAAGTGCCCATCACGTCGAGATTTTGAGAAAAATGGACTCAAAGTCTCAAAAAACAAGTTACTGACCAGAAATTCTGGTCACAATGTGGATAAGAACATCAGTGCTTAAACTGGTGGTTATGATAAATTACCATCTAGTCACCGTGTTTATGTAGTAACTCTCCTGTATTGTGTCTCCAAGGTCTAGAATGCGAATTTTTCATTCTTAGATTCAAGTGTTAATGGTAAAGTAATATTGTTAATAAGTCTTAAATATTTAAATTAACACAAAAATATAAATTAATAATTATAAATAGTATTTTATTTATACCAATAAATAAAATAATAAAAATTTTATAACAAATACCATATAAATTATACTTTATTCCAGATTTTGACCAAGACTGTCCAATCACTTTTAAGTTTGCAAAAAATCGATTGCTATAGAATGAAAAGAGGAAAATATGTTAATCTTCATTCCTGACTTCTTGTATTCTTTGTGTGATGGTTTGTTTCAGATTAAAATTATTAGATAATGGCTACTTTCAGATTAAAATTATTGAATAGCTATTAATTCCTTTCATTATGCCGGTGAAAAATAAATATGGGACGTTCCACGTCAACAGAAACAGAGCTGTGGCCAAAAATTGGCGCAATGAAAAAAAACGTTTAAGGGCTTAAAAAATTCTTACACTCGTGTACTTTCAATAACAGGTGGGCGTTTTTGAAAATCCAAAATGGCGGCCTAATTACAAGCGAAGAAAGTCAACAAACTCACAAACCGACAAATAATATCGTTAATAGAAATTGCAAAATTAAAGAAAAAAAATTGAACGAAACTTTTTTAAACGTTTTTGGGGTCGCTTAATACAAATATTAAGTAAAAGAATATACATTGGTAGTTTATGTAATAACAAAAACTATATTACTCACTTTATATATGTTGACGATTGTTTTTATTAGAATAAATTAGAATAATTTAAAGCATAAAATTTTTCTAAAACTTTGTTAACATTATACTAAAAATATTAATAAAATTAAATCAGTATTTTATGCTGTAAATCATCACAATTAACAATATAATCGTCACTATTATCATCAACAACAAAATCGTTACAATTATCATCATCATAAAATAATTGTCATAACACTGGTCGACAAAAAATAACTTTTTTTCTGATTCAAAGATAGGACAAGGATATTCTTATAGGATTTTCATCGCTGAACACGATTCTGACCTCCAAAAGTGCCCATCACGTCGAGATTTTGAGAAAAATGGACTCAAAGTCTCAAAAAACCCTGTTTTTGGCCTTTTTTATCACTTGTAGAGAATGATGCCGAGGTGCTAGAAATCTTAAATTAGTCTTAAATTAAAGCTTGAAATGTCAACTATAAGAATCAAATCAAAAAAGCTCTGAATCAATCAAAAATTTTCATATAGCACAACTTTTTCATATGCGCGCGCACTCTACTTGCACTCATAGAGCGGTACACAATGGCACACTTACTTATTCATTTTATTTGCGCTATTTATAGTTATCTATTATTTTTGGGGTCGCTGAACGTTGCTGATTGAATGTAAGGTCGTTATTAAAAAATTCAAAATGGCGGTTTCAAAATGGCGGACATAAAATTTTTAAAATTGATGGATTCGACTGAAACGACCTTCGTTTAATCAGCAACTTTCAGCGACCTCAAAAATGATAAGTAACAATAAATAGCGCAAATAAAATGAATAAGTAATTGTGCCGCTCTATGAGTGCAAGTAGAGTGCGCGCGCATATGAAAAAGTTGTGCTATATGAAAATTTTTGATTGATTCAGAGCTTTTTTGATTTAATTCTTATAGTTGACAGTTCAAGCTTTAATTTAAGACTAATTAGAGATTTCTAGCACCTCGGCATCATTCTCTAGACGTGATAAAAAAAGGTCAAAATCAGGGTTTTTTGAGACTTTGAGTCCATTTTTCTCAAAATCTCGACGTGATGGGCACTTTTGGAGGTCAGATTCGTGTTCAGCGATGAAAATCCTATAAGAATATCCTTGTCCGATCTTTGAATCATTTTTAGTGTCGACATAATTATCATCATCATCATCATCATAAAATAATTGTCATAATTATCATCATCATCGTAAAATAATCATCTTCATCATCATAAAATAATCATCATAATTATCATCATCATCATCTTCATCATCATAAAATAATCGTCATAATTATCATCACCTTTATCATCATCAACAAAATAATAATCAGAATTATCATCATCATCACCAACATTAATAAAATAATCAGAATTATCATCACCAATATCAACAAAATAATAATTAAAATTGTCATCATTATCAACATCAAAACAATCGTTAACTAATTAAAAAAATAATTACTTTCTATTTAAGTACTTCTTCATAAACAATATTTTTAATATATAGTTTCTGTGGAAACTCTAAATTTTGATAAACTGCAGAATCTACAGCATGAATTTTCAGATGCTTTTCAGATTTTACTCGAGAACAACCAACATAAACTTGACCATGACCAATTGCTGATATAGGTAAATATATTCCAACTTTATCAAAAGATTGACCCTGAGATTTATTAATGGTCATTGCATAAGCAAGTCTAATTGGAAATTGTCTTCTTACCATTTTGAACGGAAATTTATCTTGCGAAGAAGACAAATCAATGCGAGGAATAAAAACTATTTCACCTTTAAATTTTCCATTAAGTATTTCGGCAAAAATCACGTTTTTCATTAAAGATTTTACAACTAATCTAGTTCCATTACATAATCCCTAAACTAAATTCATATTTCTCAAAAGCATAATTATGCATCCTATCTTCAACGATAATTTATGAGGAGGTAAACCATCAGGTGTTAAACTATTTAAAAATTCTATTGGGATAACATTGTTTATATCTTTTGGGTCCTCATCATCAATATGTAAATCATTACTATAATACACTATTTTTTTCCCTTCTAATTTTAATAAAATGCGTTCATTTAAATCTAATACTTCAGCATTAGTTAACGAAAGAATACAAGAAGAATATACAGTCACATCATTTAGACTTATTGATGATCCATATATTTTATCAATTAAATTCCCATTCGAAATTAAATTCTGCGGAATTTCTAAAACATTATTTTCTTTTTTAAACATACTCTGCGGTTTACCATCACCGACATTTAATAACCAGTTCGAAAACTCTACTTGTGTTTTATCTAATCTAACATTCACATGTAAACATCTAGTTTCAAAATGATGCCATAATTTACTATTTTTCACACATACCTCAACAATATGAGTACGACTACCATGTGGAACGATTGGCAGAGTTTGTCGGAAATCTCCCGAAAGCAAAATAACCTTTCCTCCAAATGGTTTATTACATTTTGTAATATCTCTTAACATAGATTCCATTGCTTGTAAAGCATATTTTGGGGCCATTGTAATTTCATCCCAAATAATAATTTTTGCACTCCTTAAAAGTTCAGCATGTTTCGACATTCCACTTACATTACATGTTAAATCTTCATTGATTGGTATAGAAAATTTAAACATAGAATGTGAAGTTCGTCCACCTTTTAGAAGATTAGCCGCTATACCAGTCCAAGCAACTGATAGAACTACCATTACTTACTTCGTTGACAGGGACCAACTTAGGGAAATTTATTTTTTTAACAAAGAGGTTCTTAGATCGATCAATAGAAAGCTTTTTGCTATTACGCTCAACAAACGTGGATCGAAAATCGGAAGTTTCTTTGGACGGAAAACTACTCAAACGGTTATTTTTAAACATTAAATTCAAATGCTTTCTCTTTTTCCCATGATCGTATTCAAGAACATTCGGCATCTTATTAAAAAATAAAGATGTTGCAAAAGCTATTGAAAATACACCACAATCAACACCATTTGGTTGTTTATCAACTGTCACAAAAACTATTGGTGGTTTAAAAGGATATAACCTAACTAAATAATCTATTTCGTCTGCAGTTAAAAACCCTCTATTAGTACTATCAAAAATAAATATTTTTTTCCCATCATAATAAGTACAAATCCAATGACCTTTATCCAAACGACCACTGAAAAGTATTTGAATATACTTTTGATTTTTTTCAATAGGATGAATCAATTCAAGTGTTTGTAAAAGTAATGTACTTTGCATACAAAAAACTTAATTTGATTCCGTTTCTAACAATTCTAAAAATTTAAACATATGATTATCATTAAGCATTTGCCCCTCAGTATTTATAATTTTGTAATCATCAGTACTTAAATTCATATACCTTTTTTTACTCGACATGGTTATCTGCATGAAAAATTCGCTCGAACCTTTATACCATTATTATTATAAAAAATGTTTATAAAGAACTTAAATATTTAATTTAAGTCAAATAAATAAATTATTTATTATTATTATTATTTTTTTTTATTCACGGGGGAGAAGAGGAAATGCATTAACGCATGCCCAGGAAGATCCCACTTACCTGGGGTATGTCGGACTCGCACAAAATGCAGAGAAAAAAAGAAACCTCACATACCTGCTTTTACGGCAGTCACAATACCGACTAAAACCTCTTCTTGATTCCCCTGGGTTTCGAACCTTCTATCCACCTACGGAACTACCTTTCGGCTTCAGACTTCGCAGATGGATGGTCCCATTTAGTCGCTGGCGCGACTCTTCCGTGCCGCTCTTCTTCTGGCCATTATTTTCTCCTTGTTCTTGACAGGGACTTCTTAGCTTTCTCTAAGGCAGTCCTGAAGACCTTGCACCGACCTGATCCAGCGACGTGTTGGATGTTCTCCTTTTCGCCGAACTTCGCCTTGCATAAGAAGCAGCATGGGCTCTTCTTACAATCTGCTACCTTATGGCCGGCTTCTCCGCACTTGAAGCACGCAGCCGACCTATCTACTGCTTGGCAGTCTCGACCTATATGGCCATAGCCAAGGCACCTGTGGCACCTTGTGACCATAACTCTTCTACTTATTCTGCAGGACACAAAACCGATTTTAATGTGCCCTATCTTCTCCAGCTTGTTAGCGTCCTCTTGGGAGGTGACCACGACAGCGAGCTTAATACCTCGCTTATTTGGTCCGAGGACCGTCACCTTCCTGCTTCCTGCTGGCACCGTAGATAGTTTGTCCAGGGCTTCTTTGACATCCTCCTGTTCGGTAAGGGTATCCATGTCGCGGATTTCCAGCACAGTCTGCCGATCCGCCATCTGCACTTTACCTAGATCGCCGATCACCTTTGTCACCTCCTCGGTGAACAACTTCCTGTTCGAAGACCCCCCAATTTTAATAAGGAGGTCTCCCTTTTTAGTGGGTACAGCTCCCACAACCCTTGTCTGGCTGGCCTCCAAGTCAGCCTCTTTTCGAACCTTCGCCAGCACCTCGGCAAAGGTAGTTCCTTCAGCCACTTTGACGACCATTGTGGCTCTTCCCTTCTTATCTGAAGTTGTGTTTGGTGCCGTTTTCATCTCCTTGCCTTTGGATCTTTTAGGAGGTCCCTCCTCCCTTTTCCTTTTTGGATCCTTCGCAAGCTCAGGATCACTTCTCTTTCGCTTCTGAGCATCCAAGACGACGTTTCTCAACACGATCGCGTGAGTCGGTACCATTTTGACACAAAAAAATTTTTTTTTCGTATATAAAAAAAATTTTTCTATATAAAAAAATTTTTTTTTTCATAACAAAATTTTTTTTTTTTATAACAATTTATTTTTTTTTTCATAAATTTTTTTTGAGTCGGTACCATTTTGACACAAAAAAAATTTTTTTTCGTATATAAAAAAAATTTTTCTATATAAAAAAATTTTTTTTTTTCATAAAAAAATTTTTTTTTTCATAACAAAAATTTTTTTTTTATAACAAAAATTTTTTTTTTTCATAAAAAAAAATTTTTTTTTCATAAATTTTTTTTTTTCACCCTATAGTAATTCAAAATGGCGGATTCAATATAAGAGTCGAAAAAACATTATACTCAATCAATCGTCTTGGCTTGAATGTTGTCAAATGTAAAATTAATAATAATCAAAGGCATTGACTTGAAATTTGTTGCATAAGGGTTATAGAGGGGTCGCTGATGACGAATTTAAAATTGAAACTTTTATAGTCAACTTGGCTGATTCAACATGGCGGATGAAAAAACTTAATATCATTCGAATAGGCTCAAAATTTGTTGTAGGTGGGTTTATTAAAACGCTGATCGACAATTTGTATTTGCAATTTCAAAATTCAACATGGCCGATTCAATATGGCGGACTAAAAAATTTAAAATCATTCTCATTGGCTTAAAACTTATTGTAGTAGAGTTTGAGGGGTCGTTGGTCAAGAATTTTGCAATTTAAAAATTCAACATTGCTTATTCAATATGGTTGACTAAAAAATTAAAAATCATTCTGATTGGCTTAAATTTTGTTGTAGGTGAGTTTATGGGGGAGGTTATGTTTATGAATTTCTGTCAAGTTTTGAAAAACCAAATGTTGATTTTACCTTAATAGTTAACCCGTTGACTGTCGCTGACGCATATATGCGCAAAACTAAACTGGCCAAAAGTGGTTCATGACGCATATATGCGCAACTTAAAAAAAAGATGATTAAAAACTACTTAAATGTTTCTGAAACCGGTTACTCGGGGGTTTTCGAGGTCTCTGATTACGAATATGACATTCGTTTTCCAAATTCAAAATGGCGGATCCAATATGGCGGACAACAAAATAAAAAATTGATCAGATTGACTTCAAATGTAGTACTATGGGGTTTTTAAGGTCGCTGATTATGAATCTGACATCAGTTTTTCGAAATTCAAAATGGCGGATCCAAGATGGCGGAAATTTTTCAAAATTCGTCAAGTTTGCTTGAAACTTGTTACTCGGGGGTTTTAAGGGTCGCTGATTACGAATCTAACATTAGTTTTCCAAAATTCAAAATGGCGGATCCAATATGGTGGACAACAAAATAAAAAATTAATTATAATGGCTTGAAACTGAATACTCGGGGGTTTTTAGGGTCGCTGATTACGAATCTGTCATTATTTTTTCAGGGTATTTATCGAAATTTGATTTCACCAAAAATTATCATACTGATGTCAGATTAACCAGTTTCAAACAAATTCAATAAAATTAAAAAAATTTTCCACCATATTGAACCAGATATTTTCAATTTTGAAAAACTGATTTTAGATTCGTAATCAGCGACCCTGAAAATCCCCAAGTATTCAGTTTCAAGCCAATCTGATCAATTTTTTATTTCGTTGTCCGCCATATTAGATCCGCCATTTTGAGTTTTGGAAAACTAATGTTAGATTCGTAATCAGGGACCCTTAAAACCCCTGAATAACAAGTTTCAAGAAAATTCGACGAATTTTGAAAAAATTCCGCCATCTTGGATCCGACATTTTGAATTTCGAAAAACTGATGTCAGATTCGTAAGCAGCGACCCCAGAAACCTTAAGGTACCAAGTTTCATAAAAATCCATTAAACAATTTTTCAACAAACTTTTGGCGCAAACAGTGGAAATCTCGTTGACAGCCAAGGGGTTAAGTTAAATGAGAAACTCTTAACCTATAATTTGTAATCTGTATGTCAGAATTAAACGCACCTCTTTTGTGAGGGAACGAAACTAATGTAAAATCTGGTTAAGAGGTTATCGCGCTTTAGAAATTTTCGTCTAGTTTTAATGGTATGGTTGAAATATCCCAACTGTTGTACCTTTAATATTTTTCTTTTAGTGTAATTTTTTCGTACGGTAATGATTCCTAAGAGGGCCTTACTAACTCTATTACTTTTAAAGACAGGTTGAATTTCACATAAATTTTGAGGTAAAGGAACATATGAGTTGGTTAAATATTACTTTGAGACCTAATTTTGAGGTTATGTTCGATTCTTGAAACAACAGCGGCGATATCTTTTTGTAATATATATATATATATATATATATATATATATATATATATATATATATATATATATATATATATATATATATATATATATATATATATATATATATATCAAAAACTTTTTAAAAAATATATATTTTTTATATGGATCGATGGTAAATTACGGTGGTGAGACTCCGTGGCTTGCGATCATCAAGGTTAAACAACGTCCAGTGCGGTTAATACTTTGATGAGTGACCGCGCTTCGATTCTCGCTATAGCTCGGTGTTTTTCTTGCTACTTTCGTAATTTATCAAACGGGAGGGTTTTACGTCGAGATATAATGATGTGCACTGTCGATTCTTGTCCGGTACACACCATTAAAACTCGGCTGTCAATAAACCGGTTGTACTCAGGAGAGGTTTTCTACTCTTTCCCTCTCCACTAGCGAGAAAACCTATTAGACGGGTGGTCCAGGCAAATGCGAGTACTCCTATAATTTCAAGTCGTTCTATAGACACAAAATTAACAGTGTTACCAGCAAGTTTCGAGCGTTCAGCGCCACACAGTGGGAACAAATGTTTTTTTTTGAAACAAAATCGTAGAACTTCCGTTAGGATCAAGATTTTTAAAAAATTCAAATTGGAGGTGACAGCTGGATTCTTCTAGAATAGAGGAAAAATACTGAGAATTTCGAAAAAAAATGTTTAACCTATAAAAAATGATTATAACTGCAACGGTTTTGGATAAAATTCACATTTTTACGTTCCCAGAAAGAGGATAATGCTTCTTTTTTGTTCATTCTGAGATATTTTATAATTTTTGATGTGCTTTTAACAAATTTGAGGTTACAATTCCAAATTTCAAAATAGCGGATTCAAAATGGCTTACTAATATGAAATATCTATAAATTAAGTGAGAATCTATAATTTAAAGGTTTCTTGGCTTACTGTAAATGAATTGGATTGTTTATTTACACATTTTAAAATGGACGATCCAATATTGCCGACTGCAGAAACAAATGGATTTTATTTTTAGATGAAATCATAGAAATTCTGACAGGATAAAGATTTTTTCATATAATTCAAATTGAGGGTAAAATATTATTTCTTGGAAAACAGAAGAAAAATATAGAGAGTGGTGATAAAATATATTTAACCTATAAAAATTGTCCACAAAAATGACAGTTTCATTATAATTCCTTATAATTATTATTATTTCATTATAATTTCATTATAAGTAAGCTAAAAACATTCAGAACATCAATTTCGACTGGATGTAAAGAGTGCTTTTTGTCCACTTAAATTATTCACTTCTAAATTTGCAATTTGTACTTCAACATCTTTTTTTTAAATTTATTAAGCTGTTCAGTAAATGTTTTCATTATAATTAGATTGATTTGGCCTACTTGGCTTAGACATATTGAATCCGCCATTTTGAAATATATAATTGAATATTCAAAATCATTGGAAGTAAGCAAACAAACCTTTAGATTATGGATTCGAAGTTAATGTATAGATATTTTACATTTTACTCAACCATTTTGATTTCGACATTTTGATTTTTGGAATTGGAACTTTATCTTTGTTAAGAACGCATCAAAATTTATAAAATATCTTAGAACTAATAAAAAACATGCATTTTTCTGGTTCTGGGAAGGAAAAAATTATGTTTAATTGGAAACTGTCATTTTTGTGGACAATTTTTATAGGTTAAATATATTTTATCACCACTCTTTATATTTTTCTTCTGTTTTCCAAGAAATAATATTTTATCCTCAATTTAAATTATATGAAAATCTTTATCCTGTCAGAATTTCTATAACTTCATCTAAAAATAAAATCCATTTTTTTCTGCAGTCGGCCATATTGGATCGTCCATTTTAAAATGTGTAAATAAACAATCCAATTCATTTACAGTAAGCCAAGAAACCTTTAAATTATAGATTCTCACTCAATTTATAGATATTTCATATTAGTAAGCCATTTTGAATCCGCCATTTTAAAATTTGGAATTGTAACCTCAAATTTGTTAAAAGCACATCAAAAATTATAAAATATCTCAGAATGAACAAAAAAGAAGCATTATCCTCTTTCTGGGAACGTAAAAATGTGAATTTTATCCAAAACCGTTGCAGTTATAATCATTTTTTATAGGTTAAACATTTTTTTTCGAAATTCTCAGTATTTTTCCTCTATTCTAGAAGAATCCAGCTGTCACCTCCAATTTGAATTTTTTAAAAATCTTGATCCTAACGGAAGTTCTACGATTTTGTCCCAAAAAAATGCATTTGTTCCCACTGTGCGCCATCTGTTGAAAAAAAAATCGCCAAAAAGCGCCAAATTTAAGCAACTGTATATCTGTCTCTCTTACTCCAATGTAAATTTTCCGCGCCAAGACGAAAAATCCGTCGGCATTTCAAAAAAAAAAATCGCCAATACTGGCAACACTGAAAATTAGTATAAGGGACCGTGTCCAAATTACGCAAGGACTATTTTCCGAAATCCCCCCTCCTCCTTGTTAAGAATATTTGCATATATATTAGTGACATTTCTTCTGCTATTCGCGTGAGAAATAGCTGGAGCCCCCTCCCCCTAGAGTCTTACGTAATTTGTACTTTACTCCTAAGGTTATTAGGATAAAAAAAATTTATGAGAGAATTTATACAATGTAAAATACATGTAGGTATAGCTAGATAAGCTTTAGACGGGTGTATAAACAAATAAATATAAAATGTTTTATCAACCGTTTGTAGCAATCGTAGTATACTGACGTCCAATGCGTTGAAAGGTAGAACTTTTATGCTGATACTCAGCTTAAAATCCTCGTACGGGATCCTTAAAGGATCCTGTGCAGGTTCAGATGCAGGACCTTAGCTATATCAAAGGTTCCTGTACAGGAACACTTTCAGGATCCTACACAGGAAACTTTTTTATTTTTAAAATTTTTAAATGTTAAGCAACATTTGACATACATAGACTTCATATTTCAATATGACAGGTTCGTATAACAATGTTGAACAGAAAAATGTATTGCGTATTCGAGAAACTCATAGAAAACTACTGCGCAGGAGTTAAAAATATAAATAAATTAATTGAGGAAACTCTGTAGAATCCTTAATACTTAAGTACCTGCAGTTTACAAAACTGCAAAGGTTCCTGTACAGGATCCTGGAAGTGTTTCAGTACAGGAACCTTTGATAGCTAAGCTTCCTGCATCGGAACCTGTCCCAAAATCCTGTATGGGATCCTCCACAGGATCCCGAGAGGATCCTTTAAGGTTCCTGTACGGGGATTTTAAGCTGGGTAACGTAGAAATTGATACAAATATAGCACAAATTTTACGCCTATTGCGTAATGGGTTACTTTTACGAATCTTAAATTCAACATGTTTGATTCAATATGGCGAACTAAAAGAATACAAATCATTTGGATTGGTTCAAAACTTGTTGTAAGGGATTTTTTTAGTGTCGTTGATCAGGAAATTTGTCAATTTTAAAATTTAACATTGCTTGTTCAATATGGCGGACTAAAAAATTAAAAATCATTCAGATTGGTTTGAAAACTTATTTCAAAGGGGTTTGTTGGGTCGCTGATTACGAATCTTAAATTAATAAGTTTATATTTAAAATGTCTGCTTTAATTATATGTATTGAAAAAATTAAATTAACTCACTCCTTCTTTGCCCCTTGCCCGCCCCATCTATAAACAACCTAAACAAGCTACCGCTGATCGCGCGACCACTGATTGGGCTTCCAGTGTAGTTTATTACATTACTAATAAATAATTAAAAATTTCTCTTTGAAAGTTGCCCATTTAGCTGAATTAGTCATGGTGTTATATTAATACGCTTTGACCGACAGATTGGCTCAGTCGGATAGATGCCTCGCTTGGCGGTCGTTTAAGGACCAAGGGTAAGTACCCTTGGTTCACGCCCATTAGCCTGGGATTTTTCCGGCACGTGAGATTATTTGAACGGGAGGTTTGACGTCGAAGTATAATGATGTGCACCGTCGATTATTGTCCGGTACACACCAGTAGAACTCGACTATCGATTAACCGGTTGTACTCAGGAGAGGTTTTCTACAGTTTCCCTCTCCACTGGCGAGAATAGGCGCAAAATTTAGTAATAAGGAAATGTATACATATAAGAAATATTTGTAAAAGAAAATTTACGAGATGTAAACAAACACTTGTATAGCCAAATATGTAAGGCTGAAGACAGGTGTATAAACCAAATAAATAAATATTAATACGCTTTGGTCCCGGCACGAAATAGTATAAGGAACACTCACTCTATAGGTCGTTTCAGAAAATTCTACCCCCAACTTTTCTGACTCAAATAGAGAATTATAATCTAAAGATACTAGCGACCCTAGCGGGGAAGCAAAATATTACAAGCCACGCGGTGAATTGTTTTTGTTGTCTGTTTTATTTTTTCAATATTTTCACAAAATCCTTTTAGAAAATTAACATTTTTTGTATTAGACTTTTATTTTCTCATTTTTGTTTAATATCATTAAAAATCATCATTTCACAAATACATTGTTTACTTTATAAGAAACGGCACATAGGCGCAGCCATATTGAATTCTGTAAAGTACATGCAATTTCTGTTGGGGGCATGGTGATCGCTGCATGATAATTTTCTATTTGATTCCCAAAACCTGTAGCCAAGTGATATACAAGAGTGTGTGCTCCTTATATTACTTCGTGGGTCCCGGGTTCAAATGACTATGTTTCCAAAATAGAGGGTACTTGGTTCGCGCCCATTAGCCTGGGATTTTTCCGGCACGTGAGATTATTTGAACGGGAGGTTTGACGTCGAAGTATAATGATGTGCACCGTCGATTATTGTCCGGTACACACCAATAGAATTCGACTGTCGATAAGCCGGTTGTACTCGGAGAGGTTTTCTACAGTTTTCCTCTCCACTGGCGAGAAAACCCATTAGACGGGTGGTCCAGGCAAATGCGAGTACTCCTAACCTCAAAGTCGTTCTGTAGAAACGCAAAAACAAGTTTGTATATAAGAGTGTGTGTTCTGACAGTTGGCTAAGCCTGAAGTCATTTAAAAAAAATATATATATATATATATATATTTTTTTAATTTTATATTTATATATTATTTATAGAGTTGTGCAAAAAGCTCGATTGAGTATTTCAAGCTTTTCGTTTTTCTAGCAGAGCTGAGCAGAATCAATCCGAACTTAAACCAAATTCCATCCGACACGTGCAGTATTAAACCTAAAATAATTTTGAGCACATGAATTTTTCGAGCACTCAAATATTTTTGAGTAACTAAAACTCGAGCCTTACTCGAGTATCGAGCCCGGCTCGAGCTCGACCATGCTATTCGAGCTTTTAGCACACCTCTAATTATTTATATAAAACGCGATTTGCGTCCTAGGGTGCACAATGTACTGCCCTCTAACAGGTAGTGTTGAAAACTCCCTAAAGTTTTGTTTTTTAAACACTTGTGTTTAAAAGGAGGGGAAATTGTACTTTTAAACTTTTGAACGCAGGTTGATCCCACCAGCAATACTTGTAAACAACACAACCAATCTAAAAGATTCCCAAGAAATCTGAAAATCACTAACATTTCGTTGTCATTATGAAAACATTTCCTCAACATAATCTCACTTTTTTCTTATAAAATATTAGAATAATTTATCTTTTTAGCCGGTTTTTTCAGAAGGGGGTCATGCTTGTACGCTTTAATGTGTATCGGTAACAAGTGTAGAACAAAACAAGGTGTCTTGTGATTAATGCAACTGCTTATGTAAAATAACAAATGTCTAAAAAAATTAAAACTAAAGGTACCGTTCTATGACGACGTGAAAGCGTCGGCGTAAAGCAGAAATCGTGCGATAGAAAGAGATGAACATATATCACGTTCTCACTCACTCACATGGTTTACGCTTTACGCCGACGCTTTCACGACATCATGGGACGGTACCTTAATACTTTTAATGAAATTTTCAGATAAAGATACCTCCATAGTCAAGTATCCAGTATCCAGATCCATTGTATCTTTGTCATAAATATATTTTAACAACATTTCTCATTCAGTCATTCATATCTTACGGTAAATTTGTTATAAAACTTAAAATATTCCCTGTCCATTTATTAAAATCAATAGATAAAAATAACACGTATTCACTTTTTCAGATAAAAGAATCCTTAACAATGATCCTGGTCACATTCTTCAGGCAGTTCCAATCATATCCCTCAGCATCCAAAATCCAGTCCAGAAAAAAATTCCAAAAAACTATATACAAAAAATATAAAAAATTTATTTGAAATGTACAGGGTTTGTATACAACAGTCTATACATGATTTTCTACTTTTTAACAATAAAAATATGTATCTTCGACAAAATTGCAATAACTGGATTGAATAAATGACAAAAATGTAAAATTTTATATAAATAAAATAATTCTCTATTTTAAGAAAAAACAATATATTTCGTAAGGCCTAGTGTTCACATCCAGCGGTCTGTACAGGATTTTCTACTTTCCAGGAATCCACTAAAAGGAGCATTCGTTGTTCACGTTTAAGTGTAAGGTGATAGTTATCATATTATTTTTTTTATTTCTAAAGACACATTATTCTATAATATCTAGATTTATTCGTCCAATTAAGAGGAATAGGTACCATTTTGAAAAATTTTAATTGAATAATCACCACAAAAAATAATATTATATTTCTATAAATTTTAACATTCAAAAATAATGAGTAACACTATTTTCAAATATTACTACACAGTAAAAAGAAAGTCTTATTTTAAGCTAAGATATTACATTTATATACGGCGAGGCATTAATAACTCCATTAAAATCCAGGGCGGCATAGTGATCTTCATGTCGACTTTCAGTTTCGAGACTCTTCAGATAATTCCGGCTCATTTGAAGCGTCGAAATAACGCGGCAAAATTCAAAAATTTTAATTGCAATGACAATACTAATACTAAACAATTATTAATTCATTTTTATTTTCATCACTATTGTCATCAATGATTTACATTTATATTTCATCATTATTATTATTATTGCTGATTACCATCCGTATTTCCTTTGCAACATTACATTTTAGGGATCATCCATAAAGCATGTGATACTTTAGGGAGTGGGGGGTAGGTCAGCAAAATATCACACTCCATGTTAACTGTTGAGGGAAAAATCATCATGAGGGGTGAGGGGAGACCCCACCTTAATTTTGACCCCTTTAAAATAAAATTATTAAACGAGGTAATATTTTTTTTCCTGCATCATTTTTAACCTGAAAACATATAAGATGGTCAAAAACTTTTTATTTTAATTTTTGAAGAGGTTAGAATTTTTTTCTTTTTACCTATTGCATATTATTGCAAATCCATGCGAGAATTTGTTAAGAATGGTAAAATATGCATGGAAAAAAATTTTCGTTAAAAAATATTAAAAACTGCAAGAGAAGATCAATTTGTAATATTCAAATTTTTAAATTTTGCCGAAATTTCGAAAGCCTTAAATCTTTAATTTTTTTCCAAATTGTGTATATTTACGTAATTTTATGCTATTATTCAAAAAACATTGTTAAAATTGACATTTAGCTCATTTTCGTGGTAAAAACCATAAAAATCATTTTTCGAAACTTTTATGGTATACTTTATATATACCGAAATAAATGCAAAAAGCCATGATTTTTATAGTTTTTACCATGAAAATGAGCTAAATGTCAATTTTAACAATGTTTTTTGAATAATAGCATAAAATTGAAAAAAAATAAAGGTTCAGGACTTCCGAAATTTCGGCAAAATTTAAAGATTTGAATATTAAAAATCGATCTTCTCTTATAGTTTTTAATATTTTTTAACGAAAATTTTTTTCCATGCATATTTTACCATTCTAAACAACTTCTCGCATGGATTTGCAATAATATGCAATAGGTCAAAAGAAAAAAATTCTAACCTCTTCAAAATTTAAAATTAAATATTTTTGACCATCTTATATGTTTTCAGATTAAAAATGATGCAATAAAAAAAATATTATCTCGTTTAATAATTTTATTTTAAAGGGGTCAAAATTAAGGTGGGGTCTCCCCTTAATTTATTATTTATATTTATTATTAGTCTAAAGCAACTAAGCTTATATTTATTAAATTATTTTTAGTTCAATAGGTTTTTTAAGAGATTTCGGAAAGCAATTAAAATATGCAAATAATTAATATATTACAATTTACTTTTAAAACAGAAATATTTGTTAAAAACATGAAATCGACCGTTTTATATTAATTTATTGATTCCTGCACCAAAACTAAATTATTTTTTCCGTTTTTATTTAGTTTCGAATCCATCCCTTATCCATAAACTAACTGTTCTGAAATTTTTAACCTAGACACCAGTATTTTTTATTTTAAGAATTGCTTTTTTCATTAATTTTTCATAAAATAAAAAAAATTCTTAATCTTTTGTGAATTTATTGTGACTTTAAGTCTTTAAAAGAAAAACTTTGTTATTAAGAATTTGTTTAGCAGTTTTTGAGAATAATTATTTTTACTTTGTAAACATTGATGATTACGGTTCAGATAAAAGTTTTCATATTTTTCGTGAGCAAAATTACATCTTTCAGGTTAAAAAAATTAATTTATTTTAGCATTATTTACAAAAGGATAGTTGTTATATACTTATCTTGCTGAACCCTTTGATTACTCGTTATAGTCAATTATGGAATAATATTCAAGTTTAAGTAGCTCCGCAAAAAATTTTGTTCTTAATAAAGCTATGAAGAAATCTTTGTAAGGATGTTCACAATGTATTCGAATTTAAGAAAATTTTTTTACAATTCAGATTTATGTGAGGAATAAACTAAAATATGGCGTTGTTTGTTTCATAATTCCTACACACAGTAAAAAGAAAGTCTTATTTTAAGACAGGAAAGCAGCTTTAAATTAAGACACATCATTTTTAAGGCAGTCAATGCTGAATTTAAGCAATGGATTTTAGATGATTTAACATTAGAGCAAACATTGCTGAATTTAAGACTAATCTTAAATTAAGATTTACTTTTTACTGTGCAGGTGACGGTGTAAAATTAAATAATAGTGATTTTAATAAAATCAACTTTAATCTCTAGGAAAAAGTCAAATTTACTTTTAATTTTGATTTTTTAGGTCAAAAAAATTTTTTTTAATGCTTACTGCCAATTGAAAGGGCATAAAAAAATCTATTGAAACTGAGCGTTGCCAAATTTTTTTTCAAATGTTTAAGAGGAAAAAATTATTACAAAAAGCATTGTATCATAAGACCCCTTGACCACAACCAAATGTTTTTTATTATTTAAGATTATAAATCTTAAATTGATTTTCAAAAATTTCTTATATAAATCTGTTTTTTTTATTTGATCCCCAAGACATAACATTATTATAATGAAGCACTTTTCTATCTTATTTAGGAACTTACTTATTTTTAAACAAATAAAAAAATAAGAAAATTTTGTGTGAACGTAAATGAATTTTTTTTAATTAAATTTTCATATTTATTAGCAACGAACAATACTAGCCATGTATCTCATTGCTACCTGGTTGTTATTAACCTATTCAAATACGCACAGTGGTGAAATTTCGATCGGTGCCCTCAATTAATAAATAATATGAAAACAGCAAATATAAAATAGATAATTTAATAATCACGCAAATATAAAATAGATAATTTTTTAACATGGATTTTTAAATACAATTAAATCTAATAATAACGCAAATATAAAACAGATAATTTTATAACTTGGATTTTTAAATACAATTTAATTTAATAAAAACAACTTAGACACTTAATAAAAAAATCATTCGACTTTTTCTCTTAATCTCTTTACTTCCTCCAATAACTCCTTATATCTGTTGTTTCTTTTATTTCCTTTTCTTTTCCTTTGTTTTCTTTCAGTTGTTGGATCTATATAATAATAAAATTTTTAATTAATTAATCTTTATTCAAAACTTTATTTCAAATTAGGGGAGGCCTGTCTAAATTTGGTCACTAGCGATTCGATGCTATAAACTCAACTTTATTAAGATATAGATTTATACACTGTAAAAAAAGGGAGTTAAATTTTAACTCCCCAGGGGATACTATAAAAGTCGCACCCATTGGGGAGTTAATGCCAGGGGAGTTAAATAAAGAGAGTTAAAACTTCACACCCAAATGCTAACTCCCCAAGGAAAAAATAACTCGCGCGGGTGTTGAATGAAGGGAGTTAGAAATTAACTCTCTTTTGGAGTTGATTTTTAACTCGAAAAATTTCACTCCCAACTCCCGAGTCCGTTAACTCCCTAAATTTTTTACAGCGTAGAAAGCCAAATCAGAATTAGCGCTTTTTTTGTCTGTCTTAAAATTTTTAATATTTAAAATATTTTACACAGATAACTAAAGGTTGCCTCGTTATTTACTATTTCTCTACAAATTATAACTATTTCACCATATTAGAAAAATCGACTGCGGCTGGAACACAACTCGCGTACCCAAGAATAAAAGTTCGGCGTCTTATTCAGCTGAGCTAAACAGGCGCGTTAAATACCTGTACATAAAATTTGTTATTATCGTATCAAGGGCGCAAAATAGGTTATTGCGACGATGGCGAGTTGAAGGGACCGTGGGTGCGAAAGTGTCCCCGAGGTCCCGAAATCTCGTCAAAGTAGTAATCACCTTTGCGCCCATGTTGCGAACATAATTTTTTGTCTTAACTATATGAAAAGTATGGCATTGAGGGCACGAGCGAAGCGGGCGTAAAAGTACTTTTGCGCCCGCTTGTGTGACGTCAGCGGGCGTAAAAGAACTTTTGCGCCCGCTTTCCCGATCCCGGGCGATAATCAGTTACTTTGCGCCTACTTTAAGTGCCCAAAATGACATACTTTTCGTGCAGGTAGCACAAAAAATATATAAAGGGTACACAAGTCTTACTGACTGTGAAACTTGTTAAGACTAGTGCGCACTGGGTTTCTGCGCACTAAGATTCCTTAACGAGTTTCCGAAAATTTCACAAACAATTGCGGCCAGTGCCATGAACTTTACATGAGAAAGTAATGAAAAAAAGACTATTGGACTATTTATAGCTTTTTCTAACACAGTTCCCGAATTTCTTTCAAACATTCATTGATTACCATTGAATGTTCGTCGTTAGTTCAGAGCTGTTACCACGTATCCAAGAGTTAGGAAATAATTCCTGAAATATCTGGGTATTTTTTTTCGTGTAATAATCAAATTATTGTTATAAATTGAACGCAACTAAATAATCTCTTAATAAAATGTTACATTATTTTAATTCATAGTTTTTATTCATGAAACCTATATTTATTATTTATTAAACTAAGATTAATTGTTTATAGAACTCATAATTTATTAATAATAAATCATACTTAAGGCGGGAATAAAGCGAATTTTAATATTTAAAAAATAAAATTGTCAAGCTTACCCTAAATTCTTGAAAAAATCTAGTGACGAAATTTACCCTGGAAAATTGAGATTATTAAATTGGTGTATTATGTGAATTAAAAATTTTTATAAGTAAAATTAGAAAAGATAAATCAATACTCTTCATTATTTTGGTATTTAAAATGATAAGCTTTTCCACGATATAAATTAACTTGGTTTTAGAGAATAATTTTTTTGGCTTTTACCTATGCTACCAAAAGTGACCAGATTTACCCCGGTCTCCCCAACTTAATATTATATTCAATATTGTCATAATGTAATAGGGACGTGTTATTTAGAAAAATGAGTAAATACTCGGAGAGAAATTGAATATTTTGACTAAAATGATTAAAACTTTTTTAAAAAAATTGAGTTTTTGCTAGTAATTTTATTAAATTTTGAGAAATTCTATTACAATTTCATTTAATATAATTATAATTAAAATTTTTTTAAATTTAATTACAATTTTTATAAACAATAATTGAATTGTATTAAAGAATTTTATAAATGTTTTTGAAAATTTCTCTGAAGAGTTTTTTATATTTAAAAATACCTAATTTAATTTTTGCCCAAGAATTTTATTAAAATTTAAGTTAAAAAATTCAATTAGAGGTCGTGTGACCTAAAAGTAATTACAATAGGTTTTATAGTAACAGTTTCTGTATAGAATTTATACACAGACTCTGCACGTGCTTCAAGAGTTAAAAAAGATTATTATAATAAAACAAAGAAATATTGATATTAAATAAAATTATTAGAAAGAATATCTAATAACTGTTAATAAAGTTTTAAATGAACTCCTTGAAAGAAATTAAATTTAATTCAATTATTTAATTAATTTTAATTTAATTTAGTTTCTATTAAAAATTTTAATAAAATTCGTCGGCAAAAATTTAATTACTTTCAAAAATAAAGAAAATTTTCAAAGAAATTTTTTAATATTTTAAAAAATAAAAAAAATCTTCAGAAAATTTTTTAAATTATTTTCAAAAATATTGATAAAATTCTTTAAAATAAAAGAATTCAATTACTGTTTTTAAAAATTTTAATTGAATTCCGAAAAAAAAATCCATTACTTTTAAAAAATCTTAAACATTTTAGTCAAAAATAGTTTTTACTACTTAAAAAAAAATTAAGTGCAAAATTTAGTTAACACTATTACTATGGCCAAACCGTTTTAGTCAATTCTAGTTTTGACGAAAGGGTAATGTAAAAATTAGTCTACTTTTGACGGTAATATATTTACTTCAAATACAAATATGAGATATTTTTAAAAAATAAAAAAAATATTGACAAAGCCTCAATCACTACTTTCTCCCCGATCCTCATAAGCAGAAACAATAAAAATTAAGATATTTACTTTTGCACAGGTCATCAAAATCCATCGTTTGTGGAGTCTCCGTTTGTGTCTCCTTATCGATACATTTGGGTTTGGAACCTATTAATTTAAAATTATAAAAATAAATGCATTTTCTTCGTATACAAGATTGTAGAAATACAATTGAAACAAATCAGAAGTGGGTTATAGAGTTTTGTGTTTGGTGAATTTTGAGTCGGTGAAACAAGTTTTTCCTATACGCTCTCAGAAGGGACGTCCCACAGTTCGTGGGCTGCTGAAATTATACTGAGTCATGTCCATTTTTGGAAAATTTTTTAACAATTAGTGCTTTCTATTCCACGTAACGTGTTGAATCAAAAGCACTGATTATTAAAAAATTTTCTGAAATGGACATGACTTAATATAATTCTCTGCCGACGAGTTGATAGAATAACCAACAAAAATGAACCCGGACGATGTAATGCAAACCGATCATTTTGATGCATTCGAGTTGTCTATTAATCAGCAGCAATCTTTATTTAAAAATAATGAGGCGCAGCAATATTCTCTTAAGGAAGTAGAGAGACAAAAAGTTCACCGAGGAAAGGAAAAAGAAAATTACGAAAATCTGATCAGAATCGATCGAGAAACAATAAAATAACAAAGCGAAGAACTTCAGAGACAAAAACAAATATGGAGTCAACAATAAAGAATAGAAGAAAATCAAGCCGCAGTATCGACAAATCCTGGAAATGGTGTTCTGGTTGAGTTGGGAGACGTTCTCTTGCAATTGATTAACATTTTACAGAATTAAACTTATGTCATTCATAAAATGCATTGAATGAATCTAAATGAATCTAAATGCATTTTCATAAAAGTGAGACATCTGTCGAAGCAAAAGCATGGATTCAAGAATTTGAAAATCTTCAACAGGCAAATAACTGGTCAGAGTCGACGAAGCGTTCAGTATTGCTAAATCCCATCTGAAGAAAGCAGCTATCAATTGGTTTATGACAGGGGTCGCTAGTATCGATAATTTCATGAGTTTCAAACGTGCTTTTAAATCTACGTTCACAATACTGAGTAGTACTATTGACAAATTGTAATGTATGTCTGCGAGAATTCAAAAACAAAACAAAAGTGTGCAAGAATACTTTTAAGATAAAGTATGGTTATGTTAAGATTTAGAATTCATTGTTAACGATATATCAAACAAAATGGCAATGGGATTATGGTCAAGAAGCCTCTCAGATCACATCTTGATTCGAGATTATACAACAGCGGACGAAATTTTTCAAGATATTTTAAGGAAAGAAACCATCGAATCACAAAGAATGCAGAGAATCAGTGGAAGAAGAAGTGCAGCTATATTTTTAACAGGGACTTTATCGAAAGGAAAATCGATCAAGAAGGAAGATGATACCGAATTAGCTGAGGAGAAAAGTAAGATGTATGTATCACCAAGTAAAAATTTTAATGTAATAAAATGTTATAATTGTAATGAGTTAGGACATTTGTCGCGAAACTGTACGAGTGAGAAAAAGAAATTAACCTGTTTCGTTCGTAAAAATCCGATTTGTACAGGACAATCGACAAAGCTTCAGAAAATCTACGGAGGGTCAATGGTTATTGTAGAAGTTTTACCAAAAGATTTACTTATAGAATTAAAAAATTAAACAAATCAAATGACAGAAATTTTGAAAATACTGCCCATGAAGATCAGCTAAAAATTTGGACCGGTTGGAATAATGCAGATAGTAAAAAGAGTGAAGAAGAGTCTAATTCGATGACGAATGAATTGAGTGATTTAGATAATAAGAAAAATGTTATGCCGATAGGATCCTACCGATGTTAACGGTAGGATTTAAAAAAAAAATTTTTTTTAAAAATCTTTTATTATTAAAGGTTTGAGAGACCAAACCTTTAGCAGGATGACCGAGTATTACAATTTTTTAAATATTAATAATGACACGCGCCAAAAATTTAGATGTCGCGATGTATGAGAAATAGGAAGAGTAGAGAGATGCGTGGCTGGTATGAGAGTGGTTCGTGTGTGGGAATCGAAAGCTTGATTACTTAAAGGCAATTTATGATAACTACATTTAAAGTAATGATTATAAAATTATCAAAATAAAAAAAACCTTAGTATTCATTTACGAGGGCTTTCTATAGGTAATATTATTAATACTGTACCCATTGGAAATAAATGAACTATATTGGATAAATCGTCTGTAAGTCCTTCATCTAATAATTCTGAAATTTAATATTTTGTATAAATATGGTTTCTTTGAAGAATTTTGTTGCCTATGATAATTATACTCAAGTGTCTAATATTCAACAAAATAATTACTTATTGTGAATAATATAACTATAATGTTTTTTTAAAAATCACAATTAAAGGAATATTTAATATTTTTAGATAGAAAATGTATTGTGCCTGTATAAGTATTTATAGTAAATTGTTACTTACCGATAAATCCATCACTCTGGTCCTGCAGGAGATTGTTCATATTTTCTAAATTAAAGATGATAAAAAATCTTAATACAATTATTTATATTTGTTAGTAAAAATATTATACACGGAAAAAATAAGTTTAGCAGATTTTACGAAACTAATTTCGCACTAGCGGATATTTAAGATTCCTTGACGAAGTTTTTTCACAATCTCAGAAACTTTCACTACTTGAAGCAGAAAAATTTTCGAGAAACTGCAACCAGTTTTGTAATTTCTAAAACAAGCTTGAATGTAGAAATGTTTCGTATTTTCTGATGAACATTTTATAAGAAAATTGTAAAAATGTTTCGTGCAATCTAAAAACGTGTGGTTTGAGTTTTCACTTCGCTGTCTATCGTGAATTCTCGAACAGAGTTTCGTAAAATTCTATATGGGGTGTACCAAAAGTCGCGTTATAAATAGATATGTTGAAGCTTATCTCGTCGCGTCGGTATTAACTTGTCTGCTGTATAGAGATCAATATGTGGAAGGAAAAAGAGAACTGCTTTACCTGTCGGTAACATTTGGATAATGGTTTTCTTTTACGTATTTTACATTTCATTGTTCCAAATTCGTAACATTTTCTATGTGATTTTGTAATCAAAACTTTTAATTATTATTAATTTCTTTTAATTTACATTCCAATAAACTTTATAGTTTATTATAATATTTACCGATGACAATATAGTATATATATATATTATTTTCCCGAAATTTTAATTAATTCTAATTTTTATTAGTTTTGACTGTTATTACTTCAAATTTTAGACAATTTAATATTTAAATTTTTTTAGTTTGAATTTAATTTTGAAAATTTTTTGGCAATTTATTTATGATTTAAAATTAAAAATAAAATTATTTTTTAAAAATTGAAAAATTTTATAGAGATTTTATAACTAATTATAATTAAAAAATGTTATTTTAAAAACTATAAAATATTTTCTATAACTTTTCAAACAATGATTTTTTAAAAAATTAATATTCAGTATATTGACATTTCTCACAAGTGCAGTTTTAATTTGCTCAGTTAGTATATAAAGAAACTCAATTACTTCATCTATAAGTGCGAGTTATATTGTTTATGCGTTGCGTCAGAATTCGTTTATATGTATGCGTATTTCCGTTAAGTTAGTGTTAGAATAAAATAAGTTAATCAAAGCGAACCATTGCGTTGTAGAGTGCAGTCACATGTGTCGAACCAAACATTTTACAAAACTCTTGAATTAGAACGTCCAATCGATCATTTGTGAATTCCACAGAAGTTTTTTTGATTTTTCAAGAAACGCAGTCATCATACATTACTATTGATTCTGTTTTAACTTATACTAAACTCTTCTCCGTATCAGCTATTCCAAAATTAGTTTCGTAAAATGTACTAAATTAATTTTTTCCGTGTAGATATTTTGTTGTTTAAAAGTCTTAGAATATAGGGATCATCTTCATATTATGTCTAATTATTTTAAAATATTTTTGCCCACTCTTTTCTATGTTTAATTCCAAAGTGAGATTTAACAGATGCTATCTTTAACAGTTTGATAAAAAACAAAACAAAATACATAACATCAAAATGTTAAATTTTGTTACATGTAATAATAAATATTTAGATATCTTCATGAATAATATGTTTAATGCAAAAGAGTGTAAATAAGTTTTGGAAAAAAGTTACAATATATACGTAATAGAATTTTTAAAATTTAGATGTAAAAAGTGTGCATCAGCTGACATTTTAATATGACTGCTTTAAATTCAGCACATTCAGTGCTGAAAATCAGTTTGTTTAGGTCTTTAAATTCAGCAAAAAAAATATGATTTGAAATTAAGCGAAGGCTGTCTTAAAAATGTTGCATCTCAATTTAAGGTACCTTTCGTGCCTCAAAATAAGACTTTCTTTTTATACTGTGTATCTTTCTAATAAAAGTGTAACAAGTGAGAGATAAATATAGGAAAGAGTGGGAAGAGAGGTTGTTTTTAAATATCTGGGTAGCGGTTATTATTAAGTTAAGGGCAAAAGGGAAGTTTTAAATGGATATCGATAAACCGAAACTGTGTTAAAATGTAGTGTTATTTCGTTACAGAAATTGGGTAATGATAAGAAAAAGTGGAAATTTTTAAGAGTAAACAATATGTTATATGATAGAAGTAGATAAAAGCGTAGGAAAGAAGGAAAAGAGAGAAAAAGTTTTGTGTGATTAAGGGGACCGTACACCACTTTTGCGTGTTTATTTTAACATTTATTTTTTCATAGTAAAATGTATCGAAACAATGGGCTCTTTTCACACATATTAACACACACATTGAGGATTAAGAAGTAGTATATTTCGTAACGAGTGCGAGCAGTTGTCAATTTTTGAATGAGCACTAGTTACGAACGATATTTTTCATAAGAAGGTGCAAAAAAGTTCCCTTTTTTCACCGCGTTATAAAAAAAATATTTTTTTATTTATTCTGTCCTTCATGGCGACAAAATGGTGGCTGAAGTGAAGTAATTGTCCGATATAAAAATTGTTTGACACGATGTCTCTGATGCTTTAAAATGTCGAAATAAAAAAATTCAAAGAATTTCTTTAAATATATGTCAGTGGCTATGGCATGAACCACAACCAACATTCTACATCCATTTTTAACCCCATTTTTTTACCTTTTTAGGGGTGTACGGTCCCCTTAAATGCATATTATGTATGTTAAAAAATGTGTACAAAATTATTTTTTTGTTAATATGTGGTACTTTACCTGCTCCATTTTCAGCTAGATCATGAGGATCTTGATAAAGAATTGAGGAAAGAATCATTGAAACGTTAGGATCAGGAACGATCGGGATTTCTAAAATTAAAAAAAAAATTAGGTACATTGAACTAGATGTGAAAAATTAGTTTTTAGGGTTCCATACATCACAGGTGTACTGACGAAACCTTTGTGAAATCACTCGGTTGTCCGTCTCAGGTACCCGCAGAATAAGCTGTCCCCCCCTTAACTTCTACATATTTTAACCTGATGAGCTGAAATTCAGTACAGATACGTATTTTCATGTCTAGATTGCAGGAAAAATATAGCGAACCCAATTGAAAGTCATGGACGAACTAGCACTGAATGAAATCAATTTTTTCAGAAAAAATTACGACAAATGACCCTGTCCCCCCGCCTTAACTTCTATATATCATGACCTACTAAGCTAAAATTCGGTTCACATTTACATTTTCAATTGTAGATTTGGGGAAAAATTTAAGAAAACCTGATTTTTGGTCATATTTACGAACTAGAAAAGAATTTAATTTAATTTTTTCGAAAAAATGTCAAAAATTGATTTTGTGCCCATACTGAACTTTTACATATCGTCACCTATTGGGCTAAAATTTGGTACACATTTTCATTTTGAATTGTAGATTTGGGAAAAATTTAGGCAAATCTGATTGGGTGTCATATTTACTAACTTTATTAATTTGTTTTAGAAGCAAAAAATTGTAGGTTATGTTTGCAATTTTTAAAATGAAAATACAAAAAAAAGATTAACTGTCAATATAAATTATTGATATTTAAGTTTTCATTACAACTAAAGTTTATATTAAACACTGATTTTAATTTGCAACAAGTAAAAAGAAACTTTCAATCAATAAAAAGTAAAACTAACATAACCTTAAACTGATTTACTTCTAAGGTCCCTTTCTTCAGATCGCGTCACATTTGCATATATTACTTTCAATCAATCATATTTGTTCCCCATATATATTTGTATAAAAAACGAGTTTAATTTCGATGTACGGAACCCTCGATTTTAGTGCGAGTGCAACTCGCACTTGTCCAATTTTTTATTGTTAGAATCGACACTTGGCATAGGTACTGGTGAATTTTAACGTAAACATTACAGGAAATATATAGAGAACTTGCTACGTGATAATGGCCGTACACAAATATTAAAACAATACTTGTAACATTTATCGATAATTGGTAGAATTAAAAAAAACAATTAAAAAATGTATTAAAATCATTTGATGAAAAAATAATTAAAAAAATTAAAGTATTATATATCAACTATTATAAACAATAATAACTAGAGGAACTAATTTTGAAAATTTTGTTCATCTTTTGTTAATATGTGGTACTTTACCTTCTCCTTTTTTAGCTTGATCACGAGGATCTTGAGGAGGAGTTGAGGAAATAAAAATTGAAACGTTAGGATCAGTAACGTTAGGATCAGTAACGTTAGGATTAGTAACGTTAGGATTAGTAACGTTAGGATCAGTACCGATAGGATCAGTAACGTCAGGATCAGTAACGTTAGGATCAGTACCGATAGGATCAGTAACGTCAGGATCAGTAACGTTAGGATCAGTAACGTCAGGATCAGTAACGACAGGATCAGGAACGATCGGGATTTCTAAAATTTAAAAGAAAAGTATTAGGTGCATTGTGCAAGATATGAAAAATTAGCTTTTTATTGTTAGAATCGATACTTAACCCTCTTCATTTCCTATTAGTCGATTATTTTCATTGGCATTCTGCGTGTTCTCATTTTCCGAAATATCTAAATCTAGAAAATTACATTTTATAATAATTATAATATTATATCCCTCTAAGTTTAACTTTAATTGTACGATTTCTCTTAACCTTCCGTCACACACCTTAGAAATAAACACTATTATAGATACGTTTAGAGGAAATCCCTTATCACATTGTAATATAAGCGGCATTACAATATAAACGGAGGTATCAACAAAAAATTAGTTTTAACTCAAACTTACAAATATGTAGTAAATTAAAATTGTTTTTAGGTCTCAAAAATAAAGATTAGTTATAAGAAAGCACATCTTTAAAGGAATTTCAATTTACATGTAAAATAATGTAACATTAACAAATAAGTAAAACAATTATTAAATACTTATATTTATAGGGGAGAGTGAGGCAAAATGGGGTACCTTTTTGAAATTGGCTGTTTACAGAGAACCAAACGAATAAATCGCTTCAGCTAAACTTCAGAATTCTTCTTAGTACACTTAGCTTTAAGGAAATTATGATAATAGCGGAGAAAAAAATTTTTGAAAGAACTTATATCGTATTTTCTGAGAAAGTGCTAAAATCCCATTTTGCTCCACCCGTGGGGCAAAATGGGGTGGCATCAAACAACTATACAAAACATTGAATATTTTTTCAAAATTCATTAAATTCTTGTTGTATGAGATTGTAAATACAAACAAAAAGTAGGATTCTTTATTACTATGAAAAAACAAGTAATATTTATTAGAATTTAACAAAAAAACATGGATATTGCAAAATATCGATATATCCAAAATGTAACATGGATAGTATAAATGCCTCGAAACAAAAATATCGATTCTTTTGCAGGAAATCTTTAAATATGCATAATATGTTTTCAAATATATAGTTTTAATGAAACGGCGTAGCTTCCGGCATACCCCACACTGTATATTAAAACAGAATGCAATATTTCCAAGTTATTGTAAACAATTAAACAATCTATTCTATTGGAAATTACTCTAGAATAAGTACTCTAGAATAAGTACTAAAAAAGATCCCACACTTGTTAAGTTAAATACATTATCCTAAAAAGTTTAGTAAGCACTTTAATTTTGAAAAAAAATTCATATTTTTTTTGCTTAAAATTTTTTGCTTCATAATTAATAACAGTTTCTTATCAACGTGAATGATATATGTCGAGGATAAAAAAATTAAAAGTATCTATCATGGAAAAACAGAGGTACCCCATTTGACCTGCCTACCCCATTTTGCCCCACTCTACCCTAATCTAATTTTGTCATTAACCAACAGTGGAACAAAAATTATTTTTTCTTCATACCTCGGTCGAAAGTACGTACTTCCCTCTGCGATTTCGCAGCAGAAAGTCAAACATTTGTGCTTTGGTTGATTTTCATACCCAACCTCTATTACAGCGGGAGTAAAAGAATTCTCTGTCAGTAAAAACACCACTGTCGGTAAATAAGAAAATTTCGAGTCAGTGACAATTTAACGAGTAATTGTTATCGCAATATAATAAATGAGATAATTATTTTCAAAACTTATTTTAATAAACATTAAAAACAAAAATAAAATAATTAAAAAATTTTTAATTTCTTTTTGAATACGTGCCAAAATGTTATAATAAAATTTTAATAATTTGAAGAAATAATGAAATTGTGTTCATTAGAACGTTTAGAATTTTAGAAGCATAAAATTAATTTTGTACCAACAGAAAAATTCTTTTAAAAATATAATATTAATTTATCTTTTACATTTTTTTTCGTGCCTGCCCCCGACCAGAAGCACTCGCTTCGCTCGTGCATCAAATGTCGGGGCAGGCGAATATTGTTTGCAAGAGAGAGACAGAGAAAAAACCAGAGCTTCACGAGTGTCCGCTAGAGGCGTTGAAGCGGGGCCGAAAGTAAATAAAGATGGCCGGCTGTCAAGTGAAACATAGTTGCAATTTTCTTAAAACATAAATTAACGAGCGTACTTTCGACCGGATATAAAGAAAAATAGTATACATTACACGGGCAGAAATTTCGAAGCCCTTCACTGTGCGATGATGCCCTCGGCTTCGCCTCGGGCATCATTTCGCGCAGTGCCGGAATTCGAACTTTCTGCCCTTATAATGTAATGTACTATGAATCCCTTTCTAGGTGTGTGACGGAGGGTTAATTGTCTTAAACTAAAATCAGTTTTTATTAAATATTTTTGGTACCTACATTACGTATTTTTTTTAGATTGTCTCTGAAATTTACGTGTTATCTAAATTTGCTATGAAAGTTATTTGTTTTTTGAATGGGACAAGCGATTTAGTATTATATTCTTCCCACATAACTAGTGAAGTCAATGAAAAAATTTCTTAACATTTGGAGAGAGAAAAAGATTAGAAGGCATGATAGAAGTGTACTTGGTAATTTTTTATTAAAAATGTAGGAGATAAATGAATGGATAAATAAAAGAAACAAAAATAAAAATGTTGGTATTAAATGCAATAAAATTATTAATTACATGCTTCGTTTGAAAATATTGTCATTTCATTAAAAATCTCTGTCGCATTTGAATGAACTAATTCGATATTTTTTGTAGCTGAAATAAAATTTTTATAATATAATATATAAATATTATATAATTTTAATAAGTTTAGTTTTACAGTTGACAATTGTGTGAAAATTCCGTTTATATCTACAACATGTTATTTTTTAAAATTCGTTGACTATATTTTTCAAACATTAGTAGCTTTTAAATATTGCAAAAGAAATAAAAACCAATTACAATGATTGCTTTAATTTTTAAATATAATGTAACGACTCTTATTTGCATTACAAAAGTGTACAAAAAAGGAATTAGAATAATTACTAAAGTTGCTTAAGGGCATGAAGGAAAATTAGGTAGGAATATCGTTCGAATTTCTCAGGATAATTAGAGAAAAGCTTGCTGATGAAGAATATTTTTAAAATTTGCAAGTAATTTTTAAAATAAGTTTTAAAAAACAAAGTTAAAAGTTTCATTTTTGGTATAAGTGACAGACAATATGGCGACGAGCACACAGACAATTGGATCTATATATCAGTGGTCAAGAATGTGGCGCCAATTCGAGCTAGTGACCGAAGCTAAACTAAAAAAATATCTCAACCTCAAATTACTCCAATTTCAATCTTTAATAAAATAATTTCTTCCTCTATCACCCTTTAAATATGAACCAGAAACAATTTATTTTATTAGGATTTGAAGAAAATTACATACCCCATTTTTCCGAATGTTTAAACAATTTTGTCATTAATTATTTATCAACATTTTGCAAAAATCCGAAAAGAGCGTATGTCCAAGCGAGTTCCTCTGCATGCTCCAAAAAATCGCGAGCTAAAATATATTTTCTTTTCAAATGAGAAGTCAATTACGAAACTATTTTCTTTTCCTCACGCCCTTAAGAAAATATTGAAATATTATACAATTACAAAAAAATTGTTTTCATATAAAAAATCTGAATATGTGTGCGAATCCAATCTCATTTCATTAGGATTTCGATGTAAGTATTAAAATATAAAAATCTCTATATTGATGTTATATGGATTTTGGAAAAATTTATTGACACTTTAAAAATTTCGTTATTCAGTTAATAAATCCAATTTATTTTTTGGTATTATTTTTTAAGTTTTGAAAATTCTTGAATTACTTTAGGTTTCAGATAATAATTTTAAATTAAAAGACTTTCGGAATATTTTACTTAAAAAATGAATACAATCTTTTTTTGAGCATTTTATTTTTCTAAATTTTGTATTTTTTTTAAATGTTGAACTAGAAAAATATTAAGTGGTTACATGAATTAAAATGACCAGAAAACGAATGTTTTTTTCATAATTTTTTTTGCATAAAAAAATAATTTTATTTACTTGAATACATTGGTATTTGAAAGTACTCTATTAAATTAGTAAGGATAAAAAAATTTTGATAAAAAATATTAAAAATCTGTCCCATCTGTCTTTTTCAAAAGTTACTGTTTATAGAACCATTAACACATGAAAAAACATTGGTTCTAATAAAAAAAGAACCCTTTTTTTCAATCACGAATTTTATTCACCCACTAATAGAAATTTTATTTAGATTATAGTTTAAGCAGTTTAAAGATATCTTGACCACCGCAAAAGCAATTCTTTTTGGAAAATGGCCCGTACAATTTTTTTTAGTAGATTGATTTTTAATATTTTTTATCAAACATTTTTTAACTTATTTATTTAATATTGTACTTTCAGATACCAAAGTTTACAAATAAAAAATTATTTATTGTATGAAAAAAATTATTTAAAAACATACGCTTTCTGACCATTTTCATCCACACGGAAAAAATAAGTTCAGCAGATTTTACGAAACTAATTTCGCACTAGCGGATATTTAAGATTCCTAGACGAAGTTTTTCAAAAACCCAGAAACTTTCACTACTTTAAGCAGAACAATTTTCGAGAAACTGCAACCAGTGTTGTAATTTATAAAACAAGCTTGAATGTAGAAATGTTTCGTATTTTCTGGTGAACATTTTATCAGAAAATGGTAAAAATGTTTCGTGCAATCTAAAAACGCGTGGTTTGAGTTTCCACTTCGCTGTCTATCGTGAATTCTCGAAACAAAGTTTCGTAAAATTCTATACGGGGTGTACCAAAAGTCGCGTTATAAATAGATATGTTGAAGCTTATCTCGTCGCGTCGGTATTAACTTGTCTGCTGTATATAGATATAATATGTGGAAGGAAAAAGAGAACTGCTTTACCTGCCGGTAACATTTGGATAATTGTTTTCTTTTACGTATTTCACATTTCATTGTTCCAAATTCGTAACATTTTTTATGTGCTTTTGTAATCCAAACTTTTAATTATTATTAATTTCTTTTAATTTACAGTCCAATAAATTTTATAGTTTATCATAATATTTACCGATGACAATATATATATTAATTTCTCAAGTTTTAACTGTTATTACTTCAAATTTTAGACAATTTAATATAAACATTTTTTGAGTTTGATTTTAATTTTGAAAATTTTTTGTCAATTTATTTATAATTTAAAATTAAGAATAAAATTATTTTCTAAAAATTGAAAAATTTTATAGAGATTTTATAACTAATTATAATCAAAAAATGTTATTTTAAAAACCATAAAATATTTTGTATAACTTTTAAAAAAATGATTTTTTTAAAAATTAATATTCAGTATATTGACATTTCTCACAAGCGCAGTTTTAATCTCCTCAGTTAGTATATAATGTAATGGGTTTTTCACAAGTAAACAAAATTTGTAAAATTTAGAAACAATTTATAATAACAACAATAACAAAATATTTATTAACTTTAATAATTAAACAAAACAAACAATAAACGAAATCGAAATTTTATTAAGAATAAAATCTAATAAAATTAGTTAATAACAACAACAAAAATTATTATTAAAATTTAGCCAAAGTCTTAATACCCAAAACAATTGGAAGGAAGGAGAGAGAGAGGAATACTTTATAAATTTCTCAACCCAAATAATTTGTTGAGCGCCAGTCCTTTCTAGGGACATTTTCTTATAAAAGAAAATTAGAGAATTAACAAAATCAAAATAGGGTGATTCCGAGGAAACAAGACCACCAGGTTAATTCCTCAACAATCGCCATTTTTAGTTATTAATAACATCAAGTACTTAGATTCTAGAGAAACTAGACCACCAGGTTAATTCTCCAGCAATCGTCACTTCACATAAACAAAATAAAAATTGACCAAATTCCAAAATCAAATACAAAATTGAATTTATAAATTTCCAAAACAAGAGAAAAAGGGGTATGAGTTGAGAAACGAATAAAATATAAAGAATTTCGCCGGTTAGCTAGGACCAAAAAGGTCAAAGGAAGCGTCGTGGTTCGAAGAAATTATACTCATCAATTTAAAATAAAATTATAAAATATATTTTAAATAAAACATTAAAATTTATACAAACGAGGGTAACAAATTGTATTACTAAGATATATCACAAATCACGATTTCATACAAAATTTCAATTTATACAATCATAAAATATAACAAATAAATACACAAAATATACATAAATATTCACACAAAATTCACAAATTTAACAAATTGTTCAGCCAAATTACAATAAAAGGGGCACCTAAAAAGGGTAACGAGTAGGGTAACTGGGGTGAGCTAAAAGGGTCATTTTCAATAATTTGACAAAATAAATTATTGTTGGGTTGGTAACTATGGTAACGGGGAAGAATTTAGTAATAATTAAGAAATAAAAGGGGAATAAGGGTAACAAAAGGCAACACATGGTCGAACAAGAGACTTTGAAATAATCATTATTTAATAAAATTTAAATATAATAATTTACTAATTAACCAATAATTATTTAAATTTTCAATAAAATTACTTTTAACCAAAATAATTAACAAATTTTAAATTCCAAAAAAAAAGAAAAGGTCTCTTGTTCGGCCATGAGGCCGGCTGAATCAAATTTACAATTTTAAGAACATAATTTTATAAACTTACGTTACTCACAAAATTTTGGCGGCAACAAAAGAAAACGGCAAGAATTCCGGGCACACACACCAAGAAAAACTATTCAAATTAAATTATCAGTAAATTGTAATAAAAGAGAAGAAATTTTAAAACTGCGTCCTAATACGATGAAGGCAGAATCAAAAGAGAGCGATGATAACGATGAGTGCCGGCTCGTACCCTGCTGGTCCTTCTCTGCTTTTCCCCACTAATAGCCCTTACGAATCTTGTATTGTTACGCCGGAAAAAGGAGCGTAACCACTGGAAAAGCTATAGGCCAATTTCAGCTTTAAGAACAGCTGTCGGCATCCTAATTTCGGTATCTTGACCCGTGTCTTTCTCGCCATCAACTGTTTCAGGGAATTAGTTCCTAATTTGTGGTCTCACTCTGATCCAAAACCAAATAAAACAACCAAATAATCCAAATAACCAAAATACAAAAATACGAAATTCAGAGTGGGCCTTTAGCAACGATTAATTCGGGCCTGATTGACAAGAGGTTTTCACTACGAGAAAATTTGACGAGAAAATTCTCCCTTATTTGTTTTACAAATAATACTCCTGAATAATAATAAAAATTCCGGAATAATATTAAAGTTAATAAATTTCAGGGTATTATTATTATTTATAACAATTCTCGGGTTAGGTACAAGAAAAAGGTAACAATTTCAAAATTATTCAAAGCTAGGTTGAGTGACTTAGTAGTTTCCGGTAGGTAGGGGAAAGCGAAAACGGGGAAACATAGAGAGAGCGGCAAGTCTCGAAAAGTCATTTCTTAGGAGAAATGGGGAATTTCTCCTTGATTCGTACGATGAAAGGGGGAAATTGTCAACGACGAGAGGGGTACTCTGCTTGCAGGTTGACCGACGAACGCCTTTTTCAATGATTTCATACGAAACTTGAAATATTCCGAGAGTATGAGAAACAAAAATTTGCAAAAGAAAAAATGATAATTAATATTTATAAAATTAAGTTAATATTTATATAACAATTTGGTCTTAATTTTAAGCTTTGTTTTAGTTATTATTATTGTTTATAAAATATGATTGTTTACAATTAAACTTTATGCAAACTTATTATGAAATGTTGTTAATATTTTTATGTAAAATTTGCAACGTCACAACACCCCCATCCTTAGATGAAGCCAAGAGGGCGCTGAAAAGTTAGATGGTAACAAGAAAAAAATTTTGGTTAAAAAAAATTAGGGTAACAAGTAAGACTACAAGGTTTTGCAAAAAGAAAATATATATTTTATAGTAGCATCCTAGTTAGAAGGCAGTTGTTACATGAATCGGTGGTTTCATACAATTCTCCACATTTTCTACAGAAATTCGTTAATAGGGGTTCCGGGCATTCCTTATATCGATGATCTGGTGCACCGCAGTTCCAACATCCTTTTCACTTCTGCTATAATAGCTTCCATGACTTTAGGTGACACCATGTAACAACGTTGTTTGATTGGGGTATTATTTTCGGTATTAATGGAATGTACCGTAAGGGTTGTTAGACCAGGTTCGTCAGGAATATCGGGTAAGTGTAACTTTAGAAATGTTTCTAGCCTTTTCATTTGCGGGGAAGTCAATTCAATTAAACCAAAACAATCTTCAGTGGAATCGTTCAATTTTGTTTCGAACTTATAAATTTTTCTGGGTTTGTTTTTGTAGAACCAGGAGCGTTTCACAAAATCTATTTGGATTCGGAATTGTTTGAGAAAGTCTAATCCAAGAACTAGAGGTTCCGTTAGGGAATCCAGGATTCGTACTCGTAAGGGTTTTTCTTGTCCATACAATTCCAAGGGCATGGTTATTTCGTTAGAGACAGTTAACAGCTGACCGTTAGCTACTTGAACTGTTCCACTCTTTTCACTCACAGGGAGTTTAAGATTCTCGATGATTTGCATCCCAGTAGGACCAATGAAACTTCGTGATGCCCCACAATCTACCAGGGCTTTCATTCTATGACTGTTAATAGAAACCGTGACATAGAGTAGTGGTTCAGGGTTAGAGGGCACTACTGAAGGGTATTTCAAACTCGAGATTTTATAACAAGTGTTGGGATTAGCTCTAACTGGATTAGCTTCCTTCGTTTCCAATTTGGGAGTAACTTGAGAGTTAACAAAATTTTCAACTGATTTGTTTTTCAATACATAATCTTGACTACCTTCAATCTTTTCTACTTCATTTTCATTGATAAAGAATTTACCAGATTCGCAAAAGATGATTACATCACTATCCTTGGGGCTATAGGCTCCGTTTATTTCAGAAATATCAGTCTCTGGATTTGTAAGTTCTATCTCAACCAACTTAGGAAGTGGTTTCTTTTTATTGGAAACTGAAGGTAACGGGGAACAAGAAGTAGAATCTAGAGGTAACGATAAACAAAGGGTAGAATCTGGAGGCCTTGAAGGTGAATCCAGGATTGTCTGGGCCTCGTTTAGCAATCCTGTGCATCTTTTCCCGAACATTTAGGGCATTTGGGTTTGATAACGTCTTCCTTACCACAGCCATAACAGTGAATTCGTTTAGGTCCCTTGCACTCATTGGTAAAGTGACCTTCTTTATTGCTATTCCAACAAGTGGGTTTAGTGGACTTGTAGGTAGGTTTAGTAGCAGGTTCTGTTGAGTTGGGCGATTTGGGTTTTGATGGTTCACGGGTTCTAGCAGGTTGAGAGGAATCTTGTTTTCGCGAATTATTTATTGGAGAATTCGAAGAAGATTTTGTGTTTTTATCAAGGTTTTGATTTAACATTAGTAAATCTTCAATTTCAAATTCGTCGCGTTCTCCTTCAGAAACAGAATCTTCTTCAAGTAGGTGAAGTTGTTCTCTCTTTCTGGGTGACGGTCTTGTTGAACCTCTGTAGGCCAAATCGGGAAGTAAGGAACTTTCGGGTCTGGGTGGGGGTTGATATGATCTGGCAACCCTAAATGATTTTTCGGCGGAAACAGCCAACTGTTCGAAGTGGGCAAAATTTCTTATTATTGTTCTAGGAAGCGTTAGGTGTAAACGGGGTAACAAGTTTCGATGAGCGAAATTTATCTCTTCGTATTCAGGGAGTCGAGGGACCAATCTGTCAAACATTGAGAGCATACAGGTCAGATAATCAGCTACTGACTCTTGCTCTCCTTGTGTTCTACGATGTATATCTTGCATTAACTCAAATTGAAAATCGGGATCACTGAAGCGATTTCTAAAATCTCTAGCAAATTCGTCGAAACTGAACCAACGGTAACGATTCACTTCGTACCATCTAGCAGATATGCCGGACAAGAAGAAGGGTAGAAGATTCAAAAGATCTTCATCTCTTACGTAAATCATGGATCTGCCAGATGATATTCTGCGCAGGAATACGTCTGGGTCATCTTGGCGTTGACCTGAAAACTTTAGGTCCCATTTTCGCATAATATGATATGCTTGAGCTGCTCCATTTGAATTGTTTCTACGATTATTGGGGTCATGAATTGTTGGTAACTGGGAATACGGTTCGTAATTTCTATTCAAGGGTCTTCCTTGATTAGATGAGCTATTTGGATAAACTCGTGGACGATCTTGATCCAAGGGCATGTTTGGATCTCTATTTTCAATATCATCCCGTAATGGCGGTCTATCTACGAAATGATCATGGTCTTGAGGGCGAACTGGATTTTGATTAGCATGGGGAGGTGCTGGTCTACGAGATCTATTATCTCTAGGTGGTAAATCGTATCCCTGGTTTAAATCTCGAACGTCTTCATAATATGAAGCAGGTGTTTGATTCTGATTATTTCGAATTGACATTCGACTAAAATCTCTTTCAAAATCATCAGTAAATCGGTTTGCTCTATTCAAATTAGGATCATAAGTGTGATCGTAGTAGTCAGGAGCCGAGGGACGATAATAAGGGTCACGATAATGTGGGTCACGATATTGGGGATCGCCATATTGGGGATCACGATATTGAGGATCACGATTTTGAGGATCACGATATTGGGGATCACGATATTGAGGATCACGATATTGAGGATCGCGATATTGAGGATCGCCATATTGAGGATCGCGATATTGAGGGTTAGAGGCTTGGTGACCTCTATTCTGCTGAGGTTGTAAGAACTCGTGAGCGCTGCTGGGGGTAATTTGGTAACGGTGTCTTGGTTCTGGGGCACGTTGAGACGAACTAAGAGTATCATATTGCGGTGGAGGTAACTCCCATTCATCTTGATACGAACGGTTTGTATTTTGGGTTGTTGTTTCCGCGCGAACTCTTGTAGCATTGTTAGTGGTGGCTCGTGTCCCTTGTTGGGTGCTATGGACCACATTATTTTGGGACACTCGAGATACCGTTCCGGTGTTTGAGGCTCGTGTAACATCGTTAGCATGGTTGATGTTTGCTATGGAGGTTAGGGGTTCAGTGGTAACCACGGCGGTTGCACCATCTGCTTGGTGGTTACGAGGATGAGGGTTTTCTTGAGTCGGAGGACTAAAGGCTGACACTGTGGATGCACTAGTGTTTGGGTCGTGTGACATGTTCAAATTAGTCACTGTACTAATTTCGTTAGGTCCTAAGGGGTTTTGAGGTAACTGGGTAACTTCAGTAGGAGGTGTTCCGGTGTTTTCTTCCAGATGGCGGTTCGTTCGTTCGAAATGACGGAGACGTCTACGCCTTTCGTCGACCGTTCCTTGGACTGGCAAACCTCTATTTGCTAATTCGATTTCTAAATCTCGCGGATTCAAATTGTCTATCCAAGATCTCTCGTTACGCGACATATCGTCTGATATTTCTAAAAAAAATAAAAAAAAATCATAAAGAGAGGGGTTAAACTGATGTGGAACCTATATTAAAAGAAAATGATATACAGAAAGGTCAATGAAATTTTAATGGGGTAACAGGGTAACTTGTTACTTGGGGTAAATGATTTCCAAGTCAATTTATCCATCAAACACCGTCTGAGAAGTTGGCAGATTGCTGTATTAAAGTTAACTGAGTAAAATAGGGGTAACTATGTACCAATCGATTCGACTTATTGCACGTAATTTATAAAAAGGTAACTGGGTGAGTGAGGGGTAACAGGGTGACATGGTTATATTACTCGATTTCACCCTAAAGGTTCCTGGCAAACGAGCATTGGCTGCAGGATTTGATATCTTATTTTAATACCGAAGGGTAACAAAAGGGTTAGGGGCTATAGTTATAGTTGCCTGTGAAGAAAGGGAAGTCACCAAAAAAAATTAAATAAAAAAATTAAAAAAAAATTTGAAATGGGTATTTTAGGATTACTAATATCCTTTTGGGTCGTGATGTTTAGAAACCCAATGTATTATAATAAAAAAAATACACTATGAAGACAGTTGTTGGTTAAAACCTGTTAAGGGAGAGGAGCACCACAAAAAAATTTGTAGAGGGGGTATTAAGTAACAATCACTTTTTAAGGTCTTGAAATGTTGCGATCCAAAATTTTACCGTTAAAAAAAAATTATAATAACAAATAATCGACAATAAATAATTATTAATTATGAGAAATTACTGGGGTGAGAAGATAATCTTTTTAAATATTATTAAATTTCAGTAAAAAAAAAAATGAGGGTAACGAGGTAACGGGGTGTCGACCTAATACCGAATCTCTACTCATAATTTTCTTTATGGATTTTCCAGGAAATCGTTCCCTTGGTGGTAACAAAAAAAAATTATTTAATTTAAACCTGAAAGGTGGCTGGGTGATTACATGAGTAATGAGTCATGTGGAATGGTAACTGGTTAACCCGGTACAAAATAAAATATTTTTCAATTGCGGGATACCTGAAAATAACTGGGTAAAAAAAAAATATATATGGGGTGAGGTAACAAGGTAGTGTCATTCTGACACCATGAGGGAAGGTCTATTTGTAAAATAACATTAACAGCAGGTATCGATGAATTGTTTATAACTACCGATTCACACACAAAAAAAAATTATATATTATTCATAAGAAGACACAATCATATTATACAAGGATATATTGTAAATTTATTCGCAGAAGTTGTAAATTATCTTGGGTAGGGTAACACAAAAAAAATGGGTTTACTCTAGTTGCCATTGTTGATTCAACAGCTGTACGGGGACAGGTCTATAAAAAAATTGATTTAAAATTAAAGTAAAATTTTAATTTCATATTAGTAAAAAAAATAAAATAAATAAAAGTAGTAAGGGAATACAAAAGGCACAAAAAAAATATCCTTTTAAAATCTTGAAATGTTATGACCCAAAAAAAATTAATTTATTTTCAGTACAATAAAAAAAAAATTCAAAATAAAGTACAATATTATTTAACAAAAAAAAAAAATTTTTAATAAATTCTGCTTCATTCTTCTCCAACCTCATTAGGTAGGTGGGTAACAGGGGTGATACATGGACATCGTCCATATGTTATTTCACTGCGACCTTCAATATACCAAAAAAAAATTTAAAAAAATAAAAGCGTAAAATGATTAATTAGTTACGATAATTCAATATAAAAAAAAATATCATAAACCAATTTTGCACAGATAAAGAAAATTAAAACATTATTACAAAATTTATTATTACGCAAAAAAAAGTGTACAAAAAAAATTTTATTTCCAAAAAAAAAAATAATTGTTAACAAAGTAAAAAAAAATTTTGAAATTGTTAACAAATACCTTTAGACAAAAGAATCAGTTTCCAAACAACAATTTAATTCTCAAAAAAAAATTATTTTTAAACAAAAAAAATTTTAATCTTTATAAAACAATTCTCCACGAAAATCAATTTTACATAATCAATAAACTCGATTTTAACAAGTACTAATTTTCAACCAAAAGAAATTTTTAGTTTTCATAAAAGAATTAAATTCCAATAAAATAAATTTTAACAAAAATTATTAATTTTCAAAAAAGAATGTTTTCAACAAAAAAAAATTTTTCTACTAGGAAATAAAACCTTCAAAATTACTAATCTTTAAACGACAAAAACAAATTTAAGTTTTTAAAAAAAAAATCTTATTTCACTAAGAAATAAAATTTTCTAAATTATTAATTTTTAAACAACAAAAAAAAAAAATTTAATTTTAAAAAAAAAATTATCTTGTAACAAAAAAAAATCAATTTAAAAAAATTAACTTTCAACAAAAAAAATTTTTAAACAAAAGTTTTTAAAATTTTAAAATTTTAATAATATAATTTTTATTAATTTATTTAAATCAAAATAAAATGTGAATTTTATTTTATTTTCATTCTTATATTTTTGGTAGCTTATAAGAACGAAGTTTTGAGGGACAGAGATAATTAAATATTTGGTGACTCATACTAGGTGACACAATAGGTAGTAAATATAAACATCAAATTTAATTAGCCAATTTTTCGATTTTATCGAAATTAGCCAATTAAAATATGCAATCAAATATTCAAAACAAAAATTTATATTTGATATTAACAAAAATCACAATGTATTGTTTAAAACAATATCAGTTATAATTACAAAAAAAAAATTTATTAATAATTACTCAAAAAATTTTATTTTAACAAAATAATTTTTAATTAAACAAAATTAGTTTCCTATAATTAATAAAAAAAATCGATTTTAACAAGCAATTAAATTTTTTCAATTAAACAAATTTTAAAAAAAATTTTAATTTTCAAAAAAAAAATTTAATTTTCAACAAAATAAATTTTTAACAAAAATTAACTTGCTAAAAAAAATATATATCGATAAAACTTACAATTAAGCAAATTCAAAAAAATATTTTAATTTAAAACAAAAAAAATTTCTTTCAATTTTTAACAAAATTAATTTTCAACAAGAAAAATTAATTTTCCTTAAATTAGTTTTCCCCAAAAAAAAAATTTTATTTTACGAGGAAATAAAATTTTCAAAAATATTAATTTTAAACTATCAAAAAAAATTTAATTTTTAATAAACAATTTCCCTTTACAAAAAAAATTAAAATTTTAATTTCCGGGGAATATCAATTTTCTTTCGTTCTAAACTTCATGGTAACTGTTAAGAACGAAATTTTGAGGGACTGGGATAATAGATATATAATGGGTGATTCATACAGGTGACAATGAACACAAAATATAAACACAAAATCTAATTAGTGATTTGTGACTTTTCGATATTATCGCAAACAACGAAATAAAATATACTATTAATCTGAAATAAAATTCAAATATTACACAGGCAAATAATATAATTATTTTACAATTTAATTTAATTAATCAACAAAAAAAAATTTTCATCGAGTATAATTTCTTGCTTTGGCTGCCCCACGTTGGGCGCCATAATTTGTAATGGGTTTTTCACAAGTAAACAAAATTTGTAAAATTTAGAAACAATTTATAATAACAACAATAACAAAATATTTATTAACTTTAATAATTAAACAAAACAAACAATAAACGAAATCGAAATTTTATTAAGAATAAAATCTAATAAAATTAGTTAATAACAACAACAAAAATTATTATTAAAATTTAGCCAAAGTCTTAATACCCAAAACAATTGGAAGGAAGGAGAGAGAGAGGAATACTTTATAAATTTCTCAACCCAAATAATTTGTTGAGCGCCAGTCCTTTCTAGGGACATTTTCTTATAAAAGAAAATTAGAGAATTAACAAAATCAAAATAGGGTGATTCCGAGGAAACAAGACCACCAGGTTAATTCCTCAGCAATCGCCATTTTTAGTTATTAATAACATCAAGTACTTAGATTCTAGAGAAACTAGACCACCAGGTTAATTCTCCAGCAATCGTCACTTCACATAAACAAAATAAAAATTGACCAAATTCCAAAATCAAATACAAAATTGAATTTATAAATTTCCAAAACAAGAGAAAAAGGGGTATGAGTTGAGAAACGAATAAAATATAAAGAATTTCGCCGGTTAGCTAGGACCAAAAAGGTCAAAGGAAGCGTCGTGGTTCGAAGAAATTATACTCATCAATTTAAAATAAAATTATAAAATATATTTTAAATAAAACATTAAAATTTATACAAACGAGGGTAACAAATTGTATTACTAAGATATATCACAAATCACGATTTCATACAAAATTTCAATTTATACAATCATAAAATATAACAAATAAATACACAAAATATACATAAATATTCACACAAAATTCACAAATTTAACAAATTGTTCAGCCAAATTACAATAAAAGGGGCACCTAAAAAGGGTAACGAGTAGGGTAACTGGGGTGAGCTAAAAGGGTCATTTTCAATAATTTGACAAAATAAATTATTGTTGGGTTGGTAACTATGGTAACGGGGAAGAATTTAGTAATAATTAAGAAATAAAAGGGGAATAAGGGTAACAAAAGGCAACACATGGTCGAACAAGAGACTTTGAAATAATCATTATTTAATAAAATTTAAATATAATAATTTACTAATTAACCAATAATTATTTAAATTTTCAATAAAATTACTTTTAACCAAAATAATTAACAAATTTCAAATTCCAAAAAAAAAGAAAAGGTCTCTTGTTCGGCCATGAGGCCGGCTGAATCAAATTTACAATTTTAAGAACATAATTTTATAAACTTACGTTACTCACAAAATTTTGGCGGCAACAAAAGAAAACGGCAAGAATTCCGGGCACACACACCAAGAAAAACTATTCAAATTAAATTATCAGTAAATTGTAATAAAAGAGAAGAAATTTTAAAACTGCGTCCTAATACGATGAAGGCAGAATCAAAAGAGAGCGATGATAACGATGAGTGCCGGCTCGTACCCTGCTGGTCCTTCTCTGCTTTTCCCCACTAATAGCCCTTACGAATCTTGTATTGTTACGCCGGAAAAAGGAGCGTAACCACTGGAAAAGCTATAGGCCAATTTCAGCTTTAAGAACAGCTGTCGGCATCCTAATTTCGGTATCTTGACCCGTGTCTTTCTCGCCATCAACTGTTTCAGGGAATTAGTTCCTAATTTGTGGTCTCACTCTGATCCAAAACCAAATAAAACAACCAAATAATCCAAATAACCAAAATACAAAAATACGAAATTCAGAGTGGGCCTTTAGCAACGATTAATTCGGGCCTGATTGACAAGAGGTTTTCACTACGAGAAAATTTGACGAGAAAATTCTCCCTTATTTGTTTTACAAATAATACTCCTGAATAATAATAAAAATTCCGGAATAATATTAAAGTTAATAAATTTCAGGGTATTATTATTATTTATAACAATTCTCGGGTTAGGTACAAGAAAAAGGTAACAAATTCAAAATTATTCAAAGCTAGGTTGGGTGACTTAGTAGTTTCCGGTAGGTAGGGGAAAGCGAAAACGGGGAAACATAGAGAGAGCGGCAAGTCTCGAAAAGTCATTTCTTAGGAGAAATGGGGAATTTCTCCTTGATTCGTACGATGAAAGGGGGAAATTGTCAACGACGAGAGGGGTACTCTGCTTGCAGGTTGACCGACGAACGCCTTTTTCAATGATTTCATACGAAACTTGAAATATTCCGAGAGTATGAGAAACAAAAATTTGCAAAAGAAAAAATGATAATTAATATTTATAAAATTAAGTTAATATTTATATAACAATTTGGTCTTAATTTTAAGCTTTGTTTTAGTTATTATTATTGTTTATAAAATATGATTGTTTACAATTAAACTTTATGCAAACTTATTATGAAATGTTGTTAATATTTTTATGTAAAATTTGCAACGTCACAATAAAGAAACTCGATTCTTTCATCTACAAGTGCGAGTTATATTGTATGTGCGTTGCGTCAGAATTCGTTTATATGTATGCGTATTTCCGTTAAGTTAGTGTCAGAATCAAGAAGACTAGAGACAGGAGGACTAACTGCAGTAGTGGGGGTAGGACAAATATAGGGGGATTATGAAGGCGTGGTTAGATTGCGCCAAGTATCGTGTTTTGATTCTGCACTTCCACTCACACACGCGTGTCACGTATTCAAATATATAATGTAAGAGTGTTGAGATGTGCAGAACCGAAAACAAGATATTTGGCGCAATCTAACTACGCCTTCAGAACCCCCCTAATACTGACTCACTGCTGTGAGTGAGAAAACAGCCGAGTTAGCCCTCCTGTCTTCTAGTCTTCTTGGTCAGAATAAAATAAGCCAATCCAAGCGAACCATTGCGTTGTAGAGTGCAGTCACATGTGTCGAACCAATCATCTATCTCCTATAGAAGACGAGAAAAAATGGTCTTGAGAGCTCATTGGTACATTAAGAAATTCTTTTTTCTGCTTTATTCGTTTTTTTCTCCGTGAATATTTTTTTCCGTGGCGCATGCGCTTCAGGCTAAACATTTTACAAAACTCTTGAATTAGAACGTCCAACCGATCATTTGTGAATTCCATAGAATTTTTTTTGAGTTTTCGAGAAACGCAGTCATCATATAATACTATTGATTCTGTTTTATCTTATACTAAACTCCTCTCCGTATCCGCTATTCCAAAATTAGTTTCGTAAAATGTACTAAATTAATTTTTTCCGTGCACGTAATTTTTTATGTCGTGTATGCTAAAAAATATGAGATAATTATTTACGGTAATAAGAAGGAATATCAAACAATTATGCTTACAAGTATACCTACTTAAGTATTATGCTTAGAAATACGAAAAAATAAAATTAACTTATCTTTTGTTATCAGCAAGGAAGACTATTTAAGGCTATTTCGAATTTAGTGAACTTAACTCGAATAACTACAAAGAGAAAAATTTATTTATAATGATTACAATAGTCTATATCACTGTTTGGATATGTGACCACTTTTTGTGATGATTAATATAGCTGAAGTAAGAAGTACAAACATGAAGGTATCCCTTACAACAGCTATAGTAATCGTTCCTACTCAATTCTTAACACATTACATAGTCTTCGTAATCATTCCAAAAAGTGGTCACATATCCAAACAGTGATATAGACTATTGTAATCATTATGAATAAATTTTTCTCTGTGTATTTTCAAGCGATTTAAATTAACTTTTAAAAAATACGATAGCCATATTGAGTTTGACATTCTTCATATATTTAAAATTCACTTTAAATCGCTTGCATCGTATTATTCGGAGATTTTTGAGGTCGCTGATTATGAATTTGAAGTCAAATTCATAAAATTCTAAATATTGGATCCAATACGGTGAACGAAAAATTTAAAAAAAATCATCAGATTCGTAATAAAAGGAGTAATTTCAATCCTTAAATCGTTTTCTTTACCATTAATAAAAAATATATTTCCTTTATTTTGCCGAGTTTTAAGCATGTTTCCTATTATAAAATTTTTTCAGTGTAATATACCTTTTACGGTAGAGCGTCATAAATAAATAAATATATGCAGAATCTTACGTCTGAGGGTATACGTAAATGTTTCCGTTAAGCGACATAATGAAACTAAGATTTCTTCTAATGTTTCTTTTTTAGTTACAATTTTGTGATAACAATTCTTCATTGCTCTCGTTAATTCATCTGTTTTTTTTACTTTTTGATCTTGACTTTTAATTTTGTCGAAACTTTCTGTAAAATATTCAATTTATTCTTATTATAGTAATAGTAAGTAGGATAGACGGTAAACAGCAGATTTTTTGCTTGTCGAATTACTGTTTAGCAAGACATTTTTTGTCTCTCTATGAAGTAAGAATTTTTTATTCACCGAATTATTGTTTAATAAGATAGTGATTGACAATTTAAACTAATATTCTAAGAGCAAAAAAATTCAAGCTTAATTGAGTGGAAATGATTGATATTTGAAACTAATATTCCAAGAGCAAAATAATCTAAACTTCACAGGGAAACAATGATACAAAAATTTTCTTTGCTTATAACTTTTTTTCAAAGTATAATAAGAACTTGAGCTTTTCAGTAGCTTCATATTTTATAAAAATCTGTTAGTTGACAATTTTTTCAAAAACAATTTTTTTTTAAATTCGTTAAATTTTGTATTGTAACATATGTAAAAATAAAAAAAATTGAATCAAAATAAAATAAAAATGACTTTTTTATGTTAAAAAGTAAAAAATATTTCTAATAGTTATCTTTAAAAAATTTTAAATTCTTAAAAAACTGTAAAAAAGGGAATGGCGGTCTGACAGACCGGGGCTAGCATTGAGTGTGATTTTTCAGCATGCAGTAGTTTAAAGGTTAAGAAAGCTTGACATTAGAGTCATTATTTTGACTTGCAGAAAATTAAAGTTGGAAAGGAAACTACTTTTAAGTCTATTTTTTGGCTGACGGCTATTTTTAAAACTACATAGCGACTGAAATTAAGTCTTAGTATCTATTTTTTTAAGACTCTTTTTTGAAACTAATTTAAAGTATAGAAAGACTTCTTTTTATTACCTTTTTAAAATTAACTCGTTTGTAGACTTTATTCAAGACTTTTTTCTTATGTAATATTCCACGAGCAAAAAATCAAAATTTCTAAGGGAGAAAATGACTGACTTTTTAAACTAATATTCAAGAAGTAAAAAAATTTGAACGTCACAGAGAGACATTGACTGACTTTTATAATAATATTCAAAGAGCAAAAAAATTCAAAGTACACGGAGAGACCCACATTCGTAAAAATTACTAAAAATGGTTCCAATGACCGGAAATAAGGGGACTTTTAGCATAATGTACTACAGGATTAGATAAATTTACAAAAGAAATAGATAAATTTGCTACATTGAAATAGCAAGTTTTAATATTTTGTGTAAGAGTTGTAAATGTAGCGAAAATTGATTATAGTTTTCTCTAATTTCATTACCCAAAATCTGACAAATGAAAACATTTTCCACTAAAATCTTCTATCCACTGTAGTAATTTTTGGTGAGCAAGTGTGGCTAGTGAGTGCAGTCATATGGCGCCTGCATTTCTATTGGTTGTTAACTTCGTCAATCTCCGTAAATGAGCCGATGCCATCCGATCATTGACAGTGACTATGTTTCGCGTATGTAAAATAAATTTGGATATTATCTACAATAATTAAATATAAAGTGAAACGTAGGTCGTTCGTTATCTCAGAAATTGACCATTATAAATTAATAAATTTTGCATTTATTCCTGTCCCAAGAACTATGTCTTATAATAAGTTGTTAAAAAGTAAACTGCTTTCTCGTAAGTGCTGCACATTTTCTTCATTCAATATATAAGGAAACAAAGATGTATACTTTCAGTGAAATTCGTCGTCGTGCGTGCAGTTGTGTATTAGTGTATTAATTAACCGCGTCTATACATATAAGTGAAATAAACATGTGTGTGTCTTTAAATATTTATCCAACAAATATATAAGTGTGTGTGTCTGTGTATGTAAAAATCCTTCCAGTTTACCTCCATTAGTCAAGAATTGACGGGAAACCGGCGACAAAAATCCGTATTTTTTCTTTCACTCTTTCTTTCTGCATTTACAAACGACTGTAGTAATTTTACGTACACAATACTTCTGAGTTTACTACAGTTGTTTGGAACTATTGGACGAAATAGTAAGAAACTTTGCTAATTTGGTGAACATTTGTCGGGATTAGTGACTTAGTGTAGAAAATAGTAAAAAATACAAAAAGTCCCCTTATTTCCGGTGGTTGCAATGTGAAAATAGTAAATTCTAGTGTGATTTTATACAAAAATTATTAATCTCGTTCTCTCCGTGTACATTTGTAATTTCTATTGTCGTGAGTCTCCCTTATCTGATATTTTTAATAAAAAATTTTTTTGTAATGGTGACAATTAAATTTTTACCAATAATATCTTTCGCAGTTGCGCATTTTTTTATGATGGTGGTATGGAAGTCTGTACATTTATTCACCGTGTTGCTTCTCCTTAAATCTGTGTCGATAATTGGTAAAGTCCTTTTAATTGGAACAAAAGTTTCCGTAATTTCATTCATGAAATCACGTTTTTTCGTCATTATCGCATTTTTTTTTATTATGTTGCAAGCTTCTTGAATTTCACTTTTTGGCAATAATGGTAATCCTAACACCATTGAAAGTACGTTGTCTTTGTCCATTTTATTTTGATGACGTACCCAGATTTCCATCACAGCCTATAAATATAGTTAAAAAATGTAGGTACTAGAAAAATTTTACCTTTTTATTGATGTAGTCTTTTGCAATTGTTAAAAATCAGTAAGAGGAAATAAATATAAAAATTTATTAGAAACTTTACAAATTAAAGTTCGGTCTTATTTTATGCATGAGAAAAAAACATGAAATAAAATGTGAGGCATGAGATATAAGAGAGAATGTTAGAATTAAAAAAATAAACTAAAACTTAAGGGAAGTTTCTCTTTTAGAATGGACAAAAAAAAATATTTTTGGACTTTTGTTGTGAAAAAAGTATTATAGTTATTTTCAAAATTCTTTTTGGACTTGTGATACATTACGCGTAAAGAATTTTAAAAACACTAACTCGGAGTTAATGTTGATTGGTTATCCAATAGAATGTTAATAATGATTGGACCTTCGTTAACTCAGAGTTAACCCTGGGTAAATGTCGAAAACAGCCAAGGTGAGTTTTCATGGCTCTAGGTATGAGATCGTCGACGAAAGGCGATATAGGGTAGCAAAATGCTAGAGGTAGTAGTGTTTGGAAGTTTGGCAGAAACAAATAAAGGAAAGAAAGAAGTCTTAGAAGAGTGCTGAAGAAAATGAAATGTTGAATGAGGATGAAGATGATTTTGGCGAATCTGGAAAATTAATTGCAAGTTTGGGGGAGTTGGTGAGAGCAATGATGAAGATGAGTGAGTGATGTCGCAAACAAAAGATTTTATAATCTAGGAAGGAGGTGCAAGAGAAGAGAGCACGAGAAAGGAACAGAGAAGGGATGAAACAATAGATGACATTATATGGAAAATGGGTATTATAAGGAAAATGTGAGAAAACTGAGAGGAGACATGGAGAAAGGACATACATGGAGTAATGGAAAGAGTAGAAAGTTTAGAAGCGTCGATAAAAGAGTGTGAGACAGAAAGAGTAACAGATCTAGAGGCACTGCAAAGTAGAGTGAGACAACTGGAGATTAAGGAAAGGGGAGTAGGGAATAATCAGGAAATGGAGGAAAATCATGCGGTGAAATAGAGAAAAAGATGGAACACCTATCGAGACTAGTGGAAAGGCTAGAAAAAAAGAGAAAATGAAGTGTGGGATTGTGATTAAAAACCTAAAGGCGGGCAAGGAAAAGGGGAAAAGGAATAATAATAAATAATATTTGACTCAATAATACTTGAGAGGAAAAAATCAAGAGAAGGTTTATGGATAAAGTAGAATAAGCGGTGAGGGAGGGAAGGGAATGGGACGTGATAAATAAGGAACGAAAAAGAGAGGGGAAGTGTGGAGAGAAGTATTAGGATGAAAGATTGGATAAAGCATTTTAAAAATCTTAATGGGGACCTGTCTAATTTCGTCACGCTTGAAATGTCAGATGATGATGTGTAAAAATAGAGAGGATCTAACTAGATTGCCCTGTCAATGACTGAGTAGAAAATCAGAATGCGGGAATTTAAATAGGGGCATTCTAGTCAAGGTCTGATTTAAATATTTAATAGGGGCATAAATACATCCAGTTAGATTTTTTCTATTTAGAGAAGAGGGCATTTTATTCACTGCCCGATTATCAGTTATTTAGAAATTAATAGTGTGGTTGGCCTCACTGATTTCTTATTAGCGCCCCTTTTTAAATAAGGCGAAGTCGGGAAATTTTCACACAGGTCCGCATAGAAAGAAACAAGGGGTATAAATGTGAAATTTTAAAAGTTTATTATCTTGCTTTTTAGATAAGAAATCGAATGGTCTTTGGTTTTTTGAAATCGGTTCAGTAGATTTCGAGAAAAACGAGTTTTAAGTTTTCATAATGTACTGCAGTGACTTATTAAGAAATTGTAATAAAAATTGATGTAACTTTATTTCTTTAGCATATTTTTTCAAAATTGTTTTGGATAGTAATTTTATGGTATTAAAGAACAATTTAAAGCGAAAAAAGAAAAATTTATTTTATTGAAATCCTGACTAGAAAGTCCCCTTAAGAACTAAGATGGACCGCAAGATTTTCAAATAAGGCTATGGCCCTTAGTTACAATACCCTTAAATTGAAAAACAGAAATCCATCTTGTTTTTTAAATAGTTTAATTTGCATGAAAATGTTTCTCCTTGAGTTTCGTATAATTTTAATTAAACGTGTAATTATGTTTCATTAAGGAAGGAGTCACGCTTTTTTGAGTAACAAGAAAAGTACTTCTTTCATAGTAGGCGTGGAGAAAAAATTTTTTTCTATCTGCTATCTCAAACCTCTACTTTTTGCGAATCAAAAACATTGTAATAAACATATGGTCAATGGAGCCAATCTACTTACTGATAATCAAATTTTTCACAATTGTAGAACAACGCAGCAAAAAATTTGCAGTCTTTTAAGCCTTATTAGTAAAATCAGACTTTTGTCGGTACATTGCTTTAAACATCAAAATTTTAGCCTGAATAATTCTTATATACATAAAAGATTCTAGAAATATTTGTAAAAAATTTAATGTATGTGAGTACGTACGTCACAGAAGCTTTGTACCTACTATCTTAATTTCAATTAGTTGAATCTGACAAGGATTTACTTACAAGGAATTCTTTTACTCCCGCTGTAATAGAGGTCGTGTGTGTATATCAACCAAAGCGTAAATATTTGACTTTCTGCTGCGAAATCGAAGAGGGAAGTACGTACTTTCGACCGAGGTATGAAGAAAAAATTGTTTTCAAATTTTACGTTTTTTATGGATTGCTTTTAAACTTTATATAATCAAACCACTCAATTCTATAGCTCAATCTGTTATAGTACGCAAGTCCCTTGCAAAAAATACTATCCTCTAACTCACGGTGATGAGGAAAAAAGTTGAGGCTCCTCTTTCATTTTTAATGAGAATTTAATTATTTAAAAAAAGTTCCAGAATAAATGATTATTTGAACATAAATTGTAGATAAACTTTATGTTTTTATTTAATTGTTTGTCATTATATGATTAACATTAAAAATAAATTTTAAGGAAATAATTAATTTTAATTAAAGGCATGAACTGAAAATGAACAATATTTAAATATGGAAGGACGAAAATTCGACAGTAAAAGCTTTCAATTAATCTGAATACTATTTTATGTGTTCTAGAACATGGAACTTCAAGGTTCAAGGTCATCAAATAAGTGAATGACTTTTACTCCCTGTGAACTGCTATTTGAAATCGACATTTTTGTGCATTAGGAACAAAAAATATCGAAAGTAACACAGAAATAAAGATACGCAATTTTTTTACTTTGAGTTTTGTGACATTTGTTTGGATCTCGGGCATCTACGGCGTCCTAGACCTCTACTCGTGTCACAAAAATCACCGTAATAAATAGCTGCCTTTATCCTCTTGTTGCTTGATATACTATTCTCGACCAACTAGTGGTTCCAAAACATTTTAAAAAATCAGTCAGAGAAGCAGGCGCAATGCGTCTACATCATAGGGTTTCGTGGCCTAAAATAAAAATAAATAAATAAATAATAATTTATTTAGAAATTTTTTTGTACTTAAGATTGAATTTTTTTTTATTATCATAGTAACGGTTGTAATGGCAACCATTATTATATCAACGGTTGCAACGGCCACGGCTGTTTTGTCAACCATTAACATAGCAACGGTTGTTATTGCAACCATTTACATAGTAACGGTTACCATGGCTACGGTTGTTATGTTGTCTTAAGACTTAAGACTTTTAAGACTTAGGACTTAAGACCTTCTTATACCGAAGTTAAGTCTTAAGTCTTAGGACTTAAGACCTACTTATACTGAAGTTAAGTCTTAAGCCTTAGGACTTAAGACCTTCTTATACCAAAGTCTCGCTATAAGACTTATTACATAAGACTTAAGACGTAAAAACTACGGACGGACACCGAAGTCTCGCTATAAGGGTATTGGCCCTTGGCCACGAAACCCTAAAAAGATGGATTACAAATCTATGCATCAAATTGAACTCAGGATTTACATGTGGAAAAAAAAATTGGGTGACGTACGTAAAGAATTGTAAAGTAACCTTTGATACAATACTATCATTATACGATTGAGTTAAAATTTAAATGGTAAAAAGTTTTATTGAGTACTCGTTTTATTACTTTACTTCTAGATTCAAAACTTTTAAAGATGTTTTGAGCAATGTAAAGACAAAAGTTTAACAGGGTGTCTACTATTTTTGTTTAACAAAATTCCTAGTTTTTTCCCCAACTTTGTCAGAACTGCACTCAGAAAAAGAGTTGGCTACCATAGCCAATTAAATAGTTGCTATAGCGCGATCCAATTAATTGGATGGGGCAACTATTTCTTGGTTGATACATCCAACTTTTTAGCTGCATTACCTTAGCTGCATTACATACATAGCTAGGGTACCTTTTCGCATGGAAACAGTATCCAATAGTTGGATGTGCTAACCAATTAATTGGATCGCGCTATAGCAACTATTTAATTGGTTATGGCAGCCAACTCTTTTTCTGAGTGTGGAACAAAGTTACTTATAACACTATATTGTCTTATAAAAATAAGCTGTAATTTTTCAAAAAGAATTATCTTTTATTTTTAAATAAATTGTGAGCATATTCCACATAAAATATTTTTAAATTTATCTTTAGTAATAAAAAATTAGTATATAAATATGAATTAATTAAAAATAACTAAATTTTGGACCGATGATACTTAATATGATAATTACGGTGGTGAGACGCCGCGGCTTGCGATCATCAAGGTTAAACAACGTCTAGTGCGGTTAATACTTTGATGGGTGACCGCGCTTCGATTCTCGCTATAGCTCGGTGTTTTTCTTACTACTTTCGTAATTTATCAAACGGGAGGGTTTTACGTCGAGATATAATGATGTGCACTGTCGATTATTGTCCGGTACACACCATTAAAACTCGGCTGTCAATAAACCGGTTGTACTCAGGAGAGGTTTTCTACTGTTTCCCTCTCCACTAGCGAGAAAACCTATTAGACGTTATTATTTCAAGACGTTCTGTAGACGCAAAACACGTAAATTAAGATGTAGCTTGTAAGAAAAATTTCCTCGGGGACACTTGTTACGCTAGTATTAAGGTAAAAGACGAGTGTTTAAATAAATGAATATAAAAAATAAACTCAATTTTGGAAAATAGTGTATGACTTTTTGCTTCAACATTTTAGTAAAAATTAACTATATATTAGTGGATAATTACTTTAATTATTAGTAAATAACTATAAATACAGTTATTTTTCACTAATTGAAGTAGTTACCGTAAATTTTCGTTACTATTATTATTAATTCATTCTGCGTTTGCCTTATAACATAAAAGTGAATTTAATTAATAATTAGTTATCAAATTATTTACTATTTTATTAGGCAAATATTACTATTTGAATTAGTGTCTGACTTTTTACTGTAATATTTGTTATTTTTAACTAATTCAAATTCAGAGAACAGTATTTGTTAATTTTTAGTACTTTATGCGTTTGTCAATTAATGTATTAAAAATAAATCTTAAATTTAGGCTAAAGCTCATATTATAGGCTAAAAATAGGTTTTAAATTTTAACTCGGGACTGTTTACATTCAAATATAACACCAATAAAAATTAAATTAAAAAGCCATTTTTTAAAAACAAATTAATATAATAAAATTCTTTTTAATTTGGTGAGAAAATTCCCGGTTTTTTTAGTCAAATTAAATTCTCGGCTATTTTTCGGTTGGTAGACACCCTGTTAAATGTATTAGTATAAACTATAATCCTTCAAAGACACTACGACAGCTAGTTTATAAATATATGTAACACACTTGTCTGAAGTTGTGCCAGTCACTTGTATACGATGAATTTACAAAAACGCTTTTAAAGGCGTTAAACAATTCGTCATCATACGGCCCAACAATCACCTCGACCTTCTGCATTTTTTCTTGATTGTATAATGCTTTTATAATTTTTTTTTTTATTTTTTCCGATGTAGTAGTGCTAATTCCCATAAAGGCAATTTGAGACTATTGAAAAAAGATATATTTATTTAATTAAGATAGGGAAAGATTGTTTATATTATTTTTTAAATTGTCATGCAGTCCTAGTAAACACAGGCACACAAAAAAAAACAAATTTCGATTGTCAAGACTGCCATGTGTTAGGTTCTCTTCCTGAAGTTGCATCTAAAGAGAAAAACGAAGTTCGACTTCAAAATTAGTTCGTGTTTTCTTTTAACAGGCGTGCTGGGTTGGTGAAGTTTGAAAAATTGATTTTGGCATGAATTTACTTAATTTTTACATCTAAAACTGAATTTTCGCTTCTTCTGAATGCTGAGTTGAAATCACTGACTGTAAAAATAACAAAATTGGATATATAAAAGAATTAAAAATGGCGTATTTAAAATGGTGGATTTTTTAAAGTGTTTAGATTTTCTGGAAGTTTTCCTGGTAAAAATTTCGGACTAATTCCGGATTAAATACGGACAGATTAGTATGGATTAGTCCAAAAATTTTACGAAAAAGGTCCGAAAATGATCCGCGATAGTCTGATATCAATCCGAACGAAAACCTGAATCCGAAAACATTCCGGAGTACACTGTAAAAAAAGGGAGTTAAATTTTAACTCACCCAGGGGGTCTATAAAAGTCGCAACCATTGGGGAGTTAATACCAGGGAAGTTAAATAAAGAGAGTTAAAATTTCACACCCAAATGCTAACTCCCCAAGGAAAAAATAACTCGCGCGGGTGTTGAATGAAGGGAGTTAGAAATTAACTCTCTTTTGGAGTTGATTTTTAACTCGAAAAATTTCACTCCCAACTCCCGAGTCCGTTAACTCTCTAATTTTTTTACAGTGTAATCCTTAATGTCTACGAATTCAGTCCGTAATTAGTCCTCAACAATCCGAATTTATGACATCAAAATCTATTTGTTTTCTTAAGGAAGAGGACCTACTACATGGCAGTAACGGCATTCGAAATTTATTTCTTTTTGTGTCGGTGTAATTTTGAATTATTAAGTTGTGATTAATAAATCTTACTAGGATTTCATGAATTTATAGATTTTATTAAAAATAAATAATTTTATATCATGAACTTACCGTTTCACCTTGTTTGACGCTGAATACTATGAAGTGTATGCTGAACTCGGTCAATACAATCTTAGAAAAAATTAATTTTAATATATTATAGGCGATGTCTATAATATAGATGTTAAAAAAGTATGTTCAACTTTGTCATTCATTTAATATTTCGAAATAAAATTAATATATATGTAAATAGAGAAACATCTCAGTTGGCAACCCAATTGAAAATGATTCGTACAAATTTCGCTTGGAATTCATCCAGAATTAGTGTTAATTCCTAACGAAATTTTCAATAATTTTTTGTAATAATTTCTTTAAGAAATCGATAGTAATCACGAACGTATTATTTGCTAAACATTTTTTTAAAATAATTTTCGACCACTTTTCCGAACAAATTTTGTACAATATTCGGGCAAATTACTAACAATTTTTATCAAAATTTTCAATAAATTATTAAAAAGTTTGTTAGAAATGTAGACGAATATTGCTTATAATAGGGGAGACTGGGGTAAACACGCTCACAGTGTAAATCCGCTCACTAGCGATTTGACGCTATAAACTCAACTTAAGATGGAGATATTGGTACTGTGATTAGTACTTATATTAACTTAACGGACTTTGGTTTAGTTTCATGAATTTAACATAGAATCAGAGACGATCAATTGTTTTTAGAGGTGTCAGAAAAAAAACGTATTTTAGATTTTTAAGTTTTTCGATAATTATTTTTGAGTATTAATTTATTTGGCAAATTTTTTTGTTGCTATTAGATGTCCTTCTTCGAAGTACATATATAGTTTTGTCTCATTTCAAAAAGATTTAATTAAGTTTAATCTGAAATGTGAGGAATACACTAGGAGTAAAATCGCTCACGTGTAGTCGGGGTAAATCCACTCACTTAGTTTTAAATTTTAAATGTAGAATAAAATAATTTCACGTATTATATTTTAACAATAACAAAATTTATGACTTGTTAAAACCAAAATTGTAACAACAGTTCACTTTCTCTTTATAAAATATAACATTATTTAAATCCATAGTTGTAATTCATAAAACCTATATTCATTATTTATTAAACCAATTTGATGTTTATAGAATGGTTTATGGAACTCATAGTTTATCAATGATAAATCATATTTAAGACGGGAATAAAAAGATTTTTGATATTTAAAAAATAAAACTGTTCCGTCTTAAAAAGATAAAGTAAGCGGATTTATCCTAGAAAATTGTGATTTCGAAATTTGGTATATGTGAATTAAAAATTCTCTCTAAGTAAAACTAAAAAAGATAAATAAATTTTTTATTTTTTTAGTAAAATAATAAGCTTTTAAATGATATAAATTAACTTGGATTTTGAGAATAATTTCCTAGATTTTTACCGATTTAAAAAAAAGTGAGCGGGTTTACCCGTCTCCCCTAAGTACGAAAAAGTGGTCGGAAATCATTTTAAAAAATTTTATAGCAAACCTTTCGTGAGAAACATCGAATTCATACCTGTATTTTTACAAAAAATTATTTAAACATCCGTTAAAAATTCGCAATAATATTGTATAAAATTCATTCGGAAAAGTAGTGGTATATTATTTTTTAAAAAATGTACAGTAATTCTTAGTAGAATTTTCATATAAATTTCTGTAGATATTATAGGCAGAATTAGATTAGAATCTTCGTTTGTTTTCTTATTTATTTTATAGCCTTTTCGGACTAAAATTGTTTTATAACGCCTAACGAATTTATATCGTAATTTAAGGGACTACAACACTCTAGGGGCTACAAAAAATAGTTGTATTTTGTGAATTTTGTCTTAAAGAAAGTATGAATCTTAAAGTATGAATTCAATCAAATTTATGATATGAAGATTTTATTTTTCATTTATTGAAATGTAAAAAAATAATTATTAAATTCTATAAACAATGTATTTTAACCCTTAAAGTACACACTGAGTACAGATCACCCAGGCGTTTCGTTTAAATGCGTACCATTCTTAAAAACATGTAATTGTTTATTGTTAAATATTTTTTAACAAATTAATTTTATATCAACAAAACTATACATTATTTTAAACTTTTGTATTCCGTTGTTTGCTTTTATTAATAAATCAATTTTTAATATTACTCTAAATGTGTTAAAAGTATTATAACATCTCAGAAGTGGGATATTTAAGAAAAAGTGCAGGGAACGAAACGGAAATTGTTTGAAAACGTGATAGACTGTGAACGCGTCGGTATAGCGTTTTTAAAGTTTCATGGCTATAGTGTAGGTAAAAAGTTGAAAATTAATAGGAAGAAAAAAAAACAGTTTGTGAAACTATTTAGAAGTGTTGGTGACATTAACTGATCTCATTTGATAATTAGTGATTTTCTAATTCTAATTGGAAATTTTCGAAGCGGCATGGTAGCGATTAAAATGGCGGCGAGCAGGTTTATGTCTGTTGAAGTGTGTTGAAGTGCGCATGTGCAAAGGACCGACTATTTTTTCATCACCATAGTACACTCAGAGAAACGGAAGATGTCGCAAATGAATTAAAACATTGAAGCTAAACTGCCAATTGGATCGGTACGATTACCGGATGGTAGTATCCAATTATTAGATGGGCGAATTACTCTCCCAAACGGAAATATAAAACAAATAGATGGAACAGAACATCCGTATATCCCTCCAGTCACCGAGTCGGTGCTTCCACCACAACCAGCATTGGAAATGACTAAGTTTTTGACAGCTTTGACTCAGTTGTTCACCCAAAATGCAGCGCTGGTGGAACGAGCCTTTGTTAATTTAACGCCACCGACTCACTAATAGAATGTTTTACCAGATCTGTCACACAACATTTCGAAATTCGATGGATTGTCCGGACCATCGATAGCCCGGTGGGGATTAAGCAGCTCGATTTGAGAGGACCATCTTCGGGTTGATGAACGCACCCTTTTACTATGCGAAACTGATGAAAATTATTTTTGAACCGTATGGCAATAAATTGGCCTTGACATACTTTGACGATATTTTGGTACACGCGAAGTCGTAGGGGGAATTATTAACAAAATTAAGAAATAATATTTGAACTGTGCATGTCCAAGTGTAATGTTAGACTACTGCACATCAGTATGATCGCTGATGACGAATTTGGTGTTTATGTTTCAAATTTCAAAATGGCGAATCCAAAATGGCGGACTTAGAAATTAAAAATCAATCGGATTTGCCTAAAATTTGTTTTTTGGGGGTTTTTGGGATCGATGATGACGAATTTGGTGTTTATGTTTCAAAATTCAAAATGGTAGATCCAAAATGGCGGACTTAAAAATTAAAAATCAAACGGCTTTATTTAAAATTCGTCATTCCGGGGTTTTTAGGGTGATTAATTACTAATTTTATGTTTATGATTAGGAATTTGATGGCAGCTTTTTAGAATTTAGTATAATGGATCTAATATAGTTAACATAATATGAAACATTAATCAAATTTGCTAAAAGTTCATTACTGTGATATTTTTGGGATCGCTGATTCTATATTTAGTATTAGAAATTCGACATTTTGAATGCAAGAACGCTGAAATATTGATTGCCAGCTATGTGATTGCTGCTGATTTTTATGTTTTGTATAGAAATTCTTATGAATAAAGCGATACTCAAATGACCCTAAAGAACTTAGATTTTTAAATAAATAAATAACTATAATTTGTCCAATTTGTATTTAATTCTGAAAAGCTGACATCAAATTCCTAATCAAAGACCCCAAAAACCCATTAGTACCAAATTTTAAGTGCATCCGATTAGTTTCTAATTTTTTTTATGTCCGCCGTATTGGATCGGCAATTTTGAGTTTTGATTATCTGTCTATGATTAGGAATTTGATGTCAGCTTTTCAGAATTCAATATAAATTGAACAAATTATCTTTATTTTTTTAAATCTAAGTTCTTTAGGGTCATTTGAGCATAGCTTTATTAATAATAATTCCTATACCAAACATAAAAAACTTGAGGAACAGCAGCAATCACATAGCAAACAACGCAAAAATTTGATTCATACAGAAAGCACTCCAAACGTGACAGAGGCTAGGAGAACTTACATAAAGAATCTAATTGTTTAGAAAAATTTGGCAGCGTTATTAGATTGAAAATTTTGAATTTCTAACACTCAATATTAAATCCGTTATATTCAATTCTCAAAAGCTGACATCAAATTCCTAATCATAGACATCAAATTCGTAATCAGCGATCTCAAAAACCCCCGAATAACAAATTTTAGGCAAATCCGGTTGATTTTTAATTTCTAAGTCCGCCATTTTGGATTCGCTATTTTGAAATTTGAAACATAAACACCAAATTCGTCATCAGTGATCCCAAAAACCCCTTTATGGTGAGTTTGAACAAAAATTATAAATTTTTTAAATTTTGGGCGCCATATTGGATTCGCCATCTTCAATTTTAGGAAATAATATGAAATTTTGTTAATTTATCATATAATTTAATGTTGTAGGCCCTGTAAAATTTTTAAAATTGGGTTTTTCTTCGTTTTTTAACATGAAAAAGAATTGGTCATAGTGTTTTTTGGCATTAAATTCTCTATAGTTTATTTAAAAATTAATATTTCAAAAAGGGCCCAACGGCATCGAAAAGCTGACATTTTTACCTTTAATTTGAGCTATTATAAAAGATTTTTGGAATAAATTTGAATTGGAGAGAAGGGGTGGCCCACTTGAGAAAGAATGCCTCATATATATAATCTTTTTTATATCATTAAATGTTTCATTTTATACTTTAATATTTTGTGATTATATTTCAATCAGATTTTCTTCTATAGACACGAAACTAAATTGTTTTTTCTATTTGGTTTAGTTTCGAATCTGGCACCAAAACTAAATACACCGACCATTTAGTTTCGAATCTGGCACCAAAACTAAATACACGGACCTTTTAGTTTTGTATCCAGCACCAAAACTAAATACACGGACCATTTAGTTTCGAATCTGGCACCGAAACTAAATACACGGACCTTTTAGTTTTGTATCCAGCACCAAAACTAAATACACCGACCATTTAGTTTTGATTCCTTGCACCAAAACTAAATTATTTTTTCGTTTATATTTAGTTTCGAATCCATCCGTTAAAAGTATTATAACAATATTTTTTATATTACTCAGAGCATTTCTTATTGATTAAAAAAATCGACTGATTTTCATCAATTTGAGACATAGATGTAAGGTTTCTAACTATTGTTGGGTAAAAATCGATAATGTGTGTATCGAACGTAAGTTTTTAAAGTGTGTACTTTAAGGGTTAAAGATGTATATAAAATTTGAAATTAATCGGTTCAAAATTATTTAAAAACTATTGTTGTGGCCAGCTCGAAACAGCGCGCTGTACAGCCTTGCACGAAACTATGAAAATGAACAATTTAAGAATTTCTTACGGCCATAGTCATTCAATATGTTATTTTTGAGACCTCAAGGGTGTGACGTGACAATTTTCAATTGTTGTACGTCACACCGATTTTTTTTTATTATTTAAAATTAGTTTCCCACCAACAACTTCCTCTCGTCAAGATCTCTGCTCCACGACTCGTTTTCGAAACTTATGTCACGACTATAGATATTAATCATTTATTTTGTTATTATTTATTTTTTTTATGTAACATTTTGCGAGCGAACTCTATCGAACCATCTGGGATTGGAACTTCGAGAAGATTCACTGAAAAACAAGAAAAGAAAACGGCTATTCCTTGATTTTCTATATTTTGGAATGATGGATTCTCGTTTAACGTTGCTGTCCATAGGAATGACACTACAAGGGGCTCAAGGAGTTGCGTTTTAATTATCGTTGGCTGTTCGACGCTATCTGTATCTCGTTTGGCTGTTCGACGCTACCTGTATCTCGTTTGGCTGTTCGATGCCACCCGCATATTCTTTGGCTGTTTGACGCCACATGCACTTTTAATTGGCCGTATGACGCCACCTACGATCCATAATCTTGATCTTGACGGAAGACTAATGTTTTACTGTGATTTTTGTTCTTTACTTTTCGCCAAGAACAAATCCATCTATAATGACGAGGATGCTGTCCTTCCTCATCTCGGACTATTGTTGCTGAAAAATTGGTTTGGTTATCGATTTTCTATTATTATTTTTATTATCATTATTATCGTTAATTATGACTTTAGTCATAAGATTTTAATCCTTCCGTCAAAACTATTTTTTTTGATTCGTTTTGTTTTATCGAAAAATTGATCTCGAGACTTTATATGTCTCCCTTCACTCGTCGGTGTGACGCAACTCTAACAACTACCGACCAAGGATGACGACCCGACATGAACCATTCCCGGACTATAATGGCAACAGCGACCTGAATCCATTCCAAATTACCCAGGAAAATGAGGAAAAGGCTAAAAATTAAATTGGACTTCCGACTTCAATTGGAACTACAAACAACTGTCGTAGAACCACGACGATGTAAAGAAGAATATCGAGAGTCATAGATGTTATTATCGCGTTCAGTATATTTTTTTGTGTTCATTTTCTTTAATTATTTGTTTCCAGAGCACTAGCTCAGTATCGGAGTAGCATTTTGATAAATTAGTTTGAAAATAGTATTTTTTTTTATTGACCTAAAAATAATTAAAGCTCCTGTAGACGTGTCCCGATTTTAGAAACAAAAATTATAAAAACAAATTAAAAAGAAAGAGAAAAACTAATCGAAATATTTGTTAATATTCTATTTTTTTTATTGACTATATTGTATTCTCACCGGATTTTACGATTTGTAGTAGAGTTCCAACATCTCGCAGTAAGATTTGTACGAGTCATTTCTTTTATTAATATTGTTAAAGTTTTGAATTTGAATTCTTTTGCCGCCTTAATGTAAATTCGTCCCGCTAGGAGACACGCGTACGCCTAGGTTAGGTCTATGTTCACCGACGCTACCGGCAGCTCGCGAAAACGTGTTCACTTCGCTCTGCGACTTCGAGAACCATATCTGTAACGAAGCGAAGGAAAAATTATTGTATTCGATTTACTCTTGACTTGAGGAAGCTTGCCGCGAACCAGGTCCAGGGTCTCCCTTTTGTATTGCCGACGATATTGAGAGAGAGAGAGAGAATCGCGAGAGAAAAACAAACCATCTTGGTGAGTGATTGAGTCAATTTTTATGTAAAAATGATGAGACAGATCCTTGAGTCTGGCTATTTTTCGTTCTTAGAGTAAAATTTTTTTTGTATGATTAAAGTATGTCAATGAAAAACCAGGCTCATGATGCGGTCTCATTTGATTGCTTTAGAGCCACCATTCTCGATCGCGGTAAAGTTCTTTTTTTGTAATTGTTAAAGATTTGACTTGTTAATTCATTATAAAAAAGAAAATAAAGAGAAAAATTGTGATTTAGAAATAGAGATATAAAAGAAAAGTAAATTTTGATAGCGTGCTTCGAAAATTTCTCGATTATGGTGAGCCTTTTTTTTGAGATATTAATTATTTGTCGATAAATTATTTTCATTCTCTTTATATCAATTTATGGTGTGAAATTTGTTGCTTTGAATTGTTGAAATCCCCCCCCCCATTTTTTTTTGAATTTCTATCATCGCTAAGATATAATGGCTAGAGTAAAAATTTTGTTTAATGTATCACGTTAAGTATTGATTTAAAGTAAATCGATGTTGTGGAACAGAGTTATCTTATTTAATTGATGTAGCGAAGAATTCTTTATATTGCAATTTTATTGTCATTCTGATCTCGTAAAAATACGACGCTAATTAAATCACATGTTCTTTCAAAAATTATTGAATAAATTTAAGTTCATTTATTTTAATTAATGTTTCAGTAAAATTTTTTTTCTATTTTACCATCATTTGAACCAGACCCAAATTTCAACTTTTACCCACATCCCCCCCCTTTAGAGTTCGTTTTAAGTAAATAAATTATTTCTTTTGTTGGTGCTGACGATGACTTATCTGTAAGTCTGGCGCCCAACTATTTTTTTTTGTTATTTGCAATTGTTGACCTGATCCCTTTTCTTTTAAGTGGCCGCAAATAAATAATTTCACATGGCAGAAATTTTAGCGGTATGATAGTAAAATTCTTCACTAGTATAATATGTATGATTTTGTTTATTTATAAAAAAAAAGTAATTTTGTTTGAGAATTTTATTTTGTGAGGAATTTTGCCATTGTCACAAGGGATAACTATTTAAAGCAAAAAAGAAAAAAATGATTTTTTTAAAATCCTAGAGTGTTATAATCCTCTAACACTAATTCCACTGGTTTACAGTGAAATTGTCAATCGAACAAAACATTTTTTTTTCGAATAGTAGGTGTTTTTTGAGAAAGAAAATCATAGTTTTAATTTTTTTCCCTCGTGCAGTTTTTCTGTAGCTTCAAATTTTGCATTTTCGAGGTGCGACGCCACTTAAACTTACCTGTAGGAAAATTAGCTTGTCAAAATATAATAAATAAGGTATCATTGGAAAGCTTATTAAATTACCTTTCGATCCATAGGTCACAGAATAAAATTCAACAAAAATTGAGAAAGTTACAGTCGATTAAAGATGAAATTTCATGACAATTTTGATGATTTTTAGACATTTGAGTAACTTCTACTATTTTTTTCTACATCAAACAGGAAAGAATGTTCAGGTTTTAATTTTTTTATTAATAGACTATATCATTACACAAATTTTGAGCCCTTGTGGACCTCGATTGGATTAAAAATGACAATTCTACACTAAATTTAGTGAACAAAGCTACATTCTTCATTTTTAGTATCCCTTAAACATTTGCAGCAAAAATTGAAGTAATAAAATTTAATTAGGCTCTAAAATTACTAAAATCACTAATCAAGGATTTCTGAAATCGTAGATTTCGAATCCAATGTTAGTTTTCTAAATTTCAAAATGGCGGATCCAATATGGCGGAAAAGTTTTTAAAAATCGATTAAATTCGTCTTAAATTCGTTACTCGGGGGTTTTCGGGGTCGCTGATTACGAATCCGATGTCAGATTTCTAAAATTGAAAATGATGGATTCATAATGGTGAACGAGTTTTTTAAAATCCATCGAATTCGCACCTATTGGATCCGCCATTTTTAATTTTTGAAATCTGACATCAGATTCGTAATCAGCGACCCCGAAAACCCCCGAGTAACGAATTTAAGACGAATTTAATTGGTTTTTTAAAAACTTGTCCGCCATATTGAATCCGCCATTTTGAAATTTAGAAAACTAACATTGGATTCGAAATCTACGATTTCAGAAATCCTTGATTAGTGATTTTAGTAATTTTAGAGCCTAATTAAATTTTATTACTTCAATTTTTGCTGCAAATGTTTAAGGGATACTAAAAATGAAGAATGTTGCTTTATCCACTAAATTTAGTGTAGAATTGTCATTTTTAATCCAATCGAGGTCCACAAGGGCTCAAAATTTGTGTAATGATATAGTCTATCAATAAAAAAATTAAAACCTGAACATTCTTTCCTGTTTGATGTAGAAAAAAATAGTAGAAGTTACTCAAATGTCTAAAAATCATCAAAATTGTCATGAAATTTCATCTTTAATCGACTGTAACTTTCTCAATTTTTGTTGAATTTTATTCTGTGACCTATGGATCGAAAGGTAATTTAATAACCTTTCCAATGATACCTCATTTATTATATTTTGACAAGCTTATTTTCCTACAGGTAAGTTTAAGTGGCGTCGCACCTCGAAAATGCAAAATTTGAAGCTACAGAAAAACTGCACGAGGGAAAAAAATTAAAACTATGATTTTCTTACTCAAAAAACACCTACTATTCGAAAAAAAAATGTTTTGTTCGATTGGCAAAAAAAAGTTTTTAATTTGTAAACCTGTGTTCTATATTCAATTCTGTATTTTCAATAATTTCTATTAGTGAAATATATCTTTATGTAAAAATAATTGGGTACTGAAAAAATAGTAATTCAATATTATAAAATTAAAAAATAACCTTAAAAGAGTTCGTCACAAATAGTGTTTGGACGTCTTCTTTTACTTCATGAAATTTCAGAAGCGCTGCTCCTTTCTTAAATATCTTTACAGAATATTCAGCATTTCCAATGGTATTGAAAAATGTTGTCGGCTCCATTTTTCAAAATGTTGTCGAAAAATTTCTAAACTTTAAAATTTTTTAATTATATTTATTTTCATTTACTCCAATTTTTCGATATCATTCCCGGGTATTTTTTGACATGGTTCGAGAAGAATTAAATGTCTAATATTTTCAAATAATTGTAAAAATTAAAACATAAAATTATTTTGTTAACTGTAGAAATTCTAAACTTTGACCAATGCTTTGATAAACTTTCGTGATTTGTTTTTCAATTTCTCTGATTTTCATAATAACTTGTAAAAACCTTATTGTAATTGTTAAAATAAAAATTTTTTTTTAAAAATAAGTTAATATTGTTCATTTCATTTGTTTAAATTTATTAAAAAAATTTTTCATTCTAAAATAAGATGAATAGCTAATCACTAAATATCAGCTTTATAGGGTAAACTTGACAGTAGTCGGCCACACTCTATAAAATAGTCGGACACCTCTAAATTTTGAATAACTATAAATCCATATGAGATAGAAACAAATTTGTTTTTTAATAAACGTTTTTAGTATTATTATTAATAATCTTATACATTTGGAATCGAAATAAATATTATTTTTAAAGGTTTTGAGCCGGTGGCCGACTACTGTCTGGTTTACCCTATCTTTACAGAATTTATTGTATAACGATACGAAGAAATAGTTTTTTTGGGACGGTGATTTTCCTTGATGGCTACAAATAAGATATGTAAAAAGCCTGATTTCTTGAAAGATAAAATATTTATTAAAAGAATTTAATTTGGTTACAGGTAAAATGACTTTATATTCATATAATGAAAAGTTTTGTCATTACAGCCATACTTTATTATATTGTTGAATATGTAAGTAGTAATATAATCCCTGGAAAAAATTTCGAATTAAATAATGAAAATAAATTATGTATATAAACAAATTAAGTTATAATAAATAATAATTCTAGATTAAATACGGACAGATTAGTACGGATTAGTCCGAAAATTGTACGGAAAATGGCCAAAAATGATACGCGTTAGTCTATTATTAATCTGAGCGAAAACCAGAATCCGAAAACACTCTGGAGTAATCCTGAATGTCTACGAATTCAGTTCGTAATTAGTGCACAACAATCCAAATTTATGAACAATCCTACTTTAATCTATTTAAAAGAACTTAATCCGTAAAATGTCCGGAGCAATCCGAAATCTGTAAGCAAGAAATCCGATATTAGTCCGCAACAATTTGAAATTAAGTGTGGCAAATAGATTACAACAACCTAGATTTCATCTAGTCAATAAACAATTTATAGTTAATTCGGATTAATTCAAACTATAAATATTAAAACCTGACAATAACAAAATTAATTCAAATTTCTATTCGAGCGTGGTATAGTGGTTCTATAACTCCTCCATTTTGTCCAAAAAATGACTTACGTGCCTGTAAAATTTAATGTTACGAGTTAAATATGTAAAGGTGATTCTTTCAAAAACGACAAATCACGAGTTTACTAGGTTTTTCTTCAAAATTAATAAAATTACTTTAATCTTTAAAAATTCGGTTTTTCATACGATGGGAATTATCAATTTTCAATTAAATCACATATGAATCAATGAAAAGTATCAAATTAACTGAGATATTTAATGCAATTGGTGCTAAAACTACTCTGTAACCTGTTACCCAGTGGTTCTATAGCACCATATTTCAATTAATTTACCATTTAAAAGCAATTTCTTTAGTATTCTGGTTAAAGATTGTAAAATATTTCAGTATGACTGGAAGAATTTTCAATAATTTCAATTAATTTTATTCTTTTTAAAGAAAAACTTCATGAAAGTGTGATTTTGTCATTTTTGAAAGGATCACGCTTATGTTTTTATTTTTATTAATGATAAAAATATATATTAATATTTAAATCAACAAACCCTCCCCATTCTAACTCTTCCTGTCCACGAGCTATAATTATATCGCGACGCATGTCTTTTTCTTTAGTTAATTCGCCCACTTGCAGACCATCTAGGACATGTCTTAACCGAATTTCCTCTTTTTTGAAGAATTCTTGAAGTAATGCTAAAAAAATATAATTGTACAAATTATTTTCATTTATTTATTATTAGGCCTGAGCTCAACATTTCATAGAAGAGTTTTATTGTCATTAAAAAATTTAAGTTAAAAACTTAAAAAAGGAAAAGTAGAGAGGAGGCAGCACAAATAGGAAGAAATAAATTGCAGAGAAGAAAATTACTGAGGTGATTAAAGAAGTGGAGTTTACAGAAAAGAAGGAGGAATATATAGTTAGAAAATGATAAAAAAATAGGAATAAAGATGTAGTTTTTGGATGTCTGGGATTGAGGAGAATGTGTAGTAGAAAGTTAAGTGTTATAACTACTGAAAAAATCAAAATAACTAACAGAAAGCAACCCTCTCTAGGGGTTTTAAAACCTTGCAGTTAGTGGGAGGCGCATGAGGGGCTTTTACACAGTAAGAGACTACTTCTCGATATCTCTTGTGGGGCTGAGGGGGCGAACCCTTAAAAATGAGTCGGCCGCTATAGAAACCGAATCTTCTGTATTTCGTTGGGCAGTGTCTCAGGGCACGGGGATTTAGAGGGATATCAAGAGAGACGGGATGGACAGAGGCTTTACCGCGTTTACATTCCGAAGACTTCCTGCTGGAGGAGTCTGACTAAGACATAGGCAAACAGTAAGAAAGCTTTTGAATAAAGCAAAGAAACGTAAGAATCAGCAAGCATGGGATGAATATCATGCCGCTCGTAATTCTTACAAAAAAGAGGTAGAGAAGGCACGGTGTATCATTTGGAGTAGCTTTTACGAGAGAATCGAAAGAGTACCAAAAGCATCAAGATTCTATAAGGTACTAGCTAGTACCAATGGCCAAACTAACTACCATTAAGTTACCTAATGGGCATAATGCCCAGGATAAAAGGGAGTGACTAAAGTATTTGACTGAAGTAAACTTCCCGGACTTTAGAGAAAAGTTGGAGAATAACTATGGCGTGGGACCCAGAAGGGCCCGAGGAAATCGGGAACACTCGAAACTAGCAGCCAAAGTTGCAACTCCGGAAGGAATTGATTGGGCAATAGGCACTTTTAAGACAATTAAGGCCTCAGGGGGGACGGTATATATCATAGTCCGGGAGCTAGCGACCAAAACAACTATCTCATTTCATACCGGCTGAAAATTTGAGTATAGATTACTGAAGACATGTAAATAACAGAAACCCACGTCTGGCAGGTCGGTGCTGGGTCAGGGGGGTCGAGTAGGTGAAAAATAATGTAAAATTTTCTCATTTCATACCGATTAAAACCGGAGTCTTGGAAAAAGACAGGGGTTGTGTTTATTCCGAAGGCAGGTCGGTCAGGATATACTGCTGCGAAAGACTTCAGACCAGTCAGCGTAACTTCTTTTATATTAAAGCCGTTAGAGAAACTGGTGGATAATTTTATCAGGCAGGAATGTCTTAGGAATTATCCTTTACACCAGGAACAGCATGAATATAGGGCAGGTTTCTCAGTAGAAACAGCCCTCCATTCTGTAGTAGGTAGTATAGAGGGACAAATCAGCAGTGGTGGCTATGCGGTTGGTACCTTTCTTGATATTGAAGGTGCCTTCCCTAACACCTCTAGCAAAGTTATCTGTAGGGCAGCCAGGAAGCGAGGTGTGCCCGAGCCGCTAATTAAGTGGATCGACAGCATGCTTCGAGAAAGGTCCCTTGAAGCGGAGAATGGTGAGGCTAGGGTAACAGGCCTTGTCTCAAAAGGGTGCCCACAAGGATGAGTTCTCTCTCCTTTATTGTGGTAGATGACGTAATTAGAGACCTCAATAGCCAGGGATATTATACGCAAAGTTATGCAGATGATTTCCTTTTAATTATAAGAGAGTACTCAATTGAGACTTTCTTATAACTTACGGAACGTGCACTTAAGATTGTCAAGAATTGGTGCAATCTAACTGTAACTTTCTGTTAACCCAGAGAAAACGAATATAGTAGTTTTCACAATAAAATATAAGGTACCAAGTTTAAATAAATCGATATTTTATGTAAAAGAAATTTCTTATTCTGAATCGGCTAAGTACCTGGGAGTAATCCTGGATAAAAAGCTGATTTACAAGGAACATTTCGAATATCAGTATAGAAGGTTCTGTACTGATTTTTAGCGTGTAGAAGGGCGATAGGGTCATCGTGGGGACTAAGGCCTAATATGGTCAACTGGCTCTATCAGATGATTTTAAAACCCAGGTTTCTTCACGCGGCGGTTGATTGGTGGTCTAGGACTCAACTGATAACGGTTAAAGAAAAACTGGACCAAATGCAAGCAATGATTTTCAGGAGTATTACAGTAGCTATGAGGACCACGCCAACAGTTGCATTGGGATTCATGCTAACCGAAGTACCTATGCATATTGCTTCGGTGAAAAAAGCGGCTCTTACTATGAGCAGGTTAATCGCGCAAGGCAAGGTGGAAGTTTGTTGGTATACACACCAAGCTTCCACGCTCAAGGGGGTGAAATTTAAACCTCGCTTTAAGATCATTACACCTTCCAGAACGGACTGGAAGAAAGGTTTTCCACTTGGGGGGGAAGTCTGGTATACAGACCAATCTATCGAAAAACTGGCTGCATTAAAGTGACTGAGTCACTAGGACAATATGCCACGGTCTGGCAGGCAGAGGTCTGTGCGATTTTAACTTGCGCCTAAATGTGCAGTTGAAACGGAACAAAGGGCAAGATAATTAGTATTTGTGTGGATAGTCAGGCGGCCTTAGGGGCTCTGAAAAATCCCACAATAGAACCAAAACTCGTCTGGGAATGCCGTAGTGTACTAGATGAGTTGGGTTCATCAAATAAACTTTCATTGATTTGGGTATCGGGTCACTCGGAAATCAAGGGTAATGAAAGAGTAGACGTCTTGGCGAAAATCGGTTCCGAGACGGAATTTATAGGTCCTGAACCAGCAGTGTCAATAAAATAGGTAGTCAAGTTTCACCCATGTGCAGACTGTGTGGAAAGAGTAAAGAAACTTCGACTCACATATTATTTACATGCCCAGCGTTAGGTAGGATCAGGCCATCTAGTTGGGGTCAAGCAATTATTGACCCTAAGCAGGTGAGCAACCTATCGATAGAAGAGATACTGGACTTCTGGAGAAGAACAGGACTCTAAAGGGGTTGCTATAAACGAGCGCGCTGGAGTCTGGTTTAATGGGTTTACTAATCTAGTCTTGTTTTATAAATTACTTCTCATTTACAAAGAAAAAAATATTTTTGAAACAATGGAAGAAGAAACGTTAATGTATGTGTTCTAGGAATGTTGCATAATTTTTAGAAATAATTATTGAAAAAATGGTTTAAACATAATAAAAAGAGGGTTTAAAAATATTTCCAAATTTCAAAGGATTCGGATAATATTTGAAAAAATTATAAAGGAAGGCATAATGGGCGATACTCATCTCCGTTTATGCAATAATTTTACGAGGAAATTACTTTATTAAAAATTTAAAGAAGGAGGAAAGGTGATAAATAGAAGAAGTTAAAAGAGTGCAGACAAAGACTAGAAAATAATCAACAAGGAGAGAGAGAAAGGGGGTGAAGGGTTTTAATAAAGAAATAATAATAGATAAATTAGTAGATTATCCATTATTTTTTACCCGTAAACTTCCACACTCTTGGATGCTTCCCTCCAAGTTGATCTTTCAACCTACTATTCAGGGATTCGCACAGATTGTTTGTTCGGTGTGGTAATTTATAAACGGAGACTTGCTCCTTCTTTGGAAACCAATACCGCTCTACATATTGTATGTACTGTTGTACACCATCCTCATAGATTGCTTCATAATTCTCAACTTCATCTTTCATGAGCCCAAGACACGTGTCAAATTCATTTGAAGGAAGGAGTGACATATTTATTGACATGTTTAAAATTTTTTTACTTGACTTTTTCAAACCGCAGCTTTTCCACTTCTTTTTGCACGCCTACAAATATAGTTACTATTTTATTTATTCAAATGTAATTATTATTTTTCCCCAACACAAGCTCAGAAATTGCAACTTTCGAGGTATATAGTATAGTATAGTAAGTTAAATAATTAAAGGAATTAAAAATTAAAATAAAAGATTAAATTAAAATATTATTATTAAAATATTAAAATTTACATAGTTAAAGGGATTTTTAAATGCAGAACAGAAATCATTAAAAAAGAGTTAGTAAAAATCAAATAATATTATCTAAAATTAGGGTAGGATGGGGAAAGGATAGTAAGTTGATGTTATGCTTAGACGGCTTGTTGAAAAATCGCGTAATTCATGGTATATTCGCATTTTAACACCAAAAGATGATAGTAAAAATTGGAAGTCAATCTGTCATCATTTGCAAAGTTAGGAGTTTATTTTTGAAAAAAGTATGTTTTGCTAAAATGTCAACGTTATGTTTATCATATTGTTTTCTATGTTAGAGTTTCAGAATATTTATTTACATAAGAGTTTTCTGGAGTAGAATTTCCTGCTGAACACGAATATCGTATATATTTTCAAATTAATTCACGTTGTTCCATAAAATTTAGAAAAAAACGGAAATATGGACTCCCGGGGCAACGGTGGTTAGAGATAATACGGCACGGTAAAATCCTGTTAATGCCATTGCAAATTTTAAAAAAGTGTTTAAATTGTTTTTTAGGTTGATATACATAATGGTGCGTAATTATATACGGAAAACAAAGCTTATGGACCAAGCAATTGGTAGTTGTCGGAAGAAAAAAGGTTAAAACTGAGATTCAAGTTCAGACGAATTTTAATGCAATAATTAAAATTCAGAACATGTTTAAAACATACTGTGTATACTTCAGATATCAATATTGAATAGTCTAAATCGAATAAAATAAAGAGAACGAAAATCCACTGATTTTTTATAACATTCTGATTGTTTAACTATGCTTGCCTAGGTGCTGGGGCAAGAATAGTTAAAAAATTTTGTTTATTTTTTCATTTGTATCTTGCAGCGATTTGAGTCTACAGTAAAATAATGCATAGCAAAATTATAGAAAAATAATCAGGCTTTCCAAAAATACTTTTCGTTTGCAGATACATATTCAAGTTTGGCTACTAGATCCGAAAAGGTTTTACCTAATTATCCTTACCACATCCTCCCCTACATATTAAAATATAAGAAAATGCATTTCCTCGCAAGGAGTTGAGAAAAACGACCAGTTGTATAATATACAATTGTGCAACACCTATGCAGAAATATAGTATAGTATATAATATAGTATATAACATAGTATAGAAATATAGTATCACATTATATGCCTGTAAAAAATACACACGAGTATGGTTAGGAATTTTGTCTGAAATAAACATATAGTATTGGTGTTCTTTAAATTCATATCACTGTCTCTCACATACGTAATGGATAGTCTGCACTGCGTATGGCGGAAATAACAATACTATGTGGCTGTACCATATCTACCATACAATATGTGAGAATTAGCCATAATTATGGCAATAACAAAAATACATTTTTACAGTGTACATTTCGAACTATGCTAAACAATGTGTATGTTGGCGACATCCAGCATAATCAAACGGTTTTTTTACTAAAAGCAGTAGGTGTTGCACAAAGTACTGTGAGTGCTCCACATATACCAAAGAATTTTTTCCGACTTCGTGAAAATTTCGGACTCGTCGGAAAACAGATTCTTTACGTAGTTGATGCACAATGTAGTATTTTTGGGCTTCATTAAATGTATATCTAGCCGTACTTTACCCAAAATATTATTTCAAGTTTAAAAACAAAAAAAGTTTTAAATAATTTGATAATGTTTACCTTGCCGTAATGAAACCAGCAACCATGTTGTTCCGCTTGTAAAAATTTTGTTTTCACGCTCTTTTTCAATGCTGCCTCAAAGTCCGCCATAATGTGCTTAATATTATTTTGCAACTTTGGACAAATGTTGAAGAGATGATCGAAAATTTTATTATACAACTCGCTTTTTCGACAATTCATCAATATAAAGATGGCTCCAACACTCTAACAATTGAAGCACTTATTGTAATTTAAAATTATATTAAAATTTTACATTTAAAACTATCGTAAAATCATTGTTTAGTCAGAAATATAATTTTTCATAACGCAATCATAAAAATGGAGTTATTTGTTTCTCCGTAGGCGAATGTAAAGTGATTCTTTTTAGTATGTATTTACGAAAATACTGTGAATGACAGTTCGGTTCAAAATAGTATATTAAGCAACAAGAGGATAAAGGCAGCCATATTTTACCGGTGATTTTTGTGACACAAGTGGAGGTCGAGGGCGCCCCGAGACCGGAACAAGTGTCACAAAAATCATCGTAAAGAAATTAGCTGCCTTTATTCTCGTGTTGCTTACGATATTTTTTATTCCTAATGGACAAAAGTCGCGATTTCAGATAGCAGACGACAGGGAGTAAAAGCCATTCACTTGTTCGACTTGTATGAAAATGGTGTCCGTTTTCTCCCATGGGCAAGAAAAATGCATGTGAACAACTAATTTTCTTGCCCATGGGAGAACACAGCCGCCATTTTCATAAGGTCGAAGAAATGGATGACTTTCCTCCCTGTCGCCTGCTATCAGAAAGCGACATTTTTGTGCATGTGGGATAAAAAAAGAGCTTTTTTGGCTTTTTCGAGTATTTTCGTAATAACACTCGAGTAGTTCCAATTCCTTCCAGTAGAGGCGTAATTATGTTTTCGTTCAGTTATCTGCTTTTTCCGTGTCTTACAGCTGCAACGCAGCATCTGTCTGATACTCCGAGTTTCTAACCTCCTTGTCGAGATCGCTCGTGTCAAAAGTTCTGTTTTTATTCTTTAATCATATTATTTTTATTAATACGTCTAAGTAAACGACTAACGTACGCTTGATAGTGGTTCTGTGATCTGAATCTTATGTACGCTTTTCTCAACATTCTTTTCAATTAAATATATTTTTCAGTGTCAACGCCTTTTTATGATTTTGTTATGAAAAGTATCGTGCGCAACACGTGTGGCGGCATGTTGGAACTCGCTCTACTTTTTCGTAACTCGTCTGATAAGGGCGCCTTCGTTTTCCTCACCTACGACTTGTTACGAAAACTTTAGAAGCATACATACCTCTACAGGCTGCCTGTCTGCAGGTTGCTATGGTAACGTACAAGAGTAAGAGAGTCAGTGAATTCAAATTTCATGCACTTTCTCTCTTACTCTTATTGCTCCTGCCTGCCTGCGCTGGCAGCTTGTAGAGGTCTGAATGCTCCTTTAGGACCACTCTCCCTATAATTTCGTTAATTTAGTGTTTATATTTTTTATTATGTAGTTAACCCTTTGAGGATTAAATTTTTTCTTAAAAAATCGCGATTTTTTATTTTTAAGCAAATTTTTCAGGGAAAGTTATTAAAGTTTTTTATTTCAAGACCTGTGTCTGGCAGACGAAATTTTTCAGGCTATGTGAAAATTTTTATTTCAATATTCAGTTTTGAAAATTAAGAAATTTATGCACGAGTCAAAGGGTTAAAACTGTGAAAGATATTAAAATTTGAGAATTTTTATTCATACCTTATCCATGACTCGCATTACAATCGTATACAGTTGGCAGATTTTGTAAACATTTGGGCATACCTAATACAAGTTTTCATATTAGTTAAATTTTCTTTTAAATTGTATTAAAAAATAGAACACTTGAACATCAAAGAAATTAATCTCTACATCGTTGAATTTATTAGGAGTTCAGTCATTATTAAAAAAAATGTTATAGCAACATATGTATTGAATCACATATATAAACAAAATGATTAATTTCCTTGATTAAAGAAAATCGTTTAATATTTATATCTTGTGCTAAAATTGACCTAATATAACCTTGTTAGAATGTGATAATAATCACGGCTTTGTCTGATAAGGGAACATTACATTTGCGACTGTGTTAATTGTTTGTTTGACAAACACAAACTTACTAAAGCGAATACAACCGTTTGAAACATAACCGATTTTATCACGCGATTTGAAGCCTCAGAACAATTTGTAACCGATAGAGGGCCCTGTTTTGCAGCCGACTTGTTTAAATAATTATGCAATAGGTAAGGATTTCGATTGATGTTAAATTTAAGCAGGCTCCATTTGTAAAACGACGGGACTTACTTCATTTAAGAAGCTATTCGGATACATACCGCGATTTTATGAAGAGTTGTTACGAGATTTGACTTTACAAAGTGAAACTTACAAACGATGACATAATTTTGCATAAAAATTTAATGCTAAGTAATAGTGTAAAACCAACTAAAACTGAAAATGTAATCTGAGATGGAAATATTCCAAAAAATGTTAAGAAAATTTGCGTGTTATGCATATTCAGCTTGGAAGGCCAATTTAGGTCAAATTCCGTAATTTATGTTATCAGATAAGAACCAAATTAATTTAATTAGAATTAAAAGTTTTTTTTCATATAACAATTCGCTTAATCTATACAAAATGCATTTTTTAAAATTTAGTATTATTTTGTAGCAATTACCTACTATTTGGGCTATATTTGTATACAATATCCAACATTATAACAAGGACTATCAGGTAGTAAAAAGTTTCTACACAGAATCTAAGATACTTAATATATAAAATATAAAAGTAATTTACGTCAAATGTGCCATCCATAAACAATTCTGTTGCATGATCATTCAGGTATTGAATCAAATTTGGAGTGGAAAAAATTATTGCTGAGTACTCATTATAATGCACTATTCCTTGAAAGAAATGAGCGAAGCATAATAAAGAAATTATTTTTTCACCCATATCTCTCAAAGAACTAGGCTGCGAAAAGCCTAATTCTTTCCTTTTTCGCAGAAGAGATTTCTTCACGTCTTTCCATTGCAAAGAAACATATTTTCCATCGTCATAGAATCTGTATAAATAACATTTTACATTTTAAAGTTAAAAAAGCAAACAAAATTTTTATAAATTAAAGTGAGTATTTCTGAGATTTGATACCAATTTACCTTTTCCAACAGCTGATACATGTAAAGGTAAGTGTATATTAAGGAGGATGGTGACTAAAATAAGGAGTAAGGAGGGACTAAAAAGTCTGAAATCGCTTATTAAGGAGGTGAGAGAAAGGCACGACGAAGCGAAGAAGACGGATGAACGTCTCTATGAAGGTTTGGTCTGGTCAGAGGACGCTCGACAGGACCGTTGACTCAGAAGAGATAGATTCAATGCAATTGCATTAAAAAACGTTGCTATGGTTTCACGGAAAAGAAGATTAAGCAGTCTTAAAGCGTCGAAGGACCTGAAGAAGATGATGAAACCTCCTAAACTGTCTGCACGTAAGGTTCACAGGGATTCTAACGGAAACCAAGACAGTGAAGTACCTAGGTTGCCGCCACGATCAGCAATGGTTGTAAAGGTGGTTAAAAGTGTTAGTTATGCTAATGTTTTAGAAAAGCTTAAAAGAGAAGCTGAACCTGATGCCAGCCAGACAAGAGTGGTGGGAGCATGCCCACAAAGAAAGGTGATCTGAGTACTGGGTGACCTTCTTTTAAAAATTGAAGGCTCACTGAGAAAGGAGAATTTCGCCAAGAAGGTGACAAGGATAGTGGTTGAGTTTGGTAAGGTGCATATAACGGATCGAAAGGTCACACTGGAGATCCTTGACCTGGACTGCCTTACTGACAACGTCGAAGTCCATGAGGCCTTAGTACAGATTTTGGGAGCACCATCATCCTGTAGAAAGTTGACGGTCCTTAGACCCAACAAGCGAGGCTTAAAGGTTGTTGTTGTAGTCACAAGCTTAGAAGAAGCTGCAAGGCTTGAAAAGTGCCCAATCAGAAAAAGTTGTATGGTCGTCAGGTGCAATAGGTGCCTGGTCATAAGCCTGCGTCTTGACATAAAAGCCCAACCTGCTTCTTATGCAAAGAAAAGCACTGCGATAAGGTTGATGTAAACCATGTCGCAGGCAGCGGGGCATGCGGAGTCTTTAGGTCTGCCCTCAAGGAGGCTAAGATTAAGACGGGAGTTGTTTTTAGTGGGTCGACCAGAACAAAAGCGTTCATCCCCACATAAGCTGGGGTTTTTTCACCTAGGTATCTGAATTCAAACTTTCCACTTCTGACTACAAAAAAATTATTATCGAAATTGTTTTTACAACAATAAAAAATATAATACAAATTAATTTTAAGACACCTTGAAAGATTTAGATATAAAAGATCAAGAAAACATTTGTTACGCGATAAAAATTTGTTCCCCATAATTTTAAGTTATTTCTACATAGTTTTTTGCTTTTGGATGTTAAAGTTGAGTGTTCGAGCTCTCATTTAAGCAGTATTTGAGATTTTTATCACTACGCGTGTTCATTTTTTATAGTAGCTTCAAAAAGTGCCAAAAATTCCATTTTTTGACAAAGTTAAAGTCCACAACGTTGATTAACGAAAAAAATTGGTGAATCAATTAATTACAGATAACGCAGCAATATTGCCACAAAAATATTTGGAAAAAAATTTATGTTTATGTTTTGATGACAATTGATTTACAATTAAATATTAAATTATAAATAATATTTGAATATATTAGATAAAGTTTTTTTCATTGATCAACGTTGTCGACTGCAATTTCATTTTTTTGACACTTTATTACTGTAGCAAAATTTTGTTCAACAGTGTTATTATCACTACAATAAAAATCTACTTACTGTACCAAAACCTTATCATAAATTTCTCTACATGACATGGTGACATTTGGACAATACTCCATCATTTTTTGTTTGGCAGATTCATTAACTTCCCTGCTTATATTCCTCGAGCAAGTATGAGGCTTTATAGGAAGTTTAATGTTTCCTCTTATTTCCAGCTGTCCCTTACAATTAATTGGTTTCGTCGTTCTGTAGCAGCATCTATTTATAATATTAATGTAGAAATAATAGATATTTATGATACATTATAGTACATTTTAGAACCCTATATTGAAGAACCAGTAGAACCGAGTAGAAATAGGAGCCTACTTGCTTTGAGTTGGTTATTGTCACGTAAATTCCAATTTCAAACTAGTAGATAAATATTTGCAGCTGATTGGAATTTGGAATGTCGAGTTGAAAATGTACTGGTTTCAGTTTGAACATTACAATAAACCGGAAATCCCAAGCAGGTTACGTTGTACAACATGAACTTGTTTTAACTTGGATATCGATTCACAATTGGAAATTTAAGACGGTTACAATTTTACAGATATATTTGAAAAAAATATTCGTGAAAAAAATAATAAAAAATTCTTATGATCATTAATATATATATATATATATATATATATATATATATATATATATATATATATATGTGTGTGGACGTCCGCATGAAAAGGGACCACTTTGGCACTATTGGACTTATCTATATGGGCGAATTCCTGACAAAATTTGGAAAATTTTGAGTGGTCTTACAACTATTTTGGTGAAAAATTCGATGAGTTATAGAAATTGAAAGTTTGGAGTATCAAATACGTCATTTCGAGAAAAACGAAATCAAAGATTGTAATATGAATATCTTTAGTTCTTCTGGGAAGTTATTTAGATAAGAGTTGATTTAAGTCTAGTACACTCTTAAGATTAAAAATTAATAGGTTTCGAATTACCCCCTCCCCCCTCATTTTTTAACAACGAAAAAATAATGGATTTCCGACAAAGTGGTCCCTTTTCTAAAAATACGATTATTAATTAATAAAGTTGAAAATTTAACGAAGTTAAAGGTTCGGTGTTATTTTTTAGAGTTATTTCAAACAAAGAAGAGAAAAGTAACCTAAAAAAAATTTTTTAAGCGACTTTATTATAAAAGATCTTAGAAAAAATTAAAAATTTCATTTCTAAAAACACGAAATTAAAAATTGTAATGCGAATTTCTCCGGCTCTTCTGGGAAGTTATTCAGATAAAAGTTGTTTTAAGTCTAGTACACCCTTAAGATTGAAAATAAATAGGTTTCGAACTTCTCCCTCCCCCTGATTTTTTAACAATGGCAAAATAATGGATTTCCGACAAAGTGGTCCCTTTTCTAAAAATATGGTTATTAATTAATAAAGTGGAATATTTAACGAAGTTAAAGGTTTCGGTGTTATTTTTTAGAGTTATTTTAAGCAATGAAAAGAAAAGTAGCCAACAAAAATTTTTTAAGCGACTTTAATAAAAAATCTTAGAAAAAATTAAAAATTTCATTTCCAAAAACACGAAATTAAAAATTGTAATGCGAATTTCTCCGGCTCTTCTTGAAAGTTATTCAGATAAGAGTTGTTTTAAGTCTAGTACACCCTTAAGATTGAAAATCAATAGGTTTCGAATTTTTTTTCCCCTTCGTTTTGAAACAATGAAAAAATAACGGATTTCTGACAAAGTGGTCCCTTTTCATTTTTTTTGCTAACAACGAAATAAAATACTTAGAGTGTCAATAAATTGATGAAAACTGCACGAATCGACGTGTTAGACCCTGTAGATTAAGAAAAATGGATAAAAAAAATTTCGATATTTTTATTCAAAATTAGTAAATTGCGAATATCTCGGAATCTACAAAGTGGTCCCTTTTCATGCGAACGTCCACATATATATATATATATATATATATATATATATATATATATATATATATATATATATATATATATATATATATATATATATATATATATCTATATTACAAAAAGATATCGCCGCCGCCGCCGCCGCTGTTTCAAGATTCCATAGTATATTTAACATAACTTCCTGTCAAAGACGAACATAACCTCAAAATTAGGTGAAAGATCATCACTCTGAAGTTGGCCACAAATGGCTATAGTATGTTTAAGATAACTTCCTGTCAAAGACGAACATAACCTCAAAATTAGGTGAAAGATCATCACTCTGAAGTTGGCCACAAATGGCTATAGTATGTTTAAGATAACTTCCTGTCAAAGTCGAACATAACCTCAAAATTAGGTGAAAGATCATCACTCTGAAGTTGGCCACAAATGGCTATAGTATGTTTAAGATAACTTCCTGTCAAAGACGAACATAACCTCAAAAAAGAACAAACATAACTTCAACATTAGGTCAATAACATTATCCAGTATAGAAACAACATTTTTAAAATTAAAATCAGACAAAGAAAAATTAAGGAATTGTGATGTATTAATTTGGGATGAAGCATCCATGATACCCAAAAAAGCTTTAGAAATTGTTGATCAAACATTACGTGATTGTTGTAAAATTGAAAATTTACCTTTTGCTGGAAAATTAATAATTCTGGGGGGAGACTTTAGACAAATTTTGCCGGTTTTAAAACATGGGTGTAGAACAAGTATAGTTCAAGAGTCTATTAAATATTCGCGTTTGTGGAATAAATTTCAAGTAATGAATTTAAAAAGAAATATGAGATGTTCTAATAAAAATTTTTCAGAATTATTATTAAAAATTGGAGAGAGCAAAATTGATTCTTTTAGCATCCCAGAATCTTGGAAGACTAACGATATTTGTACAAAAATATATGGTACTGTAATTTCGGCAGAAATTGATCTGTCAAATAGAGTAATTCTTTCGAGCCACAATGAAGACATTTATAAATTAAATTATAAAGTATTACAAAAATTAAACAACAAAGAAAAAATTTATTATAGTATTGATTATGCTAAAGCTAAAGGATTAGACCAAACAGACGACAATATACAACTTAATTATCCAATAGAATATTTAAATTCTTTGAAATTTCCGGGTATGCCTGTTCATAAATTAATTTTAAAAACAGGAGCAATTGTTATGCTTATTCGAAATTTAAGTATTGATGATGGTTTATGTAATGGAACAAGAATGAAAATTATTACATTGTATAAATTTAATATTAAAGTTATGTTAATTACTGGAATAAAAGCTGGCAGTACTGCTTTTATTCCAAGAATTACTTTAGATTCTGGAGAATTCTCTTCAATACCTTTCATTTTATACAGGAGACAGTTTCCTATAGTTTTAGCATTTGCAATAACTATAAATAAATCTCAAGGGCAAAGTTTTGAAAACGTTGGAATATATTTACGAAGGCCTTTATTTTCACATGGACAACTATATGTGGCGCTTTCGAGATGCAAAAATCAAAGTAAAGTTTACATTGAAATTGATTCACAAGAATTTGAAAACATAAAAAACATTGTTTGGGAAGAAGTCTTTGAATAAATATTGATATTAACCTAACTTTTTAATTAATGTTATTCAAACCATTTAACTTTTTATAATAAATTTTTAGTCTAGGTGAGATGCAAGATTGGTTTGTAATAAACTGTAAAGCTTATTACACCTCCCCGTGGTGCATCTTGGAAACAAATTCTTAAAGAAAATGTTTAGATTTTTCATAAAGAATTTGGCTGAAAACCAATCAATAAATACTTCAAAACTTTATTATGTTATTAATTAATTTTCTATTTTCAGATTCAGAAATTTAAAGATTACAAGATGAAATATACAGGTTTACTAAAACCAATATCTAAAATAGGGGGTTGGCGAATATTCCATATTCATGATGGCTCTTCAAATATAGGTGAAAGGTGTACGAGATGATCCCCCTAAGGGAGAATGACCATTATTCATAGAGAAATAAACATTTTTGAGTTTGTTTTGTACAAACTAGTAGATAATTAACCCATCTTACTTTTCTAATTAAAAATGTATGCAGCTAATTAATATTTTACAAGTAAATTTAATTTTTCTAAAACCTTAAAAAATGATCCCCCTGTTATGGGCAAGATGATCTGTAGGTTTATCTTACCCCAATTATTATTTAGATTATAAATGCCTTTGATTACTCACCAAGATTCATTTTTCTATTTTATAATTACGAGGTATTGTCTACAACAAGAAAATTTAAAAAATAGATGTAAATTTCAACTTTGTTTATAATAAATTAGTTTTGATAATAAAAACATATAAGAAGCGAGAAAAATTGAATTTTTTATTAATACTACAAAATTCACTTTTAGGTGAGACGAAATACATGGCAATCAGGGGGGATCATCTTGTACACCTATTGAGGGATCATCTTGCCTCAAATGCTACTATTTTGTAATTTGTTCGTAACTTAACCTACGAGCTCTGTTATTCCATAATACCAATCAGAACACTTAGTTAAAGATATACTGAAGCTATAAGTACAAGAAAAATGGAATTTCATCTGCTACAACAAAACTTATCTAAGTACAAAGTTAACCTTTCCTTAGATCAAAAGTATGAAATTTTTATTTTTTACAATAGAATTTTTTTAATGACGCGTGTTATCATGACAGTTTGACTGATTCATAGGTATATCAGTGGCAACGTATTACCGTATTTGTCTAACAGGTTACGCTAATAGGCTCTCTAACTCCCTGAAAACTCAAAATGATCATCTTACCCCAGGGGATCATCTCGTACACCTTTCCCCTACTAACATTTTAATTAAACTAGAAGAATGAAATTAAAACTTGCACCCTATGGGAATCGAACCCCGCATCTATGACCCAGCTATCTAAACGCTTAACGAGAACGACTATCGAATCGACGTGAGAAATTATTTTCGACTTGTCTATATAAAGTGCAACTTTAAAAAACGTAAGCTTTTATAAAATATTATAGTTTTTGTAAGTACTTATTAAAATACAAACATTGACATTTATGTAAATTGTCATTACTGCATATACCATTTTTTTAAATTTCGTTTTTAATTTTTTGTTACAATTTGCAAAAATAACATTTTGCCAAATAATAAATAGAACAAATAACAAGTCTTTAAACTAACAATTTTTCAAATTATTAGCAAAAATCATAATCCGCAAAAATGACTATATGCAAATTCGCATAAATAAAATTTACAAAATAACAATTAGCAAAACAAAATATTTCTAAAAATGGCAATTTGTAATAATAAATCTTCGCAAAAATGATAATTTACAGGATAACAATTAGCAAAAATAACAATTCTATAAAAGTCAATTTGGGATAATGTCGATAACTCACATAAATAACAATTTGTAAATATATCAATTCGAAGAAATAGAAGGCTTAGTAATACGACAGTTCACTATCCACCTTAAACAAAGTTGAAGTTCAATGTGGAATGATTTGTTCTAGAAATTGCAAATTCATACACGTTCACTTTTTACTTGAATGTGCAAATGGAACATTTTATTATATATATATACTCCAAGTAAAAATTTTAACGGCATTCTTACTACCTACATTTCTAAAAATTACAAAATCAAAATCCTTAAATTTGAACTTGAAATTCCAAATGGAATGTATCCAGATTTCCAGATTTTTTTAACTTGGTATGCCAAATAGAATACACTGTATGTGCGAATGGAAATACAAGTAGAAATGATAAGATTGCAAATTCATGTTGAAACAATCCAAACAAAAATTGAAGAGCAAAATCCAAAATAAAACCATTTAAATTTTATCTTGGATATTCGTTTCAGTTACATAAATAGGATTTCCAAATTAAAACCAGTAGAATTGCTACGCGGAAATATTTTCCAATTTTAAAGTGACCATACGTCCCGGATTGTGAGGGACTGTCCCGGATTTTATCCCTTTGTCCCGCAAAGGCTAGCGTCCCGCAAAACGTTAAGAAAATCCTGCATCTACAGGTTAGCACAGTAACGTATAAGTGTGAGAGAGATAGACTTCGTGATATTTTAAGAAAAATTCAATCGTCAGAAGAATATGTTATTTAATGTTATAAAGTAAGCATAATATAAATATGTAAACATCATAATACGCGCGCTGTTTCAATTCCACTCCAATTTACTCCTACAAATTCCCTGTTCCTTTTTTCTTGTGGCAAATGACCTTTTTTTACTAAATGATATAAATAAGCGGGCGTCCCGCATTGACACTATTTCCATATGGTCACTTTATCCAATTTGGAAAGCAAGTAGACACCAGTAGATCCATGTTCAATTTCTACTAGTCTCAACTGGTCCTTTCATATAGGGAATCCAGTAAATTTAAATTTTGTGTCTTAGAGAGTACTCGATTTTGAATATTAAAATTCTTATGGTACATTTGTAATTCTATGATTTCGATTATAAGTAAATCAGTACGCATTTTGCAAATTGTGTATGTCTTCTAATATCTCACATTCTGTTAGTCTGTTTCAAAATAAAATAATGTTCTTTTTGGGATATTGTAGAGGGGACTGGGGCGAAAGGTTAAATTTGGAAAAAATGATTTTTTTAGACAATATAATCCGCTTAGTTGCAAATATTTATATATCAATATTGTAGGGCAACTTGTCCTTAACAACTTTCAATAATAGTTTATTACATTATAAGGGCAGAAAGTTCGAAATTCCTGCACTGCGCGAAATCGCGTAGTTTAAGGTTTTCGAATGTCTGCCCGTGTAATGTATACTATTTTTCTTTATATACGGTCGAAAGTACGCCCGTTAATTTATTTTTTAAGAAAATTGCAATCGTGTTTCTTTTGACAGCCAGACATCTTTATTTACTTTTGCTCCTCGCTTCAACGCCTCTAGCGGACACTCGTGAAACTCTGGTTTTTTCTCTTTCTCTCTCTCTCTTTCTCTTGCAAACAACATTTGGCTGACCCAACATTTGATGCACAAACATCAAATTGTAAGAGAGAGAGAAAGAGAAAAATTAATTTTATGTTTCTGAAATTCTAAACGTTTTAATGAACAAAATTTAATTATTTCCTTAAATTATTAAAATTTTATTATAACATTTTGGCACGTATTAACAAAGAAATTACAAAATTTTTAATTATTTTATTTTAGTTTCTAATGTTTATTAAAATAATTTTTAAAAATAATTATATCAGCAAAAGATTTCGTTCATTTCAATACTCAGAGCTTGGGGATAATAAATTTATATAAAGTATTCTTGATAATTTTTTTTTCCTATTTTATATTGCAATAACAATTACTCGTTAAATTGGCATGGAAGTCGAAATTTTCTTATTTACCGACAGACAATTCTTTTATTCCCGCTTTAATAGAGGTTGTGTATGAAAATTAACCAAAGCACAAATGTTTGACTTTCTGCTGCGAAACCGCAGCAGGAAATACGTACTTTCGATTGAAGTACGAAGAAAAAAAGTTTCTGATATTCTCGCATACAATACATGTTTTGTCCTTTTTTGAAAATTTTGTTTTTTTTTTACTTTTCGCTCCATGCTGGGGCGAAAAGTTAAATGGCGGGAGCTAAATGTTAAATTGTATTTTTAGCCTACTAAAACTATTTTCTGATAGCTGTTAAGTAGTAGATAAGTTAAAGTATACGTAAATAAGTAAAAAATAAAAGATCTTTGTTTATTTAACAAAAGTACCTATTAGAATAGTTATAAAGTTAATAAATTGAAATTTCAAAAAAAAAAAATTTTTTTTGTTTATTGTACGTTAACAATCGTGTTTTTTGACAGAGTACTTGCCCAATGTCAAATAAGTAATTTTCAAACAAATAAACCCAAAAGAACGAAAAATGTAAAAAACTTTTTTAACATGTAAAAATACATTTAACTTTTTACCCCACCAATTATTTAACATTTCGCCCAGGGTGCATTTTTGACTTTAACAACAAATATTAAAAATCTGATTAAAGATTTTTAGCAAATAACTCTTTTACGAAAAAATTTTCAAAAGGAGGGTGAAAACAAACTTTAAATAAGGACACCACAAAAATGAACAGAATGTCACAAAACTCCGGACATTTACTTAGGGTGTTTTCGACGTTGACACTCTGAGCGCTCTGAAAGTACGAAACGTGGTTGGTTGGGCTAGGGGAATTCTGAATGTTGATTGGCTAAACTTCAGAATTCATAGTTTCATGTTCTGGTTCCACACTCTGTATAGCTCTGTATCAAAGGTCCGAGCTATACAGAGTGTGGAAACCAGAGCATAAAATTATGAATTCTGAAGTTTAGCCAATCAACATTCAGAATTCCCCTAGACCAACCAATCACGTTTCGTACTTTCAGAGCGCTCAGAGTGTCAACGTCGAAAACACCCTTAGAGTGATAACACCCTTCTATAATTAAAATTGCAAAGCTCTAACTATTTCCGTTCGAAAGATAATGAATTTTAACTGTTTTGACAGTTTAACTTTTCGCCCCAATGTTCCCTTATTGTTATTGTATTAAATTTGGCAAGTAGAACATATTTTTTCTGAAGTTATTACTCATTATTCTACACATCATTACTATTTCATTTCTACATAAACTCATCATAAAGTAACAATTTTAACAACTAATGAAATAAAATAATAATAAATTTTTAAATTTTAAACCTGTACGTCTCCGTTCTAGTGCATCTCGTGTCATGCCGGTATTTATATCCATCGTGATGTAAAAACGGCATTTTCTGTAATTGTAGGATTTAGAAAAGAGTAAGAATTTCTGAAATGTGACACCTAAAACTTTGGAATTTTGATTTTTTTCTAAATATTAATTTACATGTAGTATTTTATACAAAAAATCAAAATGTAAAAGGATTTTATAACAAAAATTTTTTACTCTTGTTATTAAAAAGGTATTTGTTCAAAGATATTGAATTTTAATAAACAAAAAAATTCTTTAGGGGAAAATGGAGCAATCCCGTACACTTGAGCTTTTTTGTGAATTTGTGAATAATTTTTATTCATACTTTTGGAATATTAATTGAATTTTGTATACCAAACAGAAAGCTTCTTCCAACCTTTAACATAAATTTATTTGTAAAATAATCAAACTTTAAAAAAAAATAAGAACATATATGAGTTTTCAAGTTCTAACCTTCAACAATCTTTCGATGGCAAAATAAGATGTTTTAATCTTTTTAAAAGTAATTATAATGTATTTTAAGATGCTTGTTTTTGCAGTTTTTTACAATCTACATTATTATATTAGAAAGAGTGTCCTGGGCTGTACCATTCTCCCCCGAGCCAAAATTTTTTTTTGAACCGAGCCGAGCCCAAGAAGACTCGATGTATCGAGTACTCAAAAAATTCGAGTACTCGGGTAAATTCGAGATCTAAATTAAATTCGAACACTCGAGTGATTTCGAGTACTCGAATGGATTCGAGCTTTTAAATTATTTTAAAAAATATTAATAAGTAGAAAATTTCAAATTTATGCGAATTATTGAATCAATAAAGTAAAAAAATCTTAATTTCAAAGTATATTTCTCGAATTAAATGGAGTACTCGAAATATACTAGTGCTCGAAAAATTCGAGAACTTAAAAATAATTCGAGCTTTTTACACAGCTGGATTCGGCTCGAACTGATTAGACAGCGGATTGGCTCGAAATTTTGTACAACTCTACAATTTTGTTTATTAAAATTCGATTTCTTTAAAAACTAAATTTTCATTTCAAATTTGAATTCAAAAACAAAATAATGCCGGTTTATTCATTGAAATCGGTAAAAAAAAGTTTCTGAAATTTATTTCTTAACCCCTTGACTGCCGATGGCAAAGATCTTTGCCATTTCGGACTTTGCTCTGACTGCCGGAAAACTGACAATCTTTGCCATGATAAAAATTGATGTAAGTAAGTCAAAAATGGCTGAAAATTAAGAATAAAATGATTTCTAAAAATTTAACGCTATGCAGAATGCGACGCACGTTTCTGTTTTTAAATTCAATGAATTATAAAAATGTTATAAATTTTTAAAAACAACACTTTTAGCAAATTTTTCAAAATCTTTGCCATGGACAATACAATGCATTTTTATTTTAAAAATGTCTAAAATCGCCTGAAATCTATTACTCGGAGGTTTTCGAGGTCGCTGATTACGAATATGATGTCAGTTTTTCAAAATTCAAAATGGCGGATCCAATATGGCGGACAACTTTTTTAAAAATTGATCCAAATTACCTGAAATTTGTTACTCGGAGGTTGTCGGTGTCGCTGATTACGAATATGATGATGATTTTTCAATATCCAAAATGGCGGATTCAATATGGCAGACATTTTTTTTTAATTTTGAATTCGCTTGAAAATTATCATTCGGGGGTTTTCGAGGTCGCTGATGACGAATCCGATGTCAGTTTTTCAAAATTCAAAATTGCGGATCCAATATGGCATATCGTGGAGATCCACTTCACACATGAACTTATTGGAAAGGTTAAATGCGTGAGGACATTTCAATGGAATTTCAATTTTTGCACTTTCTTTATAGCTGTTCTATGAAACCGGCATTTGTAAAATTTGTTCTGCTTTTATGATAAAAACAATTATTTTTTAAATGTCCGCCATATTGGATCCGACATTTTGAATTGTTAAAAGAGACATCCGATTCGTCATCAGCGACCCCGAAAACCCCTAGTGATAATTTTCAAGAAAATCCAAAATTTAAAAAAAAATGTCAACCATATTGGATCCGCAATTTTTAATTTTTAAAAACTAACATCGGATTTATCATCAGTGACCCCGAAAACCCCCTAATGATAATTTTCAAGCGAATACAAAATTTAAAAAAAATGTCCGCCATATTGGATCCGCCATTTTGAATTTTGAAAAACCATCATCATATTCGTAGTCAGGGACCCCGAAACTCTCCGAGTAACAAATTTCAGGTAATTTTGATCTATTTTTTAAAATCCGTCTGCCATATTGGATCTGTCATTTTGAAATTTGAAAAACCGACATCAGATTCGTAATCAGCGACCCCAAAAACCCCCGAGTAACAAATTTCAGGTAATTTGGATTAATCTTCAAAAAGTCGTCCGCCATATTGGATCCGCTATTTTAAATTTTGAAAAAATGACATCGGATTCATAATCAGTGACCCCGAAAACCCCTGAGTAACAAGTTTCAGACAAATTGGACGATTTTTTATTTTTGGCATTCTGGGCACATTTAGTGTTTTTCAGCCGGCATTTAAGGGGTTAAAAAAAGTAGTAAAAATTTTCAATTGTAAATGACAAAAGCAATTTTTTTTGGTAAACTCCTTTTACATAGTGATTTTTTATACATTACGCTACATGAAAATTAATATTTAAGGGGTTACGTGAGTCAAAATTGCAAAAAAAAACCTATGTTTTTTAACAATTTTTTTTTCATTAAATAAATTTTATATAGTGTCTTTTGTCAAATGTTACAATTTTTTACCATTAATACCGTGTAGAATCGGTTCTAATTAACAAAAATATCCTTCGTTTAATCACTAATCAATACTCACAACAAGAAGTGTGACAAATTTAAATGTTAAAAATTTTAAACGGCTGATCCAATATGGCTGTTGAAAAATTAAAAAATAATATATTACCTTAAAACTTTTGAAAAATATTCTTGTTCTTGCCATGATTTTTTTAACCATGTAACCCCTTAAGAAAAAATATAAACTTTCAAGTTTCCTGTGGCATGTTTAAGAAATTCTTACT